>CM043884.1:23123082-23603429 GCA_024034495.1 Camelina laxa
GCTGTGTAAATGTAGCTTCGTTTCATTGTGTGGCATTGGACGTTGAAGGTCGTTGCTACACCTGGGGACGCAATGAGGTAATGCTCTGATCCATCTTCGTTTCTTTTTCTTTTCGATTACTTTGTATAAGCTTCTCTCTCATATGTTTTGTTTTGTTTTTGGAAATTTTGATGTATATGTTTAGAAAGGACAATTAGGCCATGGAGATATGATCCAACGTGACAGGCCAACGGTTGTGTCAGGGCTCTCTAAGTGAGTTTTTTTTTTTTTTCTGTTTCCTTGCTAGATTGATCAAGCTTTGAATTGATTGTAGTTAGGCATTGAGCTTTTTTTTTAAATCTTGTCCTGTTTCTATTGAAGACACAAGATTGTGAAAGCGGCAGCAGGGAGGAACCACACGGTAGTGGTTAGTGATGATGGCCAGTCCCTTGCTTTTGGATGGAATAAGTATGGGCAGTTGGGTTCGGGTTCAGCCAAAAACGGTATGAGAAACTGTACTTTTTATCTGCTTGTGTCTTAACCGTGCTAATGTTATGAGAATTTGTGTTTTTTACAGGCTTTGTTTCTGTAGAAGTTGAATCTTCGCCTCTTCCCTGTATTGTGTCTGATGAGGTCACAAACGTTGCCTGTGGGGCTGATTTCACTGTGTGGTTATCATCTACTGAAGGAGCGTCTATTCTGTATGGTTTCTTCAGTTTGGTCTAGACTGTTATTTCGGTTGTTCTTTTGCCAGGTCTTATTTTAGACAGACTTGTTGCTCAATTTTATAGTGTTTGTTTCTTTATAGGACTGCCGGTCTCCCACAGTATGGTCAACTTGGTCATGGAACTGATAATGAGGTAACTTAGTTATCTGCACAGTTTGGATGTGCAACCAATGCATTTTTCAACTCTTGTCTCTTACCTGTAGCTTATTTTCATGACTGGAGGTGTTTACAGTGTGAATGTTTTGTGGTTATTTGAAACTTCCAAATAAGTTTTGAGCTCTTGTTATTTGAAATGTTATGGAAATTTCTTATGTATTGATTAGTTAGTAGTTACTTTTAGTCTCTCTGAATTGTACTTGCTGAATAATTAGGCAAAATGTATCCATCATTTACTTTAAACCAAATTACATTGTTTGTGTTTCGTTTCAGTTCAATATGAAGGATAGCTCAGTCAGACTCGCCTACGAAGCTCAGCCACGTCCTAAAGCCATCGCTTCTCTTGCAAAGGAAACCATTGTCAAAGTTGCATGTGGAACAAATCATACTGGTATAAACCATATTTCTGTCACTCTTCTCTGTCCTCAATCTTTGTCTTTCAAGGAAGCTAAATACTCATTCTGATAATTATTTTTCCCTTAATCAGTGGCCGTAATAAGAATGGGTTTGTCTACACGTAAGTAACATATCTGTTCAAATTTTTGGTTACTTTGAAAATCAAAACTTCAATATTTCTGATGCATCAGCTGCTAATATCTTTTAAAACATGTGACAGGTGGGGCTTTGGATGGATATGGAAGGTTGGTACTGGCTCATATTTAAGTTTTGTAGATGGAAATTAACTTCCTCTTCCTCATGAGATGTTTCGATACCAATTTCAGGCTTGGACATAGGGAGCAGAAAGATGAGTGGGCTCCACGCCGTATTGATGTGTTTCAGAGGAATAATGTTTTGCCTCCTAATGCCATTCTTTCTGCTGGTGCTGCAAACTCCGCTTGTACCGCTGGCAAGTGAATCTAACCTGAACTGTCTTTTTACCTCGTGTCAGTCTTCTGGTCCTATATTCAAAATTAAATTTAACCTGTTTGGGTTTTCATTTCAGGTGGAGGACAGTTATATATGTGGGGAAAGATAAAGAACAATGGTGATGACTGGATGTACCCTAAACCTATGATGGATTTAAGGTTTGTCTTAAACAGATTCCAGTATTCCACCGATTGATATATTGCTTTTTGATAATTAATGTAGCATTATTCTTTCCTCACACAGTGGTTGGAACTTGCGTTGGATGGATTCAGGAAGCATGCATCATTTTGTTGGTGCCGATAGTTCTTGCATAAGTTGGGGTCATGCTCAGTATGGAGAACTTGGTTATGGTCCCAACGGTCAAAAGTATGCCACACTATGACTAACTCTTTGTTTTAAAACCACATACGATCATCATTATAAACCCTGCTTCTTTCTCGTTTCAGATCCTCTGCAGCGCCAAAAAAGGTGGATATGCTCGAGGGAATGCATGTAATGGGGTGAGTTTCTCAAGTGTTTGCCGCAGAGAAAATTGGAAGTTTTTCTAAACTCCTTGTGTATGTTTTTCTGTAGTGTGGCATGCGGTTTTTGCCATTCGATGGTCATAGTTGACAGAACAGATATCGCTGATCGACTTGAGCAGGTAACAAAAGCAAGAGAGCTAGTTCTTTCTAATTTGAGCCCTCAATAGAAAGCTCAGGATGATACTTCTCTTCAAGGTTTGGTACTTCCTCATCTGTTTACTTACGCTATTTATTCTTTCTGCAGCTCGAGATCTATGACGGCAAAGGATCATTAGAAGGTATAATCACATTAATATTATTAATCCCCTACAGAATTTAAACCTTTCATGATGTATTTGATTGATGTGTGCAGAGATTGTTGAAGAAGTCAAGGAAGAAACTTTGGCACCGAAGCAACAAACTGCCACAAGAGGTGCTGCTTCTAAAAAGAGGAAAGCATCAAAAGCTTCTTCTGATTCTGAAGAAGACAGTGATGAAGATAACAGCGACAAGGAGAAGGAGCCTCAAGGTAGTGATGCAGACAGTGACTACAGTGAAGATGGAGAAGAGGCCAATGGCAAGAAACAGAGCACTCGTGGCAGAGGACGTGGCCGTGGAGGACGTGGACGCGGCGGCGGCGGCCGTACGGGTAACGGAAAGGCTCCGCCGGTGAAGACCGGTGGAAGAAGAGGAAGGCCACGTAAGTCTTAAAACTACTGACTCTAAGCTTCGATGTGGTTTCTTTTTAACAGTTTTTGTTTCTTTCTTCATACAATGAGAGACTCATAATCACTTTAAAATTTTTTTTTCATTAAACATTTGTTTAAGTATAATTCCATGTGGAATTTTTATCGGCTTCTGTATTTTAATGTAAACCACATCGAATGATTTATTTCTAGAGATAACGTTTTCGATATTCAGATTTTCTCAGAAAAAGAAAAAGAAACTGCTACGGTTTTGTCCTTTACTGACTTGTGATGGCATGACATGAAGCATGTGTTTTGCTTTTTGTATAAATCATTGTGTATATTTGTAGTTATTATGTTTATGTTTAGATTCATAATCCGCTCCTATAAATTTGTTATTTACTGAGTGAGATACTTGATACTTAAAATAGAGTTTTTGAAGATAATGATGTTGTAAAAATGGCGTTCTGTCGGTGAGTGCGACAAAAACAGTGAAATAAGTTTGCACGATTGAGATATATGACTTAGGACGGAAGCAATTAGTGATGCTTCTTCTGATTTAAAATATTAGTATAATCCCACTTTAGGTTTGTTCTTCAGGTTAATCATATTGGTCAAGGTCGTGAAAGGTTTGTTTCATCTTTCACACGCAAGCCCTGAGAGTTTATCGCTTAAACTTTCTAACACACTTTGAATCAACCACCTTTGGCTTTTAGTTGCCGACTACGGGCTTCCTGTGTTCACGTCTTCGTCTGCATTTAGTATTTGCATTAAACATATTTCATAAACCTATTAATAATGGTATAAAAGAAAAGGAAATGAGAAAATAGGTGAGTCAAACTCTTTTGTACGAAGCGTCAAAGTCTCAAACTGTCAATATTTCCTTTTTACGTGTTCACTAATCTTAGGATTACTTGTATAATATATCAGTCTTGGTGTAGTATATACAGTAAAACCTCTATAAATTAGTAAGATCGAGACCAAATAAAATTTTATTAATTTATAGAGATTTTAATTTAGCGATAAATTAATAATTATTAATTTATCAATAAATTAATAAAATATTAATTTGTCAAGAAATTTTCTCATTTTCATAATTTTGAAAATTTTCTATTACAAAATAAAAATAAGATACTTATGTTATCATTTTCATTTTCAAATAATTTTTTAAATTTATAATCTTGGCTATCGTAATAGAATGAATGTCAATTATTTACTAGATTATATAGGTAAAAATAACAAATGTTAGAAGTTTAGAGTTGAGCAGAAATTGCTACTATTATCCTTAATGAATGAGAAAAATATTGCGGTACCTTTAGAACCAGTTCCTAAAAAAGCAATTATCGCATCGAGGATTCTCCATAATTTTTAGATGCGATTTGAGAAGATAACAATGAAAAAGATTCAAGATGAGCTCCAAGAAAAATGTAAATTCAAGAATATGCCAATAACAATATAATCATATTTCACTATATTTTCTTAGATAAACAAACAATAATAGAGTCATATCTCACTAGATTTTCTTAGATGTATATGTATATATATATATATATATATTTAGTTTAGTTGATTATTAATTTATGATATTGATGAGATCATATTTTCATATAGAATTTCTAGAAAAATTATTATTTTATTATTTTATCGAAATGTGTCATTTTTATACTGATCCAATTCAAAATCGGAAAAAATTTATTAATTTATAGGAAATATTAATTTAAAGAGTATTAATTTATAGACGTTCTACCGTACTATTCATTTATATAACAAAAATGAAAATGAAAGAAAAAGATCAGGCAGTGGGCTATATGTTGTGACACTGTCACAACGTTGAGAGTAATAATTTACCATCACTTTCAGAATAGACCCACAACTTTGATATGTTATACTTTTTTCGTCGTAAAGCTACAAAACAAAAAAAATACATATGCTGACCTAGCTGGCAGTACTGTGAATATGACACGTGGCAAAAATTAAGACAAAAAGGCATGTCAATGTTACAATGAGTAGTGGTTAGGACTTTGATCAGTTTGGTAACAGAGAGATACCCCACACCTTCCATTACCTCTTTCAAAGCCACGGTTTTCCTTATTTTTTTTTATCCCTTTATCTGGCCCACTACAGGCCCACAAAGCCCATCTATTCTAGCTTCCACTTTTTTCCTCGTTGTTTTTTTGCTTTAAATCGAATATATACATACTTGCAAATAAATAAAAGATTGGAAATGGTAACAAAGAAGAAAGTAGTTAACCTGCCAAGATAAGAATACTAAATAGATAAAGGAAAAGCTTAAAGAAACAACAATTTTCTATAAGTAAGTCTTTTATACTTTTTACTTACACAACATATCATTGTCACTATTGCTTACACTGCAAATATAGATTTTTAATTTTTTATAAACATATTTTTACGTCTTTAACCAAATGGGTTTTTGAGAGACAATTTAATAAACAAAGTTATATATAAAAACCCCACATATAAAGGGGGGAAGAAAAAGAGTTAATAAAAATCCCCAAAGCGATCAGAGAGAACAAAAAAAAAAGACATGAAGCACATGACAGTCACATGCGTCTTATTATTATTAGGTGAACCAACATTATCGACTTGCCATAATTGAATAATCCCCCACTAATTTCATAATTCATTTCCTCAATCAATCCAACCGTTGTTTTTTAGTACTCCTCTCAAAACAGGAAATACATAACAATTCTTCTTTTTTTTTTGTGTGTGTTACACTGTTTAGTTTGTTACACATGAATTTTTTTAAACCCATATGTATGAATCGAATTCAAAAGCATGTAATGTGAATTTGTTTTTACTCTAGTAATTTAATTTGTTGTTACTCTAGTTAAATTTCTTTTTTTTGTTTTTTTGAAACTTTTTGTTTTAAGAAAAAAGAAAGAAAGAGAGGAGGGGAATAAGAAAATGTAGTCATCACGAGAGAGATCTGACAGTGACAGCGTAAAATCGCTTTAATTGGCACCTCAACGGACAGAAGAGAAAGGACTGGCGGATTCCAAATGCCCGACTTAACCGTATTTTAATCTCTTTCAGTATTCCGCTCTGAGTTCTCTCTCTCCCTCTGCTCCAATTTCCAACGACACCTTCTCTCTCTCTCTCTCTCTCTTTACTGATCCAACATCATATCCCACTCCAAAGAAGAAGATAAAACGGTCTTCTTCTTCTTTTTTTCTAAAGAACAGAACAATCCATGGGAAGATCTCCAGCTTCTTCTTGTCTTCGTATCATCGCTTGCGCCGGCGGTGATGATGCCGCTGAACCTAACGCCACCTCCGCCGAGGTTTTTTTACACTTTCTTCCTTTAAATTTCGTTTCTCCATTTTATAGTTCTCGCGGTCTTCAATTACTGAAGAAGTTGCTAATTTAGGATCTGAGTGTCGTAGATCTGTTTTTATTGCTTCCGTCAGTGTCTGGTCGGATTCTTTTGGCAGTTCTGAGTTTCTAATTTTTGTCTACTTAGGTTTTTTTTTTTTTTTTTTATAATTATAATTTTAGGGTTTTGTTTTTGTCCGTTTTGATCTTGTTAGGTTTTAATGGTTTTGTTGTGTTCTCTATTGTGAAATGTGAGATTTAAGCACTTTAAAAAAAATTGTGTTGTTTTTTTTTGGATGTAGAACAAAAGCTCTGGTGGTGACAAGCGTGGATGGAGTTTCAGGAAGAAATCTGGGAAACAGCGTGGGTTGATCACTAGTGTTGTCTCTGAGACTGAGACTACTACTCCTGCTTCTACTAGGACTAGGGAAACTCTTGAATCTGCTCTCCTTAAATCTCCTTCTCCTGACAACAACAACTTTGTTTCTGTTGATGAAAAGAAAAGTAGTCAATTACCTGTTGTTACCTATGTGGCTGAACCTTTGGATGAGAAAAAAAACCAGTCTGCTGAGAACAAAACGGTGGAGGAGGAGGAGGAGGACCAGATTGACCACAAAACTGAGCTGCCTGTTCTTGTGGAATCCAAAGGGACTGAAACTGAGGAGGATGATTTCATTGGAACTGATCATTTGCAAGGACCAAATGCTGCTGAGAAAGACATTACACCTGAGGTTGAAAACGCTAGTAAGGTTGAACCGAAAGAATCTGAAACCGATGATGTGGTCATACTCAGAAAAGAAACTGATGAACAAGTTGATGAGTCTGCTATCGTGATCATCCAAGCTGCTGTTCGTGGTTTTTTGGTATGGTCTTCTTTCCTTTAGTCTCCTGTGTTTTCTTTATTATTATTAAGGATGTGAAGAATCTTTCATTAACTCTGTGAACTTGTTAGAGATGTGTTAATATATTCCCCTTGTTGCTGAGGTAGAACCCTCCTGAAAACTATTCTTACTAGGGTGTTTTATTGAACTGCAGGTGCGAAGAGAACTTTTGAGGAGCAAGAAAGTTATTAAACTTCAAGCTGCAGTTCGTGGCCACCTGGTCAGGAGTCAGGCTATGGGATCACTGCGTTGTGTCCAAGCTATTGTCAAGATGCAAACAATGGTTCGTGCTCGTCATTCCACAAAAGATGGTAGCCGTGTTTCAGCAATCTCGGTAAGGTTTCAAGATGGCTGAATTATGATGTAACAGTATCACTTTGTTTTCCCTATATAATCTTGTCTTGTGGACCGATATTGTTTCTTGTTTCAGGACAAAGTGGAAGCAAATGCAGCTGCACAAAAGCTTCTCGAAAACAAGTTTGCTAAGCATGTATGTGTATTTAAACTTTGTTCTAATTGATTCTGGCTAGCTATTCAAGGTTTATATTGTGATAGCTAAACTCGGTTTCTTGTTATACTCATTTTGTTACATATTTGGTGTATAGCTAATGGAGTCAACTCCCAAGACAAAATCAATCAGCATTAAATGTGATCCAACAAAACCTAGCTCTGCTTGGAACTGGTTGGAGAGGTGGATGTCTGTTCCAAAACCTGAGAAGACTTCAAAAGCAGATGTGACAACGGAAGAGCTACAGTTGGAAGAAGCACAGAGTGTTAAAGTATCATCTCAAGTTGACTTGCTGAACTCTGACACGACGGTAGAGACCAAAACTGAAACTGATTTGTCAAGCTATAAATCAAGTAAGCTAGCAGCCCAGGTATCTGAGACAGAGAAAATGAGCCAATATGATTCACCAGAAGCATCAGCAGAGGTTTATTATGACTCAATCCAGTCTCAACCACCTGCTGCTAAGGAACCAGATTCTTTGCTCGAAGAGCCTGAATATGTTGATGGACAGCCTAAACATTCTTTGAAGCGTAAGGCTAGTAATCCTTCTTTCATTGCCGCACAGTCGAAGTTTGAGGAATTAACTTCATCTACTGGTTCAAACAATGCATTGTCTTCTAAAGATGGAGTGTTGGGTGAAGATTCACCAGACGCTATAAACACTAAAAAGGATCACACTCTGGAAGATGTTGTTGCAGCTGAGCTCAGCGGATCTGAGTGTGGCACCGAACTCTCTGTAACTTCTTCTCTTGACACACTTGAGAAGAAGTCAGACGCTGAGGGTGCAGAGTCCAAGGTAGAAGCAAAGCTTTTAGAGGATGACACTGATGTTAAAACAGACCAAACAGAGTTGATAGAAATTGATGTTAAAGATGAAACATCATTGGGTACTGTAGAGGACCATAAGGAGAAAGTTGAGAATGCTATGGTCGAAGTTGGAAAAATTTCAGAGACACAGCATGAATCGGTCATTAGTACACCAGATTCCAAAAAGAGACGGGCTGAAGATGAACCAGGGTCTCAAGCCTACCAGTTATCTGAGGAAGCTTTAACTCCAACGACAATCTCAGAATCTCAGGCAACACCGGCAAGCCAAGCATCTTCTTCAGTCAAAGCAAGAAAGGGAAAATCCGAAAAGAGTGGTTCGAGCCAAAAGAGGAGAGTAAGCAAGAAAATAACATCAAGCCCCAAACAAGAAACTGGTACCGGCGGTGAGGCTACAGAACAAGAAGAAGGTAAGGAACCAAAAAGCGGGAGAAGGAATTCTTTCGGGTTTGATCAAGAAGCAAGAGAAAGCAGCGGAGGCAAGAACTCTCTTCCTCGGTTCATGCAGCCAACACAGTCGGCGAAAGCCAAGGTTCAAGAACACAACTCGCCAAGATCAAGCCCTGATCTTCAAGAAAGAGATGTCGTTTCAGTCAAGAAGAGACATTCATTGCCTGGTGTTACCAATGGGAAACAAGGTTCTTCTCCTAGAATCCAACGGTCTGCGTCTCAAGCACAACAGGGAACAAAGGGTAAGTAAAACAAGTCTCCTCCTATAGTTTTTCTCTGGAATCACTCTTCAATGTTTTAAAACAAACTGAACGATGTTTGATTTTGGCTTTTTTGCTTATTACAGATAGAAAATGGCAGAGGTGAAAGCCGACCCGAGTGCGACAGAAATCTGAAAAGACAAAATCTTAGGAGAGACTTTGGAACATTTGATTATTGGTATGGTTTTTTTTTTCAGACAATCCTTAACTCTTAGTTTCAGACAACTAAAGTGACACAAGTGCAGAGAGGAAGGAAAACGGAGAGTGGAGGATAGTCTCTTTGTATAGAGTCATTTTTCTTTTATTATTAAAAAAAAAAAATTGTTTGATTTTGTGGCTAAGGAATTTTATTTGGTTTGGTTTGGTGTTGGTTTTTTCGGACATAACCTCCTCAACTGAAAGTGAAGCTTGTCGTGAACAATGGATTGGAATTTGGATTATATTGACTTCAACTTTTAAAAGTCGTGTAATAATATCTTTGGTTATTGTCTAATTTTCTTCCAAAATTCTCCATGTTTAAATTTAAAAGATGGATTATTCTTTAACTTACAACAACAAAACCATCTCCATTTATAATCTTCTCATAATCTGAGCCGTACTTAATTTATATCAACCTTAAGTCATACATGTGTTTTGAAAGTGCAAGTCTAATTCCATGTTAAAGAACATGATTCTAAGTTTAAAAGATGGATCACTCACTTGCAACAACAACAACAAACCAACCTCATACATGTGTTTTGAAAATGCAAGTCCACACTTAATGACTTAACAACTTGCCAAAAAGTGTTGGTGATAAACTGATAACTACGAGTCAATGGGACTGGCTGCTATTGACTAATATGTTTCCAAAAATAGGGGTCATAATGGAAATACAGTAAACTGTATGGATAATTTTGGAAAAATGCAAAAGATTGAGGGTGTGGGAAGGTGAAGGACACGTGTATATTAGGCGGAGGATGAAAGAAGGGAAAAAAAAAAATCTGGAGGACAGATAAAATGACGATGGTGACCAGAAGAAGAAGAAGCCAGAGGATCTAGGGCTTCACAATCTGCTTCCATCTCTCTCTCTCTCTCTATCTCCATCTCCATCTCGACGGATTTAGCATGCAGCTTCATAAATTTGTTATCTTTTCTTCTTAATTCCCCCCTCACATCCTCGATTTGTCAAAAGTTTTCCTGAGAAATTAGGGTTTCTCGATAGCTTTTGGATGAGAACGATGATGATTGGTTCAATCTAAAGAGTTGAATAAATTAAAGGTGGAAATTGGACCTTGCTGAATCAATTTCTTGGAAAAAGAATATATATTTTTAGATTGAAAAAGAAGTGAACTATGCGGGCATTGCACAAAAGGGTATCCTGGCCTCCAGATTTTAAACTTTGTCAGGTAACCAAACAAAATAAAATGACATTTCAGTTCATTGGGATCGTGGAATTATTGATTGATGTTTTAGTTTTAGCTCCCCTTCCGATATAGATTTCTTAAATTAGCTGATTGCAAATGGTTATGATGATGACTGGGAACTTCAGGACAATGTGTTGTTGGTTGTTGCTGAATCTTTTTTTTTTATGCTCTTTATGATTGATTGTTTTGTTTTGTGGATTCAACTGGTTTTTGTATTCCTTCATATGCCTTTGGATGTTTATATTTTGATAACTTGCAATTTGATTGCTTAGTCATGATTTGAGGAACTTTGATTGTTTCTAGTGTATATCTGTGCTCTTTTTTTTAGATTATATATTTGCCTGCAACTTGTTTTTAGTTCTTGGGAATACGTGTGGAACCATGGTGACAAACCTGCCAATGAGTTATCTCGAGCTATTGGATTGGAGTACTTATCAACTCTGCTCTCTTTCTTTCTTTTTCTTGCGTCATAGTCTAAAATTATTTGCCCATTTTTTGCTTCTTTGGATAAGGGGCTAATCCTCAGTTACACATCCAGTTTCATCATGGGATGGTCAGCCTTAAACATCTTACTCATGACATCAATGTAGTCAAGTAGTTCAGTGATGAGGTTTCCAAGAGAACGAACCAAGAAATATCGTCAACAAAGTACTGAGGGCATGGTGACTTAACACAGATTCAAATGCTGTTATTTGCTGATGGAAAATACTTCGGTAAGATAGCTTGGAGATGGATTCGTTGTCCAGCTAATTTTCATAATGGGAAGGGGAAGGAGGAGGATGCTACAGAGAGTAACATCACCGTTTTCCAAGTTATTTCATGTATACATGGTTTGAAAAGTAGTTGATTAGTTAGGCTGTTATGGACTATGAGGTCCTTTTCTTATACTTTACCACATTGGCTGGGATTTCCTGTAACACCTTTATGCTGACAAGCCCTTTTCCACTTTCTTTGGATTGTATGTTTGATGTATAACTGTATTTTTTTTTTTGTGTAGTGATTCTTGTTATGAGATTCTAACTAATTTTGCACATTCTCCAAGGTTCTTGTGTACATGTCAATTGACAATGTGTTTCTCATGTTGTACAGGTACGGCTGTTCATATCAGAGGATTCACCTTCACAAGTTGGATCAGAGTCTCAAGATCACCTGCAAGCGAAGTCATCTTTAGCTTCACATCCGGGTGATGATAATCTACCACCTGGTTTTGGTGGACCTCTTTCTGCCAAAGAGCCACAGATTAGGTTATCAGACATAGCCGTAATAAAGTGGAAATGCTCTGTCCGGGTGAGCTCTCGGATCACACTCTTTAAGCCTTATTTGTTAGCTAGAATCATTACATCTTGGAAAGTACTAATTGCAACTGGCCCAAAATGCCAAGATATTTACACTTCTAGTAAACATATTGTCCCCCCTCTATTTCTCTGAAATTGTATTAATTGTCTAGCCAAAGAAATATTAAAGGTCCTTGAATTTGATAAGCATACGAATCAGTGGTAAAAATGCGGGTACGGTGCTCTTGGTTGGTTTACTCATGTGAGTTGTATTTCTTGTTAATTTAGTTCTAGATGTTTATATGTTAATAACAATAACATGTGCTCTCGCAGATTTTGCTAGATGAGGAATGGAGAGTGGTTGCAGGGGACGAAAGCAAAGAAGTGGAAGCACAAAATCAGAGGGAATTGAGAGTTCTTGAAGCATTCTATCCTGGCGCATCATCTATTCCTCCAAAGTAGGGATCTATCCCCTCCATATTTATCCAACATACATATGCATATATACTTTTATTTTGACTTGGGGTCTTTTCTTAAACTAAAATCTGCAGCCCTTCGGTTCCAGCTGATGTTGAGAATTCACATTATGATGATCTGCAAACCATTGTCATCCCAATTCTACCTGTAGAAGATGATGACATAGCGACGGATTCAGCATCTGATCTCCCAACCCAATCTGGCACGAGTGTGGGAACAGAGCCATCAATACCCAATCAGAACACATTAACTTCTTCAATCCTCCCTTCAGGGTCAGATATAATGGCTGCATTATCTGCAATCTCAAACAGCAAAGAACAAGGCAGCAGCATGATTGACCAAGATTTGCTTATTAAGATCCTAAGCAACCCTAAGTTGGTCGAGAATCTTGTTGCAAATAGTGGCACTGCAGGTTCAGTCTCCTCCAACGCAAGTGGCCTCTACCCATCTTCAACCCACGAAGCCAATGGAGTAGTTACCACAACACCTGCCTCCAATGGACAATTTTACACTCAGCCAATGATAACACAATGTCCTCCCATGATGTATCCTCCTCCAGCTCCATCAGACCAACATAATTATGGAGCACCACCAGCAAGAGATGCTAATTATTACAAGAACCTGATTCAGCAACATGGCGGGGAAAGACAAGAGACGCCACCAGTTCAACCACATCTCGGTTTTCGTTACAACCTCCCACCTGGAGGACCTAACCAAGAGATGATAAATAGCAATAATAATAACCAGAGGCCAAGGGATTCAAAACCCAAGATAATGAAGCCTTGCATGTACTTCAACAGCACGAGGGGTTGTCGCCATGGATCCAACTGTTTATACCAGCACGATGCTACACCTTACCAGCCAAGAAATCTAAACAATGGTAATATCAACACTTCTGAAATGCAGAGTGCGAAAAGAATGAGATTTGACAGAGACTGAAGCAGAATTAGCATACCACACATGCTTTTTGCCTCTTGGTGTGAGATGTTGTTAGCGGCAGAGCAAATTTTCTCTTTTCTCTTGCCTGGCTTTGCTGCTATATAAGTTTTATTTACTTTGGAAATCATTTCTTAGTTTTATGCTACAGATGTAGAATTAATCAGCGACTATCATTTTGCTCACCATCACAGTAGTAATTATACTATCCCTAGTTTTTTCTTGAGATGATTTTTCGACACATTTATCTTTATCATTGTGCAGAAAACAGACTATAATCATTCCCTTGACTCTTGATCAAATAGCTTTCCTCTGATTTTAAGATTAAGACAACAATGTACGGAGTAACTGTTTACTTTTTTATCTCAATTTGTCTCAGTTAAACTGATTCATTCATTCGTTTGTCAAAAAAAGAAAAAAAAACTGATTCATTCATTCATTCACCACTCTGCTACATAATATGAAAATAGTTTCAGGTTTCAAATCGGAACAACACATCAATTGCTTACAACAGGATGGTTTCTCCTCTACCAGTTCGAGAAAAGAACAGTTTCTTTCTCTCTTTTTTCTTACAAATCAGCAGGATCACTTTTTTATATAGCTACATTTATGAAACAGAAGTCTTAAGATCATTAATGCCTGCGCTGTTCAAAAGCTTCATTCCCTCTTCACTCATCTGCTGGACCTCTGTTGGCGACAATATCCTTATACACCTTACGCATCCCACAAACTCTCTGCACAAGTTTATGTAGTCATGTAAGGAAAACTATTCTAAGACAGAAAGTAGTGAGGTGAAGTTAACGGATACACAGGACAGAGAGAGAGAGAGACTTACTCCCATGGATCATCTCCTACAAGTAGAACATCACTCTCATAATCAACATATACAAGCTTCCATCCCGAGCTTTGCGGGTGAGTTAGAAGTCCTTCCAATCCAAACATGCACTCAATTGCAGATTTTAGCTCCTCGTAGTCTTTGAAGCTTGTGACATCAATTGACCTCCCAACTGACCCGGTTTTTTGAACCTGCCAAGTCAAATCATACCCCAAAACCCAAAGATTCATGTCAGATGGTGACATCAGAAAATGTATTCTCTGTGGAATGAATGAGAGATAATATTTTTACCTTAGTATAGGTTCGGACGCGAGGAGTTGCAAGTTTCTGCCATGATGAGCCTTTACTATTTTGCAGAAGGCTACTATCATCGAAATCAACATTGCTTGATGATGTACCAGTTCCTCCAGAGTTATCTGGAAAATCTTGGCGGGAGAAGGCCTGTGAGTCTGCAAAGCTAGCTGATGTGATTTGCGACTGAACATCTTGAGCAAAGCTATTGTTGTTGTTGTTTCCAACCAAACAACTAGAAGGGTGGTTCTGGAAATCGGCTTCCTTGATAGCACAAAAATCATCAAGAACTGTGTTTGGGAGTGGAGGATCTAGAATGTTGCTGTTTGTGCTATTGCTCATACACATATTCTGACTACCATAAAGGTCCTGCTGCATCAAGGGACTGAACTGGTCAAACTTGAGACCGTTCAGCTGATTGTCCCACATATCGTGAAACAGTGGTGAGTTTGTTGAATCTGGTAACACAACAGCTGAAGAATCCTGGGAGGATAGCATGAATGGTTGCTTGTATGATCCGGCAAGAGACTGGAAGGAAGAGACTTGTGATGTCAGCTCATCAGTTTCCAGGAAAGAGAATCCATTTATTGGATCAGACTGTGGTGGGTAAATCTGTTGACTAAGGTTATCAAGGTCAGCTTGTACAGGAGAAGAAGCACCCGGTTTCTGAATTTGCTGATTAACCTTTTCCTCATTAGACACTGTGGCTGTTGTCACCTGGCTCAACTGTTCTACTGACTGCTCAAGTCCATGCTGGACTCTTCCAGAACTGCAACCAGAAAGTGTTGAATTCTCAGGTTTTGCAGGACCACTCATACCCTGTGACAGATTCCGTTCTTGGCCACTCGTATTGGAAGCAGATGGGTTCACTGTTAGCTTGCTTTCTGGCTGCACCATCTCAGATTTCTGGTTCATCATCATGGGTTGGCAGGGTTGCTGCATCTTCATATCTCCTAACAAACCTCCGTGCCCCATTACAACATTCTGCTGCAACTCAGACATGAAAGATGGTACATTTTGGTTGTTGTGAGGTCTCATCATCATTTTCATAAGCTGCTCTGAAGCCATATTAGGGTAAGATGCGTAAGGCATAATCCCGTTGGCGGAATCAGGAACACGGATGAGAGGTCGTTTTATCAAGCTACCCCATTCTGTTTCACCTGCTGCGAATTTCAAAACAATGATATGTGAGGTTTCATATCTCATGTAAAGAATACCAAAGACACATTTTTTTACTAACCAAAGTAAGATGGATGGAGCTGACGCTTGAGTCCTGAGGTCAGAGAAGGAAAAATGAAGAGGCTTTCAGGTGTTTCGATATCCCATGGACTGACCCGAGTTGGCTTATCGTTACATCCAGGCTCATCCCATTCAACCTGAAGGTTACGCCACTTAGAACCAGGCCATCTCAATGGATCCAGATCGCTGATTCCAACAATGGTTCCCATGTACCTAAATACAAAGCAAATGGCAAAGTGAACAACCAATTTGAGCAGTAAATACAGAAAGGTTGCAGTTCTATAGATTAATTACCTTCGTTTCCCGGAATCTTCAGTTTCAAACATCATTCCAAACCTCATACCAACTGAAAGCTGAGACCCACATATAGCCTTGCGGTACTTAGCAAGAGGAATCACAAACTCTGCTGGACAAGCCCTGAGAACAAACACAACGAGTAATGTTAGAACTTCAAAAATACTCTTAAATCTTTGAGAGTTGAAGCTGCTTTTGAGCTAACCTTGGATTATAGAATATCAAGAAAGGAGTGCGGTTTGCAGTTGCGTGAGCAGCAGCAGCAAGAACACCAATATGCATACTGTCTGCTGAGAGAACTGACGAAGGAAGTGCTGTTTGTTGGCGATTGGCACGCCTCACACCAACCATTAGTTGCGACTTCTCATCCCTTTCACAATTCAAATGGCGAGTAAAAAATCAGAAGTTAAGCAACACCAGAATGGTTCAGTAGCCAAAATGACTTAAAGCCAAGATTTTTCACCTGATGAACAAAACAGAATCCCCAGCTCTCAATCTCTTTGATCCAACGAACAGACTCCATCCTGTTGTTAAGAGATGCCTCTTTGGTTGCCCTGAGAATGTAAGCAAGAACTGAGCTTAATACCAACTCAACCTAAACAGAGAAAGAGACAAATCCAGTGGTTTTTACCTCGATAGATATGGCGAAATGTCCAAGTATTCTCATGCAGATCTCTAACTACAAGCTCTTGTGTTGGCGGCTGTGCTGTGTAATCCTGTAATATCATACATAATATAAGCAGCCGTTAAAGCAAAACGAACATATGTTTTGTTCCTGAGGAAAAGAGGGACTTACTAGTGGTGGAAATAGCTTCTCTGCAGCTCTACGGGGCACGGAGAAACCTCCATGTGTGCTTGTGTCACTTGCAGTAAGCGTCTTGCAGAAAAACTCAGCCGGATGCTTACTTCTGCTCAATAGTCCAAAGTCTGGTACAGGGAACACATCTCTCTCCTGATGCACAAATCGTTTAAAACTCATTCAACTTCGAAATGAGTCATTAAATGAAGCAAAAAGAAGTTGAGAACTTACAGAGTGAACAGGCTGAAGACTCATCTGAGCATAGATTTCGTCGCTGTCTTTGTCTGCCTATCAAAATGAAACAAAACGATTATCAAGAATAATCATAACTAGTTGCAATATAATTTTCTAAAAGAAGCAACTGAAAAAAGTTTGAAAAGGCTTATTACATGAAGAGTAACATTATGTACTTGACACATCAACTGAGATGGAAGGTTTGGGTAATTAGGAACTTGTGTTGTTGCTGATCTTCTGGTTGAAACAGCAACCTAAATCAAAAGTAAACAAAAAAAAGTTCAAAGCTTTGAACAGAAGCTTACAAGATCTAGTGAGAGTGTTTGTTGATACATAAACACACACAAAGTTACCTGTTCACTATGACCTTGTGAGAAGTAGTACACTAAGCTCCCAACTTGAGGTAGACAAACCAAAGGGCCTGCACAAGCGTGCCATAGCTCCGAGTTTATAACGGGCTTCCTCGTTCCTGAACATGTTTGAAACCAAATTTTCAGTGGAAAGAAACAAAATTTAAATATGCATTCCCATAAAGTTTGAAACTTTTATATCAGTTTATTCAAATTTCTCAAAAAAGAAAGGAACTTTTCAATCAAAACCTTAAGAGGAAGAAAAAAGATGATACCTGACTGATCCTTTAACAGCTTCATCTCTTCAAGCAGAGTAGATTGAGTTGTTGTTGTTGCTGTTGTTCCTCCATTAACCAAACCACTAGTTTTCATCTTGTCCTCAACACAAGCCAATGAAGCCATCATAGAGAGACTTGTAATGTTTCAGTTAGTCTCTCCCACACTCAACACTAGGCTTAAGCAAGACTCAGATTTTTTTTTCTTCCTTTACAAACTCTTCATTGTAATTATTATTATTATTTGTTTTGTAACACAAGAAGAAGAGACAAAGGGCCCTATTTGGAAGGAGCAAAGAGGCTAGATGATAAATCAGAAAACAGAAGAATTAAAGACAGAGCCATTTCATGGAATCTGGTTTTTTTTTGGTTAAGAAAACTCCAAATCCGAAGGACAAAAACCCTTACACATGACAAAAACAGAACGGAGGAGGAGAGAGTGGGAGGGAGATTAAAGAGAACATACAAAAAGGGACTACACACAGACAAGCATGTCTCTCTTGTGGGGCTCTTGCCTCTTCTCTTTCTCTTTCTCTCTCTCCACTCTTTTTTTCTCAGACCAAATTCGACCCTTCAATGAAGAATAGAAACCAAAGGTGCCATCATGAAACAAACAACACAGTTTCTTTCTTTCTTTCCGGATGCAAACAAGAACAAGAAGCAATTTAGAGAGAGACAAAAAGCCTATAAAATGTTGTAACGAAAATAAAAACTTTGCTTTCTTTTTTATTAAATCTCTCTGGAAAAAACCCACATTTTTTATTTTTGCTTCTTCTTCTCTCTCTACATGTAAGTATATAAGCGTGTATGAGTATAATAATAATAATAATAATAATGTGTATAAAATGTTTAATTTTTTTTTTTTGCTTGGAAATGGGAAAGAGTGTGCATGCTCTTATCCTGCGCTTAAAACTTTCTGTATATGGCGATGCCGTTGCAGCTTTAGACTCTCCAAACGAATAATACTATTATTTTTATTCTTTCCACCATTAATATTTGTATAATATATATATATGGAGGTGTGTATTTAATTAATGTGTGAGAGAACAGTTTACGTCAAAATTTAATAAAGTAGAGTAAGCACACGTAATCTCTGATACGCACAGAAACGTAGTTGAATGTACAAGTACTTTCAATGCTTATGTTATAAGGCAGGTCACAAAGCTTTTAAATAAGTACCATGAGTGACGACTCTCTATGTATATTATTAATATATATATGCATATGATATTTTTACAAATTGAAGTTTTCTTGTAAAAGCGTTTTACTTTTTCAAGAACTTTATTTGATTTTGTAATTGGGAAGTAGTATGTTTTTTGATTATGCTAGAAATTATATTTGATTAACTTTATGACAAAGGAGGTTTCTCTTTTTTTTTTCGTTGCAATAATATATACTTTTTTCCTTTTCCTGCTGCGATTTCGAAAAGGGATGTGAGTGGTGAGACTTTGGGGAGATTTTATAGAAGGTGCGTATGATAGGAGAGAATGTCAAAGTAGCGTATATTAGCACGAAGCCTATGAGGTTTACGGGTGAGGAAGTGTATCTTCTAACCTTTTGCTCCCGTGCTCTTTTTCCTTTCCAAGTTAAGACAAAAAAATGTTTTCTTTCTTTGGTTAGTAAAAAGTTTGGTTTTATATTTTATAGAGAGATTAGAGAAGATTACAAATGATTTAACTTATTTAAGATCATTAGTATGATTATATTGTTTATACAACAATCATCTCTAAATGAATAGAAAGGACTTTAATTTACGATTCTTGCATTGGATTGCAATGGTCCTTTAATTTGTATATTGTTTTACTCCATCTACCCAAAAAAAGAAGATGGAATATATCGGTTCTGTACACCTGCAAACATACTTTATCTCATTAATCTCTAATACTCCTAAAACACATGTGTATAGTGTAAAACCATACATCTTTAGACTTATTTTGTCACATACACATCTTTCGTTTGACCTTTCCATTGTTTTCTTGCGACGATATAATTGACATGCAGTCACTGTATTTTATTGCATAATATGAAATAATGAAAACCATGTCACTTTACATATCATTACTTATATTTAATCGCTTACCTAATCGCAAACATAATGAAAACTGAAATATGTCCATGAGAAGTGAATATTATCATCTTTATCAATTATCATATAAGACATGTACTTCTTCTATTTTATGGTCATAACATATGTACGTAATCCCATGATACGTGCTTATTCTAGTACTCTCTCACTTGAAAACATATATGAAACGAAGGATCTCTAATCAAATGGGTCGAGTTTGCTGATGACAGCAGAATTTAACGAACAGTTAAAATATTATCAAGGAGTGAGATATGCTTTGATAATGCGATAACTCACATATGTCCGTCCGGTCATCCGGTGCGAAGATTGTGGTGCCAATAGTTTAAAACTCGAACAAACGTAAATTCAACCCGATCTAATTAAGGAAAAGGAGGAGATATTGTTGTCCAATCAAATGTTAGTGTTTGCAAATTATTCAAATCAGAATCATAAACATTCTTTTGTCTTATATAGATTGGAAACATGTAAAAAAAAAAAATGAACTAGAAATCAAAGAAAGAGAGAAGAAGAAAAAAAAAAGTGAGAAGGAAAAGTGAAAAGCATGATTTGGTGCTTTTGCGTCTGAAAATTTTGACCGCTCGGCACGCGTGAAGTGGACGGCAAATCAATGGTTGAGTAAGAGAGAAAGAGTGGGCGTACGTTAGCTTCACATCGACACGTATCTTTCTTTTAGTATTATTTTCTTAGGACCGACACGGCGCCGTTTCTACGCTTCACAGTTCACATCCTTACCTTAGCTCTCTCTCTCCTCTCTTGCCAGAGTTAAAAAAAAAAAGCAAGAGCGATTATAAACCCATATAAACAAAATCAATAGTATTTTTTACTTACTAGCATTAGATTCACTTTCTTAGATTATCACAAAAAGTATACTTCCATATTGGTGTAACATAATATAATGGTTCAAATCTTATACTATTGTAGTAATTGAACAAATAAAATTATATTTGTAGTGGCTCTTAACAGTGACAGATGAACAAGTAATGTAGTAAAATGTAGGTATAACAGGTAGATTAGCAACCAAAAATGTATGGGATGGAAAAATAATTGATTAGCTAGCTTCCAAAAATGTATACTATATCATAGTGAAATTTTAACTAACTTTTTTCTAACCAAAATCATTTTTTTTTTTTTGGTTTTAGTGTTAAGTTGAAGATATTTTTGAACCGTGTTACATTTTCAATAACATTTCAAGATAATTGTTTGTTAGTGTGTAGCCTAAGTCTAATACCTAGTAAAGGAGATATTTTTAAAATTTCAAGTGAGAAAAACAAAAAAAAAGATTGACCAAATAGGATACGAAGATCACGAATATGTAAGGTTGCAATAACAATACGAAAATCAGGTTATAGTTTGAGAAGAAAAAATAAATCCACGTCACATTCCAAAATTGTGAAAATTCTATTTGAATCTTTCGCCAAGTAACCCACTCCAACTATAATATCATGCCATCTTCGTGATTATAATCTTCCTAACCGTTCAAATTCTAATTCTCTATTTTCTCATTCCATTTTTTTGTATGTTTGTGATTCTCCTTTGCTACTAAACTCGATTAGGGATATAGTAACAACAATTAAAAAAGGATCGGATTTCGATATTAAACAAATGTGTAAAGGTCCGAAATAACTGTTTGTGGGGTTTATTAGGATTTGTGTCCTTATATAAATTTAATAGCTTTGGAGTTTGAACTAAATTTAATTAAGTGGCCTACCTTCTTGCTAAGAGGCACCACCATAAATAAGCTCGGTTATTAATAAAAAACGAAAGAGAAACAATTGTATTATTACAACAAAGTAAGTAGATAAAAAGGTAAAATTGTCATTTTTTACTCATTGAAACGGAGTTTGCAATAAATAGCCAATCCCTAGACGACACGTGATGTTTTCCATCGAGAACGTTTCTCTCATAACGGCATGTGCCTTCGCGCACGCATCTATATGGATCGATGATTTTTTGATCCGACGGTTTTTGTTCAACGACGTAAGAATCGAGCCGCACGCGCTTTTTCGCACGCCGTTCCACGGCTTCGTAATTCACACACGTCCCTCCTCTCTCAACTTCCCTAGGATCACTCCCAACCGTCGATTCTGCACACGTGTCTCTCATGCGAACGATTCATATTTTTTTCCCCTTAACACGACGTCGTTTAAGCGTCACGACCACGAGTCGCCACAGAACCAACAACGCCTAATGGTCACATTTCATTTCTTGGTGTGAATTTTCTTTTTTTTGGGTCCAGCAAGTCTTTAAACGAATGTGTATTATTCACCGGACGGTGGTAAATTATTATTAACAGTAGTAGGATCGTTGAAAAAAAACTTAAATTAAATTAGCAGCATCATACAACTGTAGAATATATAAAAAGTAGTGGCGATAGGAGTAATTATGCCGCATGTTTTTCTGGCACTTGAATTTTTAAAGCTGCAAAACTGTTGTAGTTTCTACAGGAAATAGTTATCTACAATAGTGCAATGGCTGATTTTATTAGGTTGAAATTAATGTTAATATTTTATTACAAAACCATGACTAGTATCATCCAAACCATTAGATTACCACAAATCATAATTATAAAGTTACATCTGAATTATGATATTTTACCTTATCATGACTGTTGCTAACTGTTACCTTCTTAGTTATTTCCTCCATTCCTCAAAAATTGATGTTTGAAGGATTTCACATCAAAAATAATAATTATTTATTTTTAATTTTTAATGTAGTATTGTTTTTCTACTAAAAAATACTCCCTCCATTTCAAAATACAGGATGTTTTGATTAAAACACACATATTAAGAAAACGTTACTTTTAAAAAGTTTAATCAATCATAAACAAGACTACATATTATAAAATATAAAATTAATCTAAAAGTTTCTATCCAACTTTCTATATTACGAAACAAAAATACTTCTTTAAACATCTTATATTATAAAACGGAAAGAATATTATATATGTATAAATCAATGATTATTGAAATTTTTAAATTTTCTTAATAATCACTTCTTGAAATTTACAAAAAAATTAAAATTAGTTAACTAAAAGTAGTAAAACATCGATATTTGTGAAACCAAAAACTTATAGAATATCAATCTTCGAAGGACCAATGAAGTATAATTTTTTATACTATATGAATATATATTCTCATTTTTCCATATAAATAAATAATTTAAAATATATGATAGAAAAAAAAAGACGATGGAATAAAAAGATGGACCCCAGAATCATAAAAGTAAAAGCCAAATAATGGGAGTGACGGGACATCTCTTATGAGCTATTGGTACGTAGAGAGGGTAGAGGATACAGTTATGGACCAGTCACCAGTGGGTCTTCTTATTACAGAATCTATTAACATTTTAGATTCAGGTTTAGTCAATCTATCGATATTGACCCACCCCAAATTTTAATATATATATTATAATCTTTCTCGTACATAGAATTTTTATGTAAACTATTCAACCGAGTAACGTTCCAAATCAACGGATGAGATCATTTGTGCGATAGAGTGCTAAATGAAACGATAGATAAATACATAATGTATACGATTCTGCTACGTACAATATACCAAAATCAACATAAGTTTAGGTAAAAAAAAACGTATGATAAAGGAGGATCACAAACGAAACTCTTGTAGCATGTGTATATTATATAGTTCTGTATATAATTTAAAAAGTTCTGAAAAGTCATGAAGATTTTTAAAAGGAAAATATAATAGGGACCAAGAAAGGAGGTGTTGTATTATTACATTGAGAAATGCGTAATAATGCCAACAGGATAGAAAAGTAAATAGAGATAAATCATAATAATCAGCAGGAGAGAATAGGAACAATCATAACTTATAATGCACATTCCATTTACACATACACACACTCACCACATCGATACACACAATCATGATATATAATAAACATTAACACAATCATGGTAACATAAAAATGGCTCTCATACGAATGCCCTCATTTCTGCATTGCATCAACATCAATTCTCCTGTTTCGGGAAGTTGCAATACATAACAGCTAATGTTCGATCATTCCATTGTTTCGTAAATTTAAAAAAATCAAAAATATTGCTTTAGTATTCCATCGCAGTATGATCAATTGCAAGTTTGCAACTAAATTCACCACATATATGCATTAAAACAAGTCGAGAGGAGGCAAAGAAAAAAAAACGAATTATAGTCGACTAGTCGTATATGTTAGTTGACGCTTGAGACATGGATATGAGTATTCACACATGTGAATGTATACGAATACGAATGATTTATCCGTACGTAAATACGTAATACTAATATACATACGATCATCTATATATATACGTACGTACGTATAAATGAAAGAGACAAGAGAGTGAGAGAGGCGTGGTGTGAGGGAAACATGGAAGCTGTGGGAGCTTTGTAGGGTTTGAAGCCGACATTTTAATTTATTATTTTTTTTTTTAATCGAGATATGTAAAAAGGAGAGTCCTTTTTTTTGTCTGTTCTGTTACTTTTATTCCTTCTTCTTCTTCTTCTTCATAATTGGAATTATCTTTAAAAGCAACAATATTCCTTATCATTCATAGCTAAGCTATTTTATGGATAATGTCGATAAGAATAATGAGACTCCAAGTGAAAGTATATGACATTTGAACAATCATAATTAAGATTTAATATGAAAATTTTAAGATTCTCAGGGATATTTGAGTTAATCGTAAACTAGAAATATGTGTCACAGTTGTTCAATTTTTGTATAGTTTTGATATTAAACATCAATGGAACTGTTTTTGGTCTAATATAGTAGTTGGTCAGATAATTAAAAAGCTACTCTCCAAGTAATAAAATACAACTTCAGGATATTACATTACATATGTATATATATTTATTTATTTAATTATCTTTACGTGAAATTTGATGATTTGCTAGTTTTTGTGCAAAAAAGCATACCAACTAAATACACAAATTAAATGTTTTGTTTCATTCTCTTATTTAAAGATGATATTTTCAATAACAAAACTGATGTATCTGTATCATTGTATACCATCATCAATGAACTTAAATTTACTGGGTGTATAGTGTACTCTACATACTCACAGTCTCACAGTGAAATATGATGGATTTTTTAATTTTACGGTATGCTTTGGTAATTAGAGGCTATATTACTTTAAACAGACAGAAACACACATGTAAAGAAATTATAATCATAATAATAGTACTAATAAGTGTAGAAGATGTAATTTTTGTCTGTGGTTTGAGTAAAGCAAACTAGTGGTGGGAGGGGTGAATTAGTTGCAAGAAATAGGAATTATTGGTTGGCTAATTTATGTTTCTTGACCACATTATTGATTAGTTTTAGTCAAAATCCTCAAAGATCTGTCCGACTCTCTTTATTGCCATGCTTTTTACTAACTATAAAACCTATATTTTCATTATTTCCTATGTCCACTAACTATTGTCCTTTTCAGATTCTACATTAAGCAATTACGTAGAGTCGTAAACTTCTAAACATTAGACCTATATTTGTCAGTAAAAAACAAAAAACAATAGGACCTCCTTTCATGATTTCGTTTGTATCAATTCCTTTTTTTTTCTTTCTTTCTTTTAATCTAATAATCTTCCTGGTTCAAGACTTTAGAGTGTCCGATTAATTACTGATTAGTCTCTCTCTAATAGATTGACTGATAAAAGGACGTAAACGGACGGAGCCCAAAATATAAGCCCATTATTCGGATGTGGACTTAATACTCTACTAGACTCATTAAAGGCCCATAAAGTTTTATCCCTTTTCTCTTCCAATGCGTTCGTTATTTTCTTCTCCTTTCTTCGGTTCTAGTTCTGATTTTTTGTTTTTTTTCCTTCTCTGTTCATTAAAATAATGGTTGGAGTGCTATTTACTACTACATTTTCTGGATATAGCAAACCTAACCGGATTTTTCGTTTGTGGGGTTGTTATTAGGATTTTGTTTGGTACCGATCCTTGCAACTGTGGTGAAAGAACATTCTGATTCGTTTATTTGCGCATATATAGGACTCCCTTAAAGAATGTCATAATGCTAATTGGATTTTGTGTATTGATGTTTGTTTGTAAGGCATAATTGAAACCTCTAAAGATATTCTTTATTAGCTTTTCAGTTTTCACAGTGTTACAATTACAACTGAAAATGTGAAAAAAGCCTTCACATGTCACCATAAATACATAACGTAATCAAGAATCTGTAAGTTCAATATATATTAACCCCTTTTTTTAATGCGTGGTTCGGTTACATTTTCATCTGAAATCATTTGGGGGAATCAAAGATACAATGTGATATACTTTTAAAATTTATAAAGTTCAGAAACTTTTTAATTGTTTATTAACAAGTTTTTGTCTCGTGTGTTTAACAATTCTGACATCTAACGTGTCTCTATCTCTTTATCACTTTATGCATGTTATGGCGCCGGATTTCGAAGATCTTTTTACGCATAGACATATTTGATACGATATGATTAAAAAAAAAAAAAAAAAAAAAGACCTTCGAGATCTTTTATATGGTATGATGATTAATCTGGAAAGATCTGAAACATTTTATAATGTTTTAATCTGGAAAGATCTGAAACATTTTATAATGTTTTAATTTAATTTGCTTATAACGGTATGGAATACGAATATATGGTTAGTGAGAAGTGGGTATTTTCTTCTATTCTTTGTTTAAAATGATTTCTCAGAGACAATCTATTGACAGTGACAAATTCTTCATAATACGATGATCATCTAACTCTCGCGTTTGCTTGTGATCTACAAGCGAAACAAACCTATTTCATATATAAAATCAACAGGTTTAATACCCGAAATGAATAAACAGTAGTGTTAAAGGGTTTATTTGATTACATATATCACCAACGTGTATTTATTTCAAGAGAACTTTATATTCAAACATGTTTGAGCTAGCTAGGTAGAACAATTTAAAGCTCTGTAACACACTGCGATTGAAAGTGATGGAAATGATACATTTCCTAGTAGCGGACCGGCCATCAAATGGGAAATGAAGCTCATGACTAGTTGGGCTAAAAATCTGAAAATGTCTTGATCCTATAATTAATCGCCTGACCAAATTTTTGATTCATATTTTTTTACTTTAATCCCCTATATATTCAAATCATATTAAAATTATGGGAGAAGTTGAAGAGAGAAGGGAAGGAATAAGGATTAGTTAATATAGTTGGTGCCAAATGCCAAAAGAAAATTTCAACAGTCAATCATTACTAATCATTGTGATACAATGATTGGGTTAAGACTCAAAAACCAACATGATTAACAAGATTTTAATCACCTCCCTCATGCGTACATATACAAGTTTGACTTCTCATGCACAGCAAAACAAACACAAAGTACCAACCAAAAAAGTTAGAAAAACATATATCTGTAAATTTGATTTGGTTATGAGATTAGATTCTTATGATTTGCTCGTCCAAATTAATCCATCATTGAAACTTTTCCTTTGCGGTACAAGATATCAGATGGTTCTATTTTGGTTTAGATCACATTCGTACTTATGCCATGCATGCATATCATTAATCTGGTATATGTTAGTTTTGTATTTTATTCAATGACAACAATCTTTGGATAAAACATCGTCTGATATAAGGAAAGGACCTTTCGTACAAATGATAAGCATTCGTACTTTATTTGTAAACTATGATTGATTATTGATCCTTCCAATTTTTTTTCTTTTTCTAGTTATTGTTGAATTCTTACTGTGAATCATACATGATGCATACAGATTCATATTTTTGTTATTGGCATAACTTTATATTTTACGTTATTTTCATAGGGATGTGTTATAAGTACCTTCTTCTTCTTTTTTTGTATACGTGATACTGTGTTTTGGGTTAGGTCACTAATCCCACTTGAATCTTAATGTTATTAGTTTAAAATATATTGTTGACCAGAAACACCAAAATACTTTGTTATTGCATCTCAAATACTCTACATAAAGCATTGTTTGAGTAAAAGAAAATCAAGTTTTTGGCTTTTAAACCATTCAGTTAGTGCCAATGTGGGTACAACGAACTATATATAACTCCTAGTTATTTCATGAATTATCGGTGTCATTCAATTCCACAATTCCTTTTTTTTTTTTTTTTTGTTCAAATCAATTCCAATCATATGAGATTCAATCATATTCCTCCACTAACGGTTTTCTAACTTACTAATAAAAACAGAGATTTTTTTTTCTTTCAAATAATTACAATGCTACATTATTTTAGTAAAATAAATGAAAATGTATAATTGAGGGCAGAGTTTGCAGTTAGATAAAGATGGAAAGAGGTCTTAATACTATGGCTCTTATGGGCACTCTTTTACTCGTTTCTTGGAACTCATCATTTTTTTTCTCTCCTCTTCACGTTTGTTGTTTTTTTTAGTATTAGCATGTTGCTTGATAGACAAATACATACATTGTTATTAATACTAAAGATATGTATTATTCAAGTAGGGATGTCAAAATGGTCAATCCAACCTATGACATAACTATATAAATTTAGTGGTTGTATTTCTTTTCTCCACATCTATTAAACTGAACATTATTTTCGTACGATCAGCTTGATTATTTTGGTAATACAGTTTTTTTTTTATTGCGATTTTTTTTGTTTTGTTTTGGACCACATTTTGCGAAAATTCATACTATTAAGTATAATTGTGACAGCAAATTAACGAACTGAATGTCCGCCGGCTACGCACCCAGCCGGGCACGTACCAGAATTAATTGTTTTTAATGTCTGTATAGTCAATGTCATACACATATATGTATATGTATACGTAAAATATCTACTTTAATTTTACAAAAGACAAACAAAAAAAAAAACCCTACAAAACACTCTTTTTCCTCCACAATTAACGGCTTTTTGCAAACAAATAAAACAAAAATCAGAAATGGCAATTTGTTTTGCCCAAATAAAAAAAATGGCAATATGTGTTTCGTTTGTTGTTATTTACATTGATGTTGTGTTGTCTATGTATTATATCGCATAAATTATACGATATATAGTTTTTTGTCTTAGTGTTTATACATGTAAGACTCACTACTCATTGCTAATCCATTTCTAAAAAAAAAAATTCGTTTCTTATAAAAAGAAAAAGATTGACCAGGTGATTACAAACTGATATAATATGTTAAAAGCTAAAGGGATAATGGAAATCCTAATTATTAAACAATTATTGAAATAAGATTCAAATAGCGTTGTGAGAATTATAATACTTTTTCATAGACTAAATTTTGGTGAGCTGGTCTATGAACTGGCTTGCCCATTGACGTACTTCACGACTCAATCAAAACCACTAATCATTCCCCCAATAAATTTTGGATTCTGATTATTTTTTGTTTTCCATTTATTCAAGTCTTAAATTATTTATAGTTAATACAGTACGTTTCTTGTTATTGCGTAAGGAGGAAAAGAAAAAAAAAATGGCGAGTAATTTACATATGTGGCCAAAACATAAGATGGGTAGTCTACAATGTTTATATTTGTTATAGATGGATAATTCACTTCGTTGAACAAAAAAAAAAGGAGATATTCACTTTTGTTCACTATATTTATTATAATATTTTTTGTTATTAACAATTTAGTATCACCGCACAAAATAGGGTTTTCAATAATACGATTTGGATAATGGAACAATTTATATTTTGTTTGCTAATCTATTATTGTTTTTTGTTGCACACAACTGGAGTATCAAATAATTTTTGTTTTGTTTGTCTCTAATTAGCTAGCTCGTTTTATTTGATTAAATATCGTAAATTAGTTTAGAAAATCATATACGTCATCGCCAGTGCCCACTTTATTCCTCTAGTCTAAAACCAATTCTACAAATACTTATTTGTATAATCGCAATGCAAGGCTGTGTCCTATGCTTTTCTTATACCTTTTGTTTATCAAAATAATGTTTTTATTTGGTGTTATAATAATAAGATGTTTTAACTTTATCAATCAATAAATCAGATTATCGATTCATTTGTCATCATTGTTTCAAGTATATCTTAATTAACACTTTTGTAAGCTAATGAATAACAGAAAAGAAAAATGTTACCAATAGACTTCAGTAGAGAAACTATGAGACAAAGTCCACAATTCCTGGTTTTAAAATGGATTTCTTAAATATTCATCATACTCAGCAATCAATTATATCTAAAGCTAATAAATATACAAAAATTTGATAAACATCATTTTATATATATATATATATATATATATATATATATATTTGTAATGCAAGGCTGTGTGCTCTGCTTTTCTTATTTCCTCTTTTTTTACACCTTAAATTATCTTTATAGCTTTTGGTCTGTTTTGTTTTCATTCTACTGCCCGTGATGTAATCAAATCTAGTGTAACACAAATTAATAATTATGACAAAAAAAGAAAGAAGCAAAACCAGTTTCTTATCTTCTAAAACAAATAATTAAGGGAGAGATGTTAAGACGTGGCGAAACCTTAGGAGCCGTCAGAAAACGCCGAAAAGACATTTGCCTAAATACAAAGCATAATCCTGATTACTGATTAGTGTCTTAGTGATTAGTATGTCTCTTAATGACTTTAACTTAACACAAACATAGCATGTGCCAGCTGTGACCACACACACGACCACTTAATTAGTACTAATTTATAATGGTTTCCCCCCTTTATTCATGCTTTTAATCCTGACTCAATTACTACTAGATATATTAAAGTTCAATGAAGTACACAGCTGCAAAATGTTAACTGTACAAGTCTCTTTTCTTCCCTTACTTACTTGAACTCATTAGTTCTTACTTCTTAGTCTTACAAACATTTTTTTCTTTCAGATATTATTTTATCGGGTATAAAAAAACGAACTCAAATTTATGTTTTAAATGATACTAATCAATGCCTATGGTCCGTGAAAGCTATAATTAGTTATTTCCTAGCATGGAAGAGAGGAAGACTAAAGCTTTTAATGAGGTTCATCCCCTCTGCTTGTGGCTAATCACCGGCTCAGAATGCATACAAATTAGAATACTTAGGCGATAATTGTTTTAAGGATAATCAAAAGATTAAGAAAAGAAAAAAAGAAAGATATTAATCACAATGAAGGAGACGTTCCGTGGGTCCTTAATGGTCCGTAGGTACAGCTAAGCGCAACCTTTCCTTTATGCTAGAAAAATATTTCTTTATGGCCAAACCCTCGGACGGAATCAGAGGGTGCCTTTACAGTTGACCAGTCTAGGCCTGGGCAAAATACCCGACCCGAAATATCCGTATTGGAACCGAACCGAAAAACCCCGGTTCGGATCGGGTATGGATCCTCCCCAATATATTAGTTGGATCTTAATTGTAAATACTTTTGGGTATCGGGTATTACCCGATCTGAACCGATACCCAATTGGTACCCATGTATATCCGAACCTATGTTGTTTATGTTCCAGAGTTTGATGGTGAAGTTAACTCAGTTAGATTCATAATCGGATATAAGGTAATTTCATGGTCTTTTGTTGCTTGTTACTTGTTAATACACTACTACACTTAGTAACAATCTGATCTGCTTTTGAAACATGGAAATAGTGAAGACGCCTACAATGCTTCACCACATCGAAGACGCCTACAATGCTTCACCATATGCCACCGATCTCGTCTTTGATTCTTGTTGTTTCTTTCAATTTTCTCAATACCTACTTCTAGCTTTTATAAGACTTTTGAGTTTGATTTTGGATGTTACTACTCTACTACTTGTTTATGTTTTGGATTAGACTTTTGGATTATGTTTTCTCTTGCTTGTTTTGCCTATCTTTAGTTTCTAACTTTGGTTTAGTTATTTTTGTATGATTTTTTAGTTATAACTTCATGAAATTTGATATAGTTATTCAATTTATATATAGGGTATTTTAGTTATGTATGAGTATTTTGGTTCTAAATGGGTAAAAAATATTTATACCGAACCGAACCCAAAACATATTAGATATATTTCGGTATTCCAAAAAAATACTCAAACCGATCTGAACCCGAAAAAACCCGAACCGAACCCGAACCGAAATTTCCATAATACCTATATGATTCTATAAATTATAAACCCGAATTACCCAAAACCCGAATTACCCGAACCGAACCCGAACCGATACCCGAATGCCCACCACTAGACCAGTCTTTCACCAGAAGCCAACACAGCAATCACGGCCACAAGAGCCATAATCCGGATCTTCAATAACGGATGGCTTAATTGAGTTACTTATCTTCGCGTACAATCGCAGCCACGATCTCAACATGGTTGGATCATTTGGAGATTCTTGTTTTTGGTAGAAATCAAATTGGGAAAAATGTCATTTGAACCATGAACTTTCAAATTTTGGCATTTTAAACCATGAATTTTGGTGTAGGCCATTTAAAACATCAACTTTTATTGACTAGTTTTTTTAAACATGAACTTTCATTGACCAAGCCAAAAAAGACATGACATTAAATCCGGTAATTGACCTACTAACAGACGTTACTATGCCGTTAATCACTGGTTACTGACAAAACGACGTCATTTTAATAGAAGTTTTAATTTGAAAAATGTCATTTAAACCATGAACTTTTAAATATAGGCCATTTAAACCATGAATTTGTAAATATATGTCATTTAAACCATGAATTTTTAAGTTTATGTCATTTAAACCATAATACATGAAAAAGGTGATCAATCATTCAAACTCTAGTGTAGTGTCCTAAAACAAGATGATCAATCCTTCAAACTCTAGTGTAGTGTCCTAATAAATGAAAAAGACTCAAGACAAAAACCAAAATACACAAAATACATGACAAAGATCGAAAAAAAGGATGAATTGATGTTTTTCTTTCTCTTTCTCAGAATCACATCATGAGGCAGAGTCGAAAAAAGAAGAGAGAAACTAAACTAGGGTTAAACGGGTTAGCCGGTTAGGCTTATATACTTATGCGGTTTCTAATAAACCAATCTGTCTAATTACCAATCCGAACTGAACCGAAATCGGATTATCCAAATCGATTGCGCCGAAAGGTTAGCCTTTCTTTCTTTGGTTTGCTTCGATAACCAAAAATTTTAGGTTGTCTAGTTTTCACTGAACGCCCAAGGCAAATTCATGGTTTAAATGACATAAATTTGAAAGTTCCTGGTTTAAATGATATAGCTTTACAAATTCATGGTTTAAATGGCCTATATTTAAAAGTTCATGGTTTGAATGACATTTTTTGAACTAAAACTTCCATTAAAACGACGTTGTTTTGTCAGTAACGGAGTGATTAACGACATAGTAACGTCTGTTAATAGGTCAATTATCGGATTTAACGTCATGTCTTTTTTAGCTTGGTCAACGAAAGTTCATGTTTAAAAAAACTAATCAATAAAAATTGATGTTTTAAATGGCCTACACCAAAATTCATGGTTTAAATGGCCAAAATTTAAAAGTTCATGGTTTAAATGATTTTTTTTTGGTGATTAGCTTACATAAGCAAATTAGTGAATGAGGTCAGAAAAGAGTCAGTACATAGCATTTCGATGGATGGTCAGGTCATGCCATTATTGAAATTGAGAACAATAATGAAATATGCAGAAGCAAAGAAGATTTTGGTTATATGAAGGTTAAAAATGAAAAGAGGTCGGAAGATCCTTAAAATCCAACAAGTGGGGTATGTACGTACCGCATGAGGGGGATGCACCCTACCCTCCATATCATGCACTTGATTGACCCACCTACAACAAATGTTTAGAAAGTTTGCTTATAATTTATTTCCACATATTTTACCATTCTTTCTATAGTTAAAGCCTTCAAGCATTTATAATACTATAATTATATTTATGCGAATAAAGAATGATAATCTTGACTAGACCCAAATTGGAAAGAGAGAGAGATGCACATCATATTAGACCAAGAGTAACAATTGCAAATGGAGTTCATTGTTTTTATGATTCACATTATATTTCAAGGTGTATAATGATTAGCTTTTTACATATTACTTAGTTTGGCTGCTTTTTTTTTTTTTTTTTTTTGATAAATTTTATATTTTGGCTGCTTGTTGTTGTGAGAATAAAATTAAAAAAAAAAAAACTAAAAAAAAATATTGGAGATGGGGCATCGTCGCACATGGGGGGCATGGACACATTTCCAAAACTACAAAAAACAAAATGTTTTTGTACGTCGAAACATATATTTCTGGAAAACAAAATTAAGTTGTTTGGGGGTACAAAAGCATCTTCGGTTAACATTTAACTGCTAGTGGTGATGAGAACAGATAACTTATACAATACTACTATATGCTTTGTTTCTATCATAAAATCAATAAATTCTTACTAAGAAAATTTAGTTTTTTCCATTATTTTTTCTCTCTTTTTTTCCAAGCCACCCATGTGGTGGGTATTACATTAACTGAACCCAAACTTTGAAACTCACTTAAAAGTTAAAGAACTTTTGTGAAGAGAAAAAAAAAAAGGTTAAGAACTTAAAATTGGTTATCTCTTGGCATTTCTATGAATGAATGAGTGGACTACTCAAATTTAAATATCTTGTTTTTGTCAAAAAAAAATTAAAATGTCTTGTCAGTTTTACTGTTTTAAATTTATATAAAAAAATACGTATTAGTCAACAAAAAAAAGTGATTATACATACATCAAAATACGAATCTTATTATAATCTGAGGTCTAAGTTTTTGTCTTTTACCATAATGGGTTCATTAACACAATAATTAAAACCAAGACTTTAAATACGAACCATAATAATTTAACAAAAGAATTATAAATATAAAACCAATAACAAAAAGAAAAGACAATATCGTAAATAACTCAAAAACCTGGTGGCATTGTTATATTCCCTTCACTATATATAAACTTCGTCTCTCCCAAACTCTCAAATCCCCCCTGAATAACATTTATTTTCTCTACCCAAAAACAAAAATTCTGAAATTTCATAGTTTCAAATTGACTTCACTCGTAAAATGGCAGGAGGAGGAGGAGGAGGTTTAGTAAAATGCAGCAAGATCCGTCACATTGTGAGACTGAGGCAAATGCTGAGGCGATGGCGTAACAAAGCGAGGTTGTCTTCGGTCAACCGTTGTGTACCGTCGGATGTTCCATCAGGACACGTGGCAGTTTGTGTGGGTAGCGATTGTAGGAGATTCGTGGTGCGCGCGTCGTACCTGAACCATCCGATCTTGAGCAATCTCTTGGTTCAAGCTGAGGAGGAGTTCGGTTTCGCTAACCAAGGACCGTTGGTTATCCCTTGCGAAGAATCGGTTTTCGAAGAAGCGATCCGGTTTATTTCTCGGTCTGATTCTTCTTCTCGTGGGTCAAACCGGTTTACTTGTCCTGACGATCTTCAGAAATGTAATGGAGCAGGAGGAGGAGGAGGAATCAAAATCAAAAGCAAGATGGATCTCTTGATTGAATCTCGACCGTTGCTTCACGGCGTCGCTGAGAAAGCCATCTGGTGAAATAATTAAATCCGACGGTGGAGATTGTTCGGTAACCATTCTGACCCGGTTTGACTCGGAGCTAGAAGAAGAAACAAGAAGACGAGTTTTTGAATAAATCGTCATTGACTCGGCTGAGTTACCCACCGAGTCGGGTGGTGGTACTAACTTTTAAACGGGTTCGGGTTCTTTATTTTTGGATTTTTAATTATATTGGGGAGATTGCCAAAATGGACTTGGCGAGTTACTTACTGGTCGAGTCTGATGAGATGATCAAAGGAGATGGCGGTTAAAAGGTGGGTGACTGAGTCGTTACACCGAGTCATCCCGGGTTTAGAATCCGAGTTTCAAAAAGGCTGTAAAATGTAAATAAGACAAAATGTGAGAAAAATTTAGAAGAAAAGTGATTTTGATTCAGTGCTTTAGATTCGAATATTTTGTCACTTTTCTCTGTAAATTTCACAATCGAAATTTTAATGCTAAGTACTACTTTTCACAAAACAGTGCCATTATTCTAGAAACAAAACACTGGTAATAAAGTACAAATCTGTTCCATAATACATACAACAGTTTTAAAATTTTTGTCTCTTAGGAATTAGGATTACTTTACCCAAATTATCATAAAATAAACAAATATTACTTTTAACTTTTGTGAAAAAAAAATCATCATTGTCAAAATTGTTGTGACTTAGTTAGTTTATGGAGTATTATTATTTTTTTTGCAGGAAATATTTCAGTTTTCAAATATAAGTAAATTTTTTTTTTAAAGAAAAAAAAGGATCCGACCAAGGCCATGTGAGGGAGAGACTATTAGCCCATTTGATCTGTTTCGCCTGTGCTCAACTTTTCAGTTTTCATGGTGTTTTTTTGTCTTAACTTTCTCAATACAGTAAAAAGTACAGTTCACGGTACCACACCAAATCATTTACATCTTATTTAATTAAATGTTTTGATTGTCTTATTTCTTACGGAAATTGTGTACTTTATAGTTTTGTTTTTTTTATCTAACCCTAAATTATTGCTACTACAACTTGTAAACAAAAAAAGTAGTTTAGACTTTAGATTATTGCTGCAGCTCTCTCGCGATCTAAATGTCTACGTTGATGCATGTGAAGAAAAACGACTGATCGATTATTAACTCTATTATATTATAAACAACATTTCCCTTTACAATAAGAAATTGGTTTTTTTTTTTTTTCGATAAAGAATACAATAAGGAATTGCATCACATTTTTATAAATGACAATTGTTTTCTTATCTTATATAGTACTATTATATATATATATATATATATATATATATATATATATCTACAAATTCGAATATATGCGGCGGAAGTAATTTAGTTGGTGTGGAAGTGGAACTACATATGGGAACAAATTAATATGGTCAATGCAAAATAAATGCGGTCAAAATGAATTAAAAAGTAGTACTACTATAATTTAACTGGAATTCACTATTCTCGTTAGCAGTTAAAATGAAAAAAAAAAAAAAGAGTTGTTTTAGTTAAATGAAATACAATGTAACCTCTTAAAGTACTAGAAGTTAGAACACGGTCGTGGTGACAAAGCGAAAGTCATTTGGTGCAACATAATCGTGTCGACCGCAATTACTAATGTATATGAGTCTATCACAATAAGGGATTCCGATTCAAAGTTCATTTTATCAGCCACCTGTTTTCAGTATTAACACATAAAAATAGTAATTAAATTGAAAAGGAAATGCACTTAGAGATGGAAAACGTTACAATACTTTCTAAAAGTTATGATAATACGGTAATACCATATATGTATTTATATATTTATATGAAAATGACCCTGCTTCCATCCTAAACCCCACATATATACGATATCTCATATCTGGCATCTGTTCCAACATTTTTTCTACCTAAAAAATCAACTCCCACAGAAAAAGAGAATACTTTGCAAAATCTTTATATTCAGCAATCCATAGATGTATATATGCTTACCCTCTCTCTCTATAAGTACGAACATTGTACCGCCACTTGTGATCACTAAATTAAAGAATTGGAGTTATAATACGTTTGTGGTGGATTCGTATTAAATTAAAGAATATATTATTAAATAGAGGAACTTAAATTTTGTTTATTTTTTCTGTTGATAGAAAAATGATGAGAAGATTCTTTGAAAAGACAGCGAAGGAGGCCCATTGGGAGCCAACGATCCAATCACGGAACTTGTTAGCTTTCTGTTTTTGCCCTTCACATCTACTCATTTTACACTCCTTTACCTTGCGCTCATTGTTTGTTTTTTTCTTCCAAACTTTGTTTTCCAATAAATATAGGTATTTTGAGGCAAGTTTTATGTATGCCCAAGAAAAAAAGAGAGGAAAATTGGATGTTTATAGAAAAATTAAATTATAATTGTCGTGGTTGCATGTATCTATGCTATTTGTAGTGCTTCGAGAAAAGAAAGTAAAACTATTATCGTTGACCACTTCTCGTTTGAGATTGGATTCTTCACACATGGTTTCGTTAATACTCTTCGGCTTCAGGTTCATTCTCGCTCTCTCGTTAACTTTTTCTAATACGTCAGTGGCTAGCATTCCAATGACTTCTGAACTTTTATTTATTTCAACTAGGGCAACAGGGAGAGAAACCATGTTCATGCAAATTATAGAGTTTGAGTTAGAAATTTGAAAATGAAAGAGATAAGAAAAGAATATTAGTACTATATTAGGATTAGGGCTAATTAATTCCGGTGGGTACGTATGTGAAGAGAAGAGTTAAACCAGCGGCCGTTTTGTCTCTTTCTTCGAGTATGGTGACTATATGTACTCTTATTCTTTTCCATTTGTATTCTCTTATATAAAAAAAAATTATATATATAGCCTTCAAGTTCGAAACTGTACGATTGACAATAGACATGTAACGATTCTAAGTAAATTAACCTTTCCAAATTATAAAGTATAACAGTCGTACTTGAATTTGAATGAACTAGAATATAATATGACATGGTCATATGCATGTCATACTGTATGTTGAAAAATAAACTTATATCTATTTGAGCTAACTTCTATATATGGGAATATGGGATACGATAGGTTCAATACATTTTCTCTCATCATCAATACCACAGTATGGTTAATCTTTTATAAAGACTGGACAGTGGACACCATAATGAATTGAAATAAGTGGCACAAACCAAACTCTAGAGTGATTTATCTAAAAGTGATTTCTCTATTAACTTAATTACTAACCCATTTCATTTCACAATCAATTCACATCGTATGTATACTGACGTACTGTATACAATATTTCGTATGACAATTCTAGATATATAGGCACATAGAAAGTCTCCAATATTGACGTGTATAAAGCTAAGACGTCGATATCAAAAACTCGATTTGATGTTAATATGTATCAGTCTTTTTATTTTTGGTGTAACAAAGGAAAGGAAACTAATAAATTGAAAGAAAAAAAACGCACGAAAATGTGAAAAGTCATAATACAGAAATGGGTCTGCTTCACTGATTGCATGTCTTTATACTAACTTTAAAGGTCAGAAAACTTTTTCGGGGTTAAAATCAAGGACTGAGCAACTGAGGAAGGTAAGATATGTCACTTTGGTTGGCAACTGAGAAAATGGTTGTCAATTTTTGTATCTAATTGTAGTATTTATTTATTTGTTACTGTTATAGTTTTTGGATTTCTTGCATGTCTTGTCGATAGAAAATCATTGTTTGGACTTTTGAAGGATGGATCTAGATCGGAATCTTCGGACAGTATGTGACCAGTAAGCAGTAAGGGTCATGAGCAATATTGGTTCTCGACTTAATTAGTATCTGGTTTAGCTGATGTTATTCATGACAATGACAATGACATTGAAATTGAAACGTAAACAAAATTGAAAATTTAGTTCGGTTAGATATTGTTTGGAATTTTAGATACTTCTGTCATAGGAAACAAACTCCTTCACTACAAAGTAAATATATGACAAAAGCACATAGCCCAAAGTAAATTTTTATTAGGCTGTAGTGTTACCTAGCGAGTCATTCACGATGATTCGATCTAAGTTCTGTAATATAATAGTGTTTAAATATGATTTTAAGATTTTTACTATATGGTGTTATATTAACTTACCTATTCATTCACGTTGATTATATATATATTTTTTGTTGGTTATAGATGATTTGAATTGATGGTAATATGGTATGTATGATTATTTTCATCGTTCGGTTTCGTCAGAAATGAGTTGCCTTCCCCTCAGCTCCCTTCTATAATAAAATTATGGTCGTGGATTGTGTGGATGAAAAACCTTATTCCCTAAGAAAACTCAGGAAAAAAAAGAAGTGAAAATCATATATTTGATTTCTTCATTTTTCTTTTTTTTATTGTATGATGAGATTTTTGTTTTGACTGAAATTTCATTTAACAAGTGTTTTAAAGAAGAAGATACAAAACTAAATTGGGGCTATGGGCTAAATATAGAACACACCAAAGAAGAGTTTAGTGGAAACAAACCTTTGTTTTGGACCAAAAAAAAAAAAGAAAGAGAAACAACCTTGGTAAGGTTTTTAACAGCTCTATCTACAAGGCCCATTATAGACGTTTATTGAGATAATCAATTAAGTCAATTGGTGGGCTGGGCTTCTACCATTCACTCGAGTTTTATTTTCAGTCGAAATCGAAGTAGTCACCGTCGGCTGGAAAGAACCGGTTCGGTTCAGTTGGGATTAGATGGAGACAAGATGTTGTCACGTGAGTCAGTTACAAAAACAAAACCGTTGGTTAATCACGTGATAACCGATTGATATGGTTTTTTTTGGGTTAGGTTTGAAACGGAGTTTGGTGAAGGACAGCGACACAACACAAACGTGCACTTCAAAAGTGTCTGCAGTCTACAGTACATACCTTCTCTCATCATTCTCTCTAGCTCATTTTCTGTTTTCACACACTTATTTGTATGATTTTTATGTTATTGATATCGTTACCTAAAAAGAAAAATATAATAATTTAAAGAGGACCCATTTACACTATCTACGATGTTACGTTTTTTATTGTATACATTAATATTATTCTAGAATGAACAATGTGTAACAACAGTAGAGCTTTTTCCTCTTATCTTAGGTTACAACGTTAAATAATTGTTTTTCTTTCATGATCTCGAAGACATTGATCATTTACAAATCTCCATAACTCCATAGTTTAGAAATAAAACTAGCGGGTAAACAAATTTCACAATTGATAAATTTGGATCCACCAAAAATCTTTGTTAAAAGAAAGTACAATAGAAAAGAAGAGTAAGGGAGAACAAAAAAAATGATAGAACGAGAGGGTAACATGAATGCATGATAAAAAGCACAAACTACTGCAGAATAGTGCCAATTCATACAAAACAAAATAAAATTTATATACTTGTGGGTCATTTCCCTTCATATTTTGTTCATGATAGCAAAGTTGTAATGTACATAGTTGATTCTGAAAATTGGACCACCTAAGTTGCCTTGGCAATATTTGTTGTGTGTGAAGATGAAGCTCTCTAAAACAAAACATGGAAAGGAAAAAAAAAACAAAACAAAACCACAAATCAAAGAGACTATCTATTTTCTAATCAGGAAAAATTGTTCGTTGTCCAGATTGTTTATATATATTAATATTTGTATCAACAAATGTTTACCTAAATAAATTGTTGAATTATAAGCAACACTAAGAATGATGGTTCGGATACAATTATGGAGACATGGAATATGAGTGAGTGGTTGTAGTGGAACGTACATATATGTGTATACGTGTGTATCTATAGTCTTTGTTTCGGTTTCAGTTACTAAAAATGTGCAATACAATTAACTTCTCATCTCTGTTTGTCTTTGTTCTTTGTCTTATGAGGATTTGCAACGTACGAGCGGACGAGGTCACACGCACATGTTCGTTACCAATTTTTCTGATTCCCCGCATAAAATTTTGTCCACTATATTATTTGTTAATCTGTTTATCTTGTGAAATCATTGACGGTGTTACTTACAGTAAAAAAAAAAAGTTTGTCTAGAAAGAAATGATTTATACATTATCTTGTAATCATAGCTAGTTCGAAATTCCTAAATTAACAACAACAAAAAGTCATACGATCGATCCAACCTTTCTTTTTGTTGTTGGTTAAAATGTAGTATTATGTAATCTTTAAATTTAGTAGTGATGATGGTAACAACTATAAATGCATTTTACTACCATTCGACCCAAAAAAGAAAATGCATTTTACTACCATGATTATAACATGTGAAAGGGACAAGAATTTTACTCTTTCTCTAATCTCTCTCACTCGCACACACTCATTATTCTTCAAAGACGGGAATTGATAATCAAAGTAAGTACGTTGAATTTAGGCGGCCTGACACATCCAAGAAGACACATTATTTATAACTTTTTTTTTTGTTGATAATATTAATTACTTCTAAAACATCCTTTAAAAATCCCAAATAAATTTCCATGGACATGCTAATAATATTTAATCTCAATTTTTCGTCTTGTGGTTTTGACAAGAAGAAAGATCCATTAAACGGGTTAATACTTAATAGTAGGAGTATTATCTAACAAGGTAGGAGACAAATATTAGTTGAGTACTCATTAACTACAAGAGGGGTTTAGTAGAAACATAATGACAAGATAATGGCCCAACTCCATCCCATCTGGTTTATAATAATCCTCACTCTCGGTCTCAGGCCCTATTCCTCTACTTTTAATTTCGTCATCTACCAAACCTTTTATTATACATAAAGAACAGTTAATGTAAAAGTAATTTTTGTAAGAGGAAAAAAAAAAGTACTTGTATAGATGGAATGGTATCGGGAATGTAAACGTGTCATAAATTTTAGAAGGAATAATATTTTACATAAAACTCTTTTCTGCGTGTCGACTGTAATTCTTGTGAGCATGCTTGTAAAAAAAAAAAAAAAAAAAAAAAAACAGATCCTCACGATGATAATGATTGCCAACAGAGGAAGCAAAAGATCAAAATGAAAGTTGGATCATGTGACTTTTTTACAGAACAGAATCCTAAGGAATGTGATATAATAAATAAAAACTAAAGTTTCAATAATATTTGATGATGATGTTGGTATTATACTAAAAAGATAATGCGCAAAATTTTTATTTTAGACTTTTTATTTTCTTTTCCTAAAAAAAAAAAAAGAAAAAAGAAGTGGAGTAAAGCTGTCTTGTGTGCTGGTGTTCTTTTGGGGACCCATTTTTCGTTGAAATGAATAAATAAAACAAATTAATTTCTACAAATGTCTATTGATTGTAAAAGTGTTTAAATTTCTATTTTTATTGCCCATAAAAAATTGTAACGTACGAACAAAGCAAAGGCTGGAATTAAAACTGGCCTATATTTCGAGGTGGAAAATCATTCTCTCTTGTAATCATCGCTCGTTTCCACCACCGCCACATTTACTTATTTTTGCTTAGTGTCTTGTGTTACTAATTAGAGTATTGTGTTATTGGTTAACCTCTTTTAAACTAGTTTTGCTAACCTTAACAAACATTCCATTTTTTTTTGTCTCGTATTCATTTTTTATTTATTTATGAAATTATATATGCCTTGTATAATTGGGAATCCTTAGCCAAACCTCTAATAATTGAGTATAATTTCATCGAATAAATGAATTTGTTTGCCACTATGCGGGATAAACTTTTATATTGTATTGATCATGGGACTATAATTTTTTACATTATTTTTACTTAATTAAATTTGAAAACCAAAATCAAAACTAGTTTTATACAAAAATTTGGTAACGAAATTGTTCTACCAGATACATAAAGTAATAAATTTTCTTATGCATTTAAAGTTAACTAATTAACTCAACGTGCAGGAAAAATCCACATGGTACACACTGTAAATCTATTATCTACGTGGCTCGCATGTGCATTGCACTTCCAAGGAGCGAACACTTAATTGAAATTCTCCCTTTTTGTGTCCCTTTTTTTTTTTTTTGGAATTTAGTTCACATTAATATTTTCACAATTTTTTTTAGCTGATACATACTATAGTATACATTAATATATATCAAGACAGAAAATAAATCTAGACATACTAATTTAATGCAATATAAAATATACTAGTAATTAATGTTATCCACACGGACATGTATAAAAGTTTTGTTTTAAGAATAATAATGGAATTTTCATGAAAAGTATTTTGTGGATGATAGCTACATTCTATATATCAAAAAAAAAATCAAATAGAATTATGTATTGCGTGAATTGTGAGTAGTTGATGTACCTCTGTCATGGGTTTAGCTGGTGAAGGAAAATTAATCTGTATTTAATTGTAGTTGGTAACAGTTAAGCGTATTAGGTCAGTATATATCTAAGTTTAATCGGTTATATTAATACATGGAATTAAACAACCCACCTACAAAACAAAAAAACAACAAATAGCAAAGCTTTTAGTGACATTTAATTTTGTATAAATATTGATGATTAGTACTGTAGATTGTACTAATATTATTTATTGCTATAAATTCCGGTTTGATAAGTGGTCTCCGCACCGTACTGAATTAAGGAATTGGTTAGGAGACAAGTAAGAAGATTAGTCCAAAGTTTAGGAGCCGAACGGCGAAACTGATTGACATTATTCTACTTATCATTTAGACATATTGAAATGTAAAGTTCATAGTATATTATTATATTTTCTATGTATGTACCAACAAACTCAATTTGGATCGGTTTATGTCAGTAAGTATTTAAAATCTTTTATTGAAGCGTGTTTAGGTTAATGGTCAACATCCTCAAGTTTGAATGAGTCACAGTATAAAACTATTAATCTCTTTTTAGTCATATTTATTTATCTTAAAACTCTTACACAAAATGTTCAACAAAAAACAAATAAGTAAAATAACCCATGTACCATTGTTTTGGATTAAATAGGAAAGTCCAGCTTTTAGTGGTAGTTGTAATAAAATAAATTGATGATTAGGAGTAGACCATATTATTTATTGCTATGAATATCGGTTTGATGGGTCGTCCTCGTGTCACCGTACTAAATCAAGTAAATGGAACCCTTGATTACGAGAGAATAAATAAGGAGATTAGTCTTAAGTTTAGTACTAACTGCGGAACTGATTGACATTAGTCCACTTTCCAAGATATAAACTAATCTGAATTTGAAGAATTTTTATAATAAACATGCACCAAACTTAATTTGGATCGATGCATGTCCGTCGGTAATCAATATTAAAAGCTTAAGTTAAGCGTGGTTAGGTAAACCGTCGACGTCTGCAAGTTGAATGAGTCAGTATTAATCTCCTTTGGTAATATATTAGGGATTTACTTAAAAACTATTACCCAAAAATTGTTTAACCAAAAGATATACAGGAAAACCAACCAAACAAAAATGATTTAACGAAGACATATAGAGAAAGTGGAAACTGTTCTCACTAATATAGAGAAATTGTTTTGTATGTATTCTTCACGTTTTAGGGGATATAAATATATATAAGTTTTTGTTTTTGTTTCACTTCCTATATTGATTTAATTTGTTTTGTGTGTAAGTTTGTCGTTTGGTCGAAGAAGGCAAATTCACTTAACGCATTAGGTGTGAGGTAGTAATACGAGTTATTTACACGTATCAAGGCATTATTTGAATGGACCCAGTCACAGTCTCACTCACTCACTCAAATAAGACTAACACAGTTAAGAAAGGTTATTTTTAATACGAATCTCTCCCACCATATGTCCCACCATAATTAGGTAATCCGATGTCGTTTTGTGTGTGTAATTAGACATTGAATTACTCGACCCGGTACACCGTCCAAACAGCCACGGCTCATAAGCCGACCATGAACTGTGAATATGTTTTTTACTAACAAAGTCGCATCGTTGAAAACACAATGTAAATCAAAATCTAGTAGTATATACTATTACGCTTTTAATTTATTGTTTGGACAGACAAAAAATGACAAATATATATAGTACTAGTATGTCTTTATTTTAGACATAGGGATTGTCGTAAAATGGTTATGATAACTGAGATAAAAAAAAAAAGCGTATATAATTGATCCACACACGTACTAATGACCTTAGATAATGTAGACATAACACGTGATGAAAAGCGCGTTACGTGGTCTTTTTATATCCTTCGTCAGTTGTCACTATGAAAATTACGCGATTCAATTTTTCAACACAGCTCATCATATTCCAAACTTGCTTAGAAATCATAACCTCTTTTACGCTTTTTACAAATTTTTAATTTGTTTATCTTTATATAAATACTTTACTGTATACTACTTCTTTTTTTTATTCGTCTTCATGAAGTTAGAATCTTTAGATATTTTTATCCTAAGCATATACTACTATAAAGTATAACAGAATCAGATTCAAGAATTGTATTTACTATAGGTTGATGGTGAATATTAATTTAGGTCGTGTTACGGGCCAGTGAAGCTAAGAATAATATGCTAGAACAAATCACAGCCGTCGGTTTGATTTGAGATTTAGATACAATACAGCAAGAACTACAGTAAGACCAAACCGGTATACGTGTGAAACCAAGCCTCCTTGGTCCTTGCTGTCAAGCTGCTGTGTTTTGATTTCGACAATAGTTGGATGTTGACTTTTTTTTTTTTTTTTTCTGAACAATAACAATTTCCAAAACCTAAATTTATGTTCACAAACTAAATAAATACTGATTGACACAATTTATGTTTAATTAAAAGATAGTAGATATTTGCTGAATTTAATTCGGGTGGTGGTGAGCATCTTTATTTCAATTAAATCATAAGTTGGTTTATCTAATTAAATCATAAACGGTAGACATATTAGATGATATCTATATACCTAATGCAAATAATTATGATTAATTATGTAAAGTTGAAGCTATTTGGTCTTAGTTTTAATAAGAGAAAATGACCTTACTAATCAAATTCCTTTATACTTTACTCTTCATGTCTCCTTCTTTACACACGATAAATAATGTCTGCTTTTATAATCAAAATAATGTTTAAGTCGTTATATCAGTTTCTTTTATTTCAATTAATTTCCCCAATTTGTTTATTAAATTGAAAAGTCATCTATTTTTAAAATTTATTTACTTTTGGATCCGTGGAATTGCTATATACAGACTGTAGTGTACAAACTTGGTTTGCTGGCTTGTCTCTAAGCTATATGAATGCAATTGTAAGGAGCTAGGACCATCGCTGAATGATTTTTAATAAAATAAACTATAAACATTTTCATGCATTTTTGGTTGTTCATAGCATATGACAAAACTTCATTTTTTTTTGTATTTATTCACTATTTTGGGAGGTAACAAAACCCAGAAATGATCGTCCTTTTTGGTTTTCGTTAAGTGCGAGAGATATAAGGTTTTTTAATTAAACGAGTGGAAACAGAAGCTTCAAATTATTAATATCTCCTCCGGTCTATATTGACAACACTATTCGGTGCTTCGTTTCCCCCATACATTATTATTGATCCATTTAATTTAGTCCTTTACCATAATCATTTTTTATTACTAGTATTTTGGAATTTTATGTAATTCGTATTTAAAATTAAAAACACACAAGATTTCATATACTAACAACTAATCATTCTCGATGTAATCATGATCAGTCAAAAGTAATTAAAAGAAAAACCAGTCAAATTTCTAGATGTAAACAACAAAAATTAAACTCCCAGAATATTTTGTTAGGAGAACACATTTAATGAACATTTATATATGTATCTTCCAGCAAAATCTCAGTTTAATGAAGTGCATTATCAACGACGTCAAAAAAAAAAAAAAGTGCATTATCAACATAGATTAGTATATGTTATATAATCTGTCACGTTTATTTTAACTCTATAAATTGCATAGAACATTTTATTTAGATATTAATATTTGTAGTGGCGTCGAAACAGTATGATCACTGTGTAAGATAAAAAAAAATAACACGTATTATATTGCTATCACTTTTACGAAATTAATAAACGGTGCAGTAAAAAAATATTACTATTATATCAACACATTATATATACAATGATTGTTTATATGAGCTAAAAGCCTAAAAACTTAATAATTTATTTCTCTTAGCTACAAACGTTTCAGTAAAATATGTGTACGCTACTAACAAATACTCATTCTAAACGTAAAAATAATCGTGAAATGTATAGTGTTAATCGCATGCAATGCAACACACCCAAAAAAAATAAAAACGCTTTCACCATTGAAACTATAAAGTAATTGAAAACGTCAATGGCTTAGGTTTATTTTGTTATATATATGGGTATTCTATTAATAGGATTGTATAAAAAGGAACCACATGTGATACATGTCATTGTTTGGCTATCATCGTGACAAGAAAATATCAAAAAGCCTATCTTATTCTCTTCATGAAAAAAAAAATAGGCTACTACTGTGTATACGGATTTAGTATTATTTTATTTGTTTTTCGACTTGCACAGAATTATTTATTGTATAAGAATAAAAAGAAAATAGAATTCGACAAAAAAAAAATGAATTATTGGTATATAAATAAAGAATAATTAAGAGTCGGAGAAAGGAGGGTAAAGAAATAGGAGAATAATAATTTAATTAATTAACAAAAAAAAAAAAGGAGGAAAATAATAAGAGAAAGTGAAGGTAACGATGATTTGTTTAAAGGAGAGCCTCTGCTACGTTTTAGGCTATGAAGTGATACAGAAGGCATAGACATAGATAGATATATATATATATTTACACCTTCAAACTTCAACTTCAACTTTCACCATCACCATCACCGCCACTATCACACCATAACCCACCACACTCTTCTCCTCCTTTTCTTTCTTCTTCTTCTTCTTCGTTTTCTCTCTCTCTCTCTCTCTATCTAGAAACAGAGTTTTTTTTTTTTTTTCTCTGTTTTTTCAAATCGGTTGATATTATTTATGATTCACTGACTACCTCTCTTGAATTTATTTTTCACTGCTGCATTTTTGGATTTTTTCCCGGTGAGTCTTTCTTTTTTTTTCTTCTTTCTATACTCTTCTCTTCTTGGTCTTGAATCGACATTTATGTTCTGTTTTTTTTTAGATTTCGTATGTTTAGTTCGCAATCGGAACTGTTTATGCTCTGTTATGAGTTCATATGTATTTAAAAAAAAAAAAAGAGTTTAAATCGGTGCGTCGGTGACTTTTGGTTTATGAGAGATTTTGACTGCTGAAAAGAAAAAAAAACGTCGGTGATTTGGTTTAATCTCGATGTTTTGTTATTTGTGTTCTTGCGCGATTTCTCTCCTTATGCCATTTGGTTTTTAGCTTTTTTTTTTTGTTTTTTAATCCTGAGTTTACTGATTCGAGTAATGGCCTTTGTCGCCATTTTACTTGATTTTTTTGAGTTTTGGATGTATTCGTTTTTTCTTCTTCTTCTTATTCTCTTTTCCATTTAAACAAGTGTTCAAAGTTCATCGAAATCATCAGACTTTTTTTTTTTGTATCTACTCAATTGCGATCGTCGGTAGTGAGTAGTAGTCTTTGCTTTGGATCTCTTTTTTTTTTTTGTTTCGAACTTATTTATGAGCTTTTATAATGTTTCCTTTCTTGCATTCTTGATTTCTGATTTGACTTCAATATTCTTTTTCTGAAACTTCATAATTATTTTCCCTTAAATTCCGAAAATTGTAGACTTTTGGTATTAATTTATTGTTTTCTTTAATCTGATAATGTTGAATTGTTTGTGGATTATGAAGAAGAAGATGGATCGTAAGAGTTGGCCATGGAAGAAGAAGTCCTCTGAGAAAGCAGCTACTGTTACTGAGGTTCTTGATCAGGTACTTGAAAATTTTCTAATCACACTTTAATTTCTCAGATTTGCTTAAATCATTAAATTCTGAGATTTAGAGTGTTTTTTGATTCATCAATTTTAAAAAACAGGAAAATGGGAAGAAGCCAAACTACATCCAGATCTCATTTGATCAATACTCAAATCTGAATGGTTTGAAAGATGAAGTTAAGAACTATGAGGAAAAAGTTACAAAGCTTGAAGATCAGATCAAGGATTTGGATTTGAAGCTATCTACAGCTAATGCAGATATTACAGCCAAGGAGGTTTTAGTGAAACAACACTCCAAAGTTGCTGAAGAAGCTGTCACAGGTAATGAATAAAACACACACACACAAAAGGGCTCTTAAATTTTTTGCATGGTGTTTTTTTTTTCTTCTGGTCACATGTTTTGTTGGTTTTCTTGATGTTTGATTCAGGCTGGGAAAAAGCTGAAGCAGAGGCTTCTGCTTTGAAAACTCATCTCGAGACTGTTACGCTGGCGAAGCTCACTGTTGAAGATCGAGCAGCGCATTTAGATGGAGCGTTAAAGGAGTGTATGAGGCAGATAAGGAGTTTAAAAGAAGAGAATGAACAGAAGCTGCATGATGTTATCTCTACTAAAACCAACCAAATGGACAATCTTAGAGCTGAGTTTGAGTCTAGGATTGGAGAATACGATCAAGAACTGCTTCGTTGTGGTGCTGAGAATGATGCTCTCTCGAGATCATTGCAAGAGCGTTCAAACATGCTTATGAGGATAAGTGAAGAGAAATCTCAAGCAGAGTCTGAGATTGAGCATCTTAAGAACAATATAGAGTCTTGTGAAAGGGAGATAAACACTCTCAAGTATGAAACTCATGTGATTACCAAAGAGTTGGAGATACGAAACGAGGAAAAGAATATGAGTATGAGGTCTGCAGAAGCAGCAAACAAGCAACATTTAGAAGGTGTCAAGAAAATAGCCAAGTTGGAAGCTGAGTGTCAAAGATTACGTACTCTGGTGAGAAAGAAACTTCCGGGTCCTGCAGCACTTGCACAGATGAAAATGGAGGTTGAGAGTTTAGGCAGAGACTATGGACAACAAGATCATAGACAAAGAAGGTCACCGGCTAGACCTTCTAGTCCTCTCATGTCTCCAATGTCACACATGTCTCAGGTTTCAGAGTTCTCCCTTGACAATATGCAAAAGTTCCACAAAGAAAACGATTTGCTGACAGAGCGGTTACTTGCTATGGAAGAAGAAACAAAGATGCTGAAAGAAGCTTTGGCAAAGCGTAACAGTGAGCTTCAAGTGTCGAGAAACCTCTGTGCTAAGACATCAAACAGGCTTCAAGCCTTGGAAGCTCAAGTGATGAGTAAAAGTCCAACCAAGCGCGGTTTTGAAATGCCTGCTGAAATCTTCTCTCGTCAAAATGCTAGTAACCCTCCTAGTATGGCTTCAATGTCTGAGGACGGGAACGAAGATGCTAGAAGCATTTCTGGCTCTTTGATGTCTGAATTCTCACAATCCAACAAAAACAATGGGAAGATTAAGAAGACCGAGAGTGCTACCCAGTTGGAGCTTATGGACGATTTTCTTGAAATGGAAAAGCTAGCTTGTCTACCAAATGGCTCAAACGCAAATGGTTCAGCGGATCACTCAAGTGCTGACTCTGATGGTTCAGAGATTCAACCAGCTGCACAACTGAAGAAAAGAATCTCTAATGTGCTTCACTCTCTCCCTAAAGATGCTGCATTTGAGAAGATTTTGGCAGAGATACGATGTGCAGTTGAAGATGCAGGTGTTAAGCTACCTTCTAAATGTAATGGACCTAATGTAAACGGTCTTATTACAGAAGAAAAGGAGATAGCTATCTCAAATGAGACCACAGAGGAAAAAGTTAGCGTCTCAGAGGTAATAATAACTCAAGAACTGGCTGATGCTCTTTCTCAGATACTCCAGTTTGTTACCTATCTTTCGAAGGAAGCAACGGTGTGTTCTGAGAACACAACGTTCTCCCAAAAGGTTCAAGACTTCTCTGTCACATTCGACAGAGTCTTGGGAAAGGAGAAGACTTTGGTCGAGTTCTTGTTCGATCTTTCACGAGTTTTTGTCGAAGCTAGTGAACTAAAGATCGATGTGTTGGGGTATCACTCATCCACAGTGGAGATTCACAGTCCAGATTGCATCGATAAAGTCGCTTTACCTGAAAACAAAGCACTTCAGAAAGATTCATCAGGTGAACATTACCAGAATGGTGGTTGTTCTCAGAGTTCTGATTCCGAGATCCCAGATGATTGCAATGGAACCTCAGGCTACGAACCTAAGCTTGCAGCTAGTAAGTTTACGTTACAAGAGTTTGAAGGGTTGAGACTCGAGAAAGAAAAAGCTGAGAACAACCTTGCAAGCTGTGAAGCAGATCTTGAAGCAACTAAGACCAAACTAGAAGAAACAGAGCAACTTCTCGCTGAAGTCAAATCAGAGTTGGATTCAGCTCAGAAGTCTAGTGGCATGGCCGAGACTCAGCTCAAATGCATGGTGGAATCATATCGATCTCTTGAAACTAGATCATCGGAGCTGGAGATAGAGTTGACTTCTCTTAAAGGCAAGATCGAAAACTTAGAAGATGAGCTTCAAGAAGAGAAGGAACATCACCAAGAAGCTTTAGCCAAATGCCAAGAACTCGATGAGCAATTACAAAGGTAACATTATAACTAAACATTACTCTTGTCTTCGCCTTAAGCTCTCTCAAAATCTCTAACTTGTATTTCCTACAAAACTTCAGGAACAACCAAAATTGCCCGAATTGTTCAGTTACCGAAGCTGATCCTAAAAGCAAACAGGTAACTTTCCAAACACATACTAATTTATATCTCGGTTATGAAATTTATGAATCCTGATCACATTGAATGTTTTATACAGGACAATGAATTAGCGTCTGCTGCAGAGAAGCTAGCAGAGTGTCAAGAGACTATATTACTTCTGGGAAAGCAACTCAAATCCATGTGTCCTCAAACAGAACAGGTCGCTTCTTCCGCAAGCCAAGAACAAGCCCTAAACCCAGAAGAAGACGAATACGCAACTTCGACAAATCCTCAAGACAACAAATTAAGTTCGCCTTCAGAGAAGGAAACATCGCCAATGAAATCTCCGGTAGGGTCGAAACACAGACACACCAAGTCAAACTCCTCATCGTCCTCATCAGGACTTACTCCTGAGAAACACTCTAGAGGATTCAGCAGGTTCTTCTCCACTAAAGCTAAGTAAAGAAAAGAAAGAAAAAAAGAGTATAAATCTAACTATGTTGTATATCGTATCTATTGCTATAAAATATATATGGTTTTTTTTTTTTTTTTTACTATGAGGGAATGTTTTTTAACTTTAGTTTTTCTTTTCTTTCTGTACTGACAACAATTTGGTGTTGAATTTTACGGCGTGTAAATGTCAATCTACCCATCTCTTTTTTTTTTTTTTTGGTCAACAAATCTACCCATCTCCTTTCTTTCGTTTCTTTGTGTTTTTATCTGTGAAAAATATGTGACACAAAAAAGGTTTCTTATAAAATAGTTAAATACATTCATATGATTTTTATTTCCATCTATCACAAAGTTTTCTTGTTCGGTAAACAAAACAAACATTCCGTTCCTACCCAAACCGATTGGATCAGCTGATTATAAAAAGAAAAAGATCCGTTCTCTAAGGGTAAATAAATATCATTTTTGGACTAAGCCCACTCCACTTAAATCGTCCCATGGGCCGAAGCTAATGAATCGCACCATTACTCCGGTTTACTAATTTGGATTTTGTTGTTATAAATCAAGAAAAATGTCTTAGAGTTGAACACCCTGATCCATTGATTAGGGTTAGTGCAAGCCTGCAAGGGTGCCAAGTGCCAACAAAATCCTAATAGTGGAACTTAGCAATTAGAGATCATTTGCTGATAATCAATGTTTTAAAAAGTCTAGCTACTTGATTTGCTAGGGTATTCACATGTTCCTGTACTCCACACCTATTACATCCGATTCTGACCTATATATCACAATTGGAAAAACTTCTAATATACTTTAGATAATAAGTCAATTTCAGAGATTCTTCTATACTTTTCAACGGTCTATAATTTTGATGTCTAAAATGATCTGTAAAGGATCCGCTAGTGCAGACGTTATTGTCAAATGTGTTTAACCTAGAATCATGATTATACAGAAGCGTGTGGTCGAATACATACGTTATTGTAGCATTGGTCGAATAATTTCTACACAATTATAACCTTCATTATATACAGTTATAACTACATGTCTTGATGATACTCAGATTCGTTCTTTTTTGGAAAGAAGCTACAAATTATTCGACCATTTTAATCTGACATTTTTAAAAAAATTTCGCTGGAACCAAATTTGATATAATCTTAGTTAGGGTTTGCTGAAAATCAGACAAGTGTTTGTGTGTTTTGTTACGTCATTGTCATTGAAGACAGCTAATATTAAGATTTGGGGTTTGTCTTACCATTAACCCTACATATAATTAATTTGCGCTATAAATTAAGATCTGTTCAATCAAAATTAGTAAAAAATCTGATTATGATCATATTAGTACGTCCATGTGGCTTTGATGAGTATCCTTGTCGCTTCTCTAGCTCTGGTTTGTTAATCTTTTTGGGTTTTTCTCAGGTTTTGAGATCACGTAGATTTTGTTACAAGTACATTAAAAATTGTATCCAATATATACCAACTTACTTACCATATCATCTTTTCTAATAAATATTATACGTTCACGAGGACAACGGCCAAGCCATTGGAAGAACTTCGTTACATTATTCTATAGTTGACTTGCGTGTATTAGCATAGCACTTTCGCAGGCATCATCATGTATTCGGATTTGTCTACATCAACTCATTTTTAGGGAAGTGGAAACATTGCTTTCAACAAAAAGCTAGTATGTATACCTACAATATAAAGTTTTTAAATAAATAATTCGGCTAAACTTTAGAAGAATAGTTTACCTGATTACAAATGGAATAGTGTTTCAGCTAATGCACATTGAGTGGCTCTCCAGTGTTTAATCACTACTTATGGTCAATACACGTTCTTTGTAATCGCTATAGACCGTCTTTTTCGGGTGAAAGTCCTTAGTTCTGATCTGAATAATGATATATGTCGGCGTTATTATTTTTTGTTTGTCAAAAAACATTACAAACGTGGGAGACTTTTTCATCTTCATAAAATTTTCAAAAGATATCAGTAATACATGTTAGAATTATAATTTTGTCACCTTATCCATTTTAAAATCCGCATATAATACATATTGCCAAAAAAAAAAATCAAAAATTAAAAATCAATATTGTTGTTTTGCCAACTTTTAACCAAAATGTCCATAAAAACTAAATGGGCTTAACAGAACATAAAATACAATTATACAACAAAAAAAATAAATAAACGAGGTTTACATTAGGTGATTTATAGTTTTAGTCAATAAATCCTCTTCACACCACATAGCTTTCTGACAGAATTGAAAAATTCTTTTTGATAAATTTGTTATAAAAGTCAACCTCAAATTATTATACCTCAAAGGCTCTCCTATTCTTTTGAAAATTACTTGTAAGGCCCCTCTAGACTCTCGAGTTTCAATCAATATATATATGTATATATGTGTTCAAGATATGTTGAAAAAAAAAAAAAGGAGAGTTCTTCCTTCGTGTAAGGATTTAAGGAAACTCTCGACCGTCCGTTAAGTACTGTACGGCATTGCTAAATGTTACAATGTTTACGTTAAATCTGAGCCGTGAAAAACAAATACGTGGGTCATCACGTACCATTCTTAGATAGTATACGATCATAACTCCAAGTCACGAAGTGTGGGTATTGAAGGGATCTACTTTTATTATAGTTTTTATCAGAGTCACGAAGTGTGGGTACCACTTGCATGTGCTCTCTCTCAGACATATTGATATGACATCTCCAATGTAGTCTCATATCTTTTTTTTTTTTTTTTTTTTACATCCCAATTTATTTGTTTTTTGGAGATGAAAAGAGTTTTTGAAGTATACGATTTGTGTTTTTTACCCTTTTTTTGAAGTATATATACTTATTTTTAGAGATGTAAAGAGTTTCAAGTGACAAATTCATAGTTTTTAGTCGGTGACGATATTATTGTAATCATATTAGTTAGTAGTTAGACGAATAGTGACATACAATTTTTATGATTTGATTGTTCCCTGGAACTGGTAAATAATTGGAGCAACTCGATCGTGGAACTTTTATGCCAGACGTGCTACCAAGTGCCAACGCCAAAAAAACAAAAAAAGTTAGTGGCAGTAACTAAACGCATTTGAGTAGTCGGAAAGCGCATGAGAATTGGTGAATATATAATATAATTAATTATATCTTCCTGCTTCTGCATGTGTGTGTGTTACGCACAGTGTTAAAATTCTTTGTCAATGTGAATGAGCATTTCAATGCTTTCTTAACTATTTTATTTATTAGTTCATCAACAGTTTTAAAGTTTTAACGGCTAAAAAACTGCCCGATTCCAAAAGAAGGCTTCCTTGGGATTACTTTCTTGGACGATGTCGCACAGTAATGCTTTTAAAAAATCAAATATCAAAATGCAATTTACAATTCGTTTCAATTTCTTGAAATGTAATCTCCTCCCACACTATCAATTCTCCTCATCACCTCCAATTTTGTTAAGATATAGATTCTTTTCTTTCATTTTGTTTTTGTTTTTTTATTACATCCAAGATATACATTCTTTTTTTGTTAACAATATGCTAGTATACATTATATTAGGATCTTTAAATGGGAAATATCATGCAAGAATATTTACATAGAAAATGGAACAAAAAAAAAAATTATAATTAAGAAGAAAAATAGCATTCACTGATTTAATAATAGTCCCTCAATGGGTTCTACATATAATCACACCACCACAACGAGAAAAATTATCAGAGTATTGTTTTATTCCTCCCTACAAGTCTACGATAATAACTAAAAATGGTTTAATAGATCACTCTTAGGGGTATCTTTAGAGTTAGTCTCGTTCTAATTGAAACACTAACCCAATTGTACCCCAAAATTATCTAAAAGTTAAAAATAGGCTAAAACAGATCGTCATTACCAAAATAAGATAATCATTACTAATATAAAAAACCCTAAATATATGTTGATTGAAGCATAGAAGTGATGAGAGATTTGAAAGCTACTTCCTCACAAGGGATAGTGAGACCCATATTGTGGTCGAAACCAAACTCTTCCTCAGCTTGTTGTAGAAGAAGCTGAAACTCGGCTCGGGTCAAAAACGAAATGGGTAAGACGTACCTGACCCGATTCCCTCCTACGTAGACAACGAAGTGACCTTTGGGAACATCCTGAGGAAGAGAGTCTCCATCATGTTCATTTTCTTCGTTATACTGACCACTGCTCTGTTTTTTCCCCAAACTCGCACACCTCTTCAAGATTTGCTTTATCATAGTCGTTTGTGTCAGCTTGCTCCGGTTTATAATCGCCATTACCTCGGGGGTGAATTGGGAGGTTCTTTGTAAATGTCCTTCTTGTGGGTGGCTATAGGAGTGAGGAGAGAGTGAAGACGGGTTCGTTGTGGTTTTGGGGGTATTTATGGATAGTTTCATTAAATATGTAGAGAGAGATGTACACAGTTTTATAAATAAACTTTACCCAACTTTATAATATAGAAGTCAGTGATATATGGGTCTAGCTAACAGTCACTAGACACATCCTAGTATTGGACTGGGTCAGTTTTTTTGTTAAGGTTTGGAAGAAAATAGAGTTTATTTTGGTGTTTTTCACATATAAGACCAATTAATTAGGTGAAGGGTTTATTATAGATATATAATAAAATGATTAGACCATTGTAACATCTTGATTCTCTATATAATAACATGTATGTATACAACTATTTTTTAACCAGTGGACATATATCCTTTAGCAAAATAAACTATTGTACAAATATGCATGTGTGCAAGAAGAGGTGATTTTGAGGCGTGGGGTAAAGTAAGATGTGTTTGTCTCGATATATGAAGTGTCTGTCTGCTACGGAATAGATATATTTTGTACGTTTTTACAATTCGTTGTACGTTCAATTATACATTTATACATATATAGTTTTCTGTTGTTTTGTTTGATAATATTTGTTGTCGAAGTTAAATATTAATTTGGCTAAACAGTGAGATAACATAGAACCTAGAAAGCGACTCCTGGTTCATCTGGTTTAGCTTGGAAAAGATAGTAAATATAAAATGTTGTTATAAAACTTTGGTGAAGGCAAATTAATGGCACACATTAGTCGCACTAGAGGCTGTATCTAACTTTCAACTTGGATTCGAATTGTAATTTTTCTAACTAACATTCGGGTCACACAAGTAGCCCTTAATATGATTCAGCTGTCAACATATGTCCTTAAACTCGACACACATTTTTAATTTCAATACTTTTAAGATAATTCAGTTTAGGTATAATAGTAGCACAAAAATAACAAAATTCGACGTATTTTCCTTATAAGAAAAAGAAATGTGATATACTTAAATTGAACATAACTAATGACACAAACGATAATGCTTGCAAACAGTTGATAGAGCCAAGACGTCGTACTTGTTTTGCAATTCCAATTTCAACATCTATTTATAAACATGAGAGCCATGAGACTAATCGATGATTAGAAACCAAAAAGGGCAGCATATCGATGAGATCGTGAAAAGGACAATATAATGCAAACGTCAAAGACTAAGGACAGTACCCTAACCAATTAAGGCTTTCTCAATTAATATTCCTGCCACTGCAATTATGTATGCACATGCACGTCCCAAAACCCATCCCATTTATTTTTCTATTTATTGTTTTCTTACTTGGTAGATTCATGTTCAAATCCAAAATTTGTTTCCTAAAATTTTTGAATTAGAGCAAAAAGACGATGACCAAAATAGTGAATTAATGAATGGTTTATTAGTGGGCTTTTTAATATTATTCGTTATCTTTAATTTTTAGTAGTGGGTTAATGGATGGGTTATTAGTGGGTTGTTTTACGTAGCCCAATAAGAGTTACGCGGCAAAAGCATTGTTTATAAAAGACTTGTCAAGCGACAGAACAGAACTATGTCAATTAAACCGAAATCTGACAAATACCAAAGCAGGCGATGGTGAAAAGAGGTGGAAGCGGCCGTGTTGCAAATAGGAGATTCCAAAACCTAGTTCTTGAATCATCTGAGAAGGGATCAGCAGCAGAGGAAATCGTCAATGAGCTCCGTTCAAAGGACCGTGAATGGGCTCGATTGAGTCGTCATGTTCTCCTGCTTAACGTCAACCAAATCCTCCAATTCATGAACATAGGCGGTAAAGACGAAGAAGAAAGCAATGGAAGATCAAAATCACTGAAGAGAGCCGCCGCAACTTCACCATCAGGATTTTCGTGGTCTAATGCCGTGGATGGAAATGTATTAGATGATAGTGGTAAGTCAACTCCACAGTTTGATTTGACAAATGATAATATCAGGGCTTCGTATGATACACGGAAACAAATTAGGGTTTCTGATGATGTTGAATTATTAGAGACGGTGAATAACAAAGGTAAAAAATTTAATGATCTTGGTGGGTTAAAAGTGTGGATAGAGAGAATATGATTGTATTATTATTGTTGTGTATTATCAAATGGAATGATACAACTTATATACAAGCACAAACCATAATCAAAGGACATAATTAAAGGGATTATGTAGAATAATATAGTTAATGTATATTAGAGTAATATATGGGATTTGAGTAATCATAGTTGATATGATGATACTCTTTCCTTAATGAAAAGGATATATTGCATGACCTAAAAATGCGTATAAAGATTCCTCTGCTTTTGCCTCAAATCTATGAATGTCTTCAAGAGATGCCAATCTCTCGGATCTTACTTCATGGTCCACCTGACTCGTGCCATTGCTATTGAAACTGGTCTTCTTTTTTACATGAAATCTGCTTTTGAGTTTGTTTCTGATGTTGCGGGTGAATCTGAAGAGAATGTTAGAAAGCTCTTCTCTGAAGCGTATAGAAAGGCTCCTTCTATTATCTTTATCGATGAGATTGACGCGATTGCAGCAAAGAGGGAGAATCATCAGAAAGGTATGAAGACTCGTCTTCTGACACAGTTGATGAGTTGCATGGATCGAGAGTATATGCTTCAAAAAGAGAAAGAAGCGGGTTTCAAAACTAGTGGCCATGTTATTGTTATTGCAGCTACAAATAGAGTTGACGCTCTTGATCCAGCTATGATAAGGGCACTACGGTTCGACAAGGAGCTCTATCTCGGTGTGCCAAATGAGAAGTCAAGAGAAGAAATTCTTTATTTGATAACACTGAACCGTCCTCTTGAACCAGGTTTTGATATGGCAATGGTACCTCGTAAGACGTCAGGATTCGTCGGGGCAGATCTAACACTTTTGGTTAAGGAGGCTGCAAAAATGGCAGCTGAGAGATTTGTGAATTCAAGAGCGTCAGAATTTTCAACTGATATTGATTCTTTGTTGAGTATGCTGCCATGTGCGTTTCCAGCTGAAGAGATGGAGAAACTCTTCTACACTAGCTCAGATCTTGAGGAAGCACTGAAAGATGTTAAACCTTCGTCAACAAGAGAAGGGTTCTCTATTATACCTAGTGTAACATGGGAACATGTAGGCGGTCTCGATCATATAAGGAAAGTGTTTTATCGCCATATAATCAAACCGTTGAAATACCCAGAAGAGTTCGAGGAGTTTGAGTTCTGTTCAAAGATTGGTTTTATGCTATATGGACCACCTGGTTGTGGTAAAATACTAGTAGCCGAAGCCGTGGCTAACGAAGCCGGAGTTAGTTATATTAACATCAAGGGTCCGGAGCTTTTAAGCAAATACGTTGGAGAGACTGAGAAAGAGATTAGGGATCTGTTTAGCCGTGCAAGGGGGTGTTCGCCGTGCCTTATCTTCTTAGACGAGTTTGATGCATTGACAAAAAAACGTGGATCAGGAGAAGGTGCTTGGATTGTTGAACGGCCACTGAATCAGTTGCTCGCTGAAATGAGCGGTGGACAAGCACAAGATGGTGTGATTGTGATTGGTGCAACGAATAGACCGCAAGATATTGATCCTAGGGTTACAAGACCAGGGAGGTTTGGGAAACATATCTATTATTGTGAGAATCTTAGTGGGGCTGATCTTGAATGTTTGGTTAGAGTGTCACACCGAGGTACTGCAGAAGAAAAAACTGCAAAATCCGAAGCTCATATGCTGGCTCGAAACAATGAGACATGCTCGAAACCTTGTAGGATCAAGAAGATTCATTTTGAGGACGTTTGACTCATACTAAACCTTCTGTTACGATGCAGCAATTAAGAGAGTATGATCAAATACACTCATCTATGCAAAGCCGCAGGTGAAGAGATGAGTCGAGGTTGGACCAAAGCATTTTTACTTTCAACGTTATTTTCCAAAAATTTATGTTCCCTTTTTGTTTATGTATTATTCTTCAATCCACATTCTCATTTCATTTTTCAAAACTAATGATATTTTTGGAATAATGTCACGTTATAACTCGTTCTCCAATTCGTCGAAAGATAAGGTTTTTTCTCTCTCTAAAACAAAACTTCTCCCTTCTATCTAAAAAAAACACCAGCCGCCGCCTAGGTTTAACCGGCTCCGGTGGCTCTTTTAGCGCCGGAGCTGGGGTTTTCTTCTTTAGTTTCTTTTTATCTTAATTTCCGGCTAATCCATGTCTTTGTTTTCTTCCAATGGCATCAGATATGGTTTTCTCAGATCTAGATTATGAAACTTAAACCTTATCTCCTTTTCGGTTCTCGCTGCTTGTCTGTGATTCTCCATGTTTTCTCCGTCAAGCTCAGCTACAGATCTGGCCGTTCCCCCTCATGGCAGAGGCAGCCTTCAACCATCGTAGATCTAGATATCCTTCTTTCTATGTCTTTAGGCTTTGGATCTGTCTCACCGTCTCTGAAGCTTCTCATCGGAGCATCATAAAGAGGGACACACGGCATCTCTATTCGGGTTTAATTTGTGGTAAAGGAGAATCTTGTACTGTTATCCGCTTGTGTGGTTTTCTTTGTTTCAGATTTGTTTTAATTTATTAAAGGTTTAGGTTTTGTTTGTCTTATTTTTGGAGTTCTATATCTTGATCCGGGAAGTAATCGATTGAATGTAGTGAATTTCATATGCTTGGGTTTTTTTCCCTAAGTTTCACCTCTTTTGGTGTTAGCCTGTGTTCTGTATATATTCGCCGGCTTATTTCCCTGAAAGGATTGATATCCTTACCAGTTTCTGTAATCTATATTGTGGTATATCAATGAAATTAGATTGACGAAAAAAAAAAAACTCGCTCTAAATTGAAGAATAGTTTTGTTCTCCATTGATGAGTAAAATGTTGTTTCATAAGATCATAGCATAACATTTAAGCTTATGCATAATATCATAGCATAACAATAAAAGTGCTAGTGAATACAAATTTTTATTGTTTTCTAAAATGATGTTCCTTTCATCTTTTCGAATTTAAAGACAACTGATTTACAAGAAACCCATCTAAACCAACATCATAAGACATGGAATTTTTTTTTTTTTCAAACACAGTTCTTCAAAGAATCGCCAGCACCCTGAAAGAAGAAGGAAGAAAGCACAAAATCCGCAATAAAGATTCCAACAAGAGACATGACAACTGCAGAAGTTGTAGATTCTCCAACACCTTTAGCACCTCCCGTAGTGGTTACTCCCCAAGAACAACTAATCACCGATATGATAGCTCCAAAGACCTGAGATTTAATCATGGCACTCACAATATCCCATGGTCTAAGTGCTCTGTGAGCGGAGTCCATGATTATGTTAATGCTGATCCCGTAAACCGCATCAGAGAGTAAAGCGCTCGAAGCCATACCGACAGTGAAACACATGAGTGTCAAAAACGGTAAAGCCAGACACGAGGCGATGACTCTTGGCGTGATTAGATAATCAATTGGGTCTGCTCCTAAAACACGCAATGTATCAGTTTGCTCTGAGACTTGCATTGTCCCTAGTTCAGCTGCAAATGCGCTTCCCATTCGTCCAGCAACAACGATCGATGTGATGACTGGACTTAGCTCTCTAGAGAAAGCTAAAGCCAAGACGCCTCCAATGGATCTGTTTAAACCTAGTCTAGTGAATTCTCTAACGAACTGGATCGTGAAAGCCATACCAACAAATGTAGAAGTGAGAAGACAAACTCCAAGTGATTTGGGTCCTGTTCTCTCTAGCTGTTGAAGAGTGTTCCTCCAGTGGATTTTACCTTTAAGAATCCGGAGAACGACTTGTCCTGCAATGATAGGGACTGATAAGCCTCTCCAAATGTACTTAGAAGGTGACCATTTGCTGAATGGAAGCTCTGCTTCCGGACTCTGTGCGCTGTCTTCACCGGATGCTTCTTCTTCTTCTACTTCTTCTCCCAACATAGACATGGATGGGTGACCGTCAATAGCATTCAAGTTCACATATAATCTTCTTTGCCGTGTTAGATTTGAAATCCCAAAAGACTGAGTTTTTCTGATGAACCCAAGTTGACAAGAAGGCTGCTTAGGGAGCTTATTAATCCCAATGGATGATGTATCAATCCTTGGAAGGATTCTGCCAAAGTTAATTAATTCACGAATTCAATATAACATTTCAAGAATCAATCTGGCAAATGAAGTAAAGCTTTTTAAAACATATGCCCACACCTATGAGGGAAACAAAACGATTGATGGATACAACAAGTCTGCATCATTGCTGTTGCCTTCTTCTTCTTAACTGATTCAGTTCCACCTCTAAATTAAAATACGAAAAGGAGTAATTTAGGCAGCATCGATTCAAAATCAAGAATTCGATTCAATAAGTATAGTGTTGCATACTTGCATAACGTAATGGAGATCCAAATCGAAGCAACGAATCCAAATTAGGTTCTACTTTTTCTAGAGTAACTACCACTTCAACAAACACAAAAAGGGAAAATAAGAATAAATAGATTGAATCAAAACTTACAATTAGAAACGAAACAAAGCTATGACGATCAAAGAAGCTTGCCCGAGAGGATTCATCGAGAGAGAGAAAGTAACAACAACACAGTGCCAACAAGAACACACGACTACTTTACCCAGTTTGCGAAGATGGATGTGTGGGTTTAACTCCCAATCTTTTCCCCCAAAAGAAAAAGAAAAAAAAAATGCAAATGGAGAAAAACTTAACGGGCCGTAAAGCCCATTATAGCTTGCAATTAAAACATGGGCCTCAGTATTCAAGTCTGGTCCACTTGTACGTTACGTATTTACAAACTACGTGATTTGTTGATATATCTGAATATTCAAAATATTGAATCAGATACGAGATGCTAGTTCCGTTCTACTGTAATCTTAAAATTTTCGTCACACGAGTTTTTGTTTCTCTTTTACGATTTAAATTAACTACTCTTGGTTTGTGTAAGTTTACAAAACTATTATATGAAACTCTTTAAATATGAATAATCAATATCATTGCCTAAAATTTCATGTCTATATATTTACATTTTAATTTTGTTTAAATATGAATGTGAAAAGGGAAATGGTGGTGGTCACATGACAGTGATACTTTGTAACCTTTACGGAGACAACAACATTATCTTTTTCTTCAGCCGGTCCGTTCTTTAAAAGCACACTCTCTGTATTATATATGCCTCTCTACGTTTTATATACTCACGGTTTAAAACCCTACTCTACACTACAAACCAAAAACATTACTTCTCCTCCTAGCTATCCTACCCAAACGTGATTCTATCATATTGAATGCAACCGCTTTCTGATGAGGGCCTCAGTTCTTATACACAAACTAAAAACAATCTTTACTATAATAAGATGATCATTTAGATAATACTTGTCGCATCTTAGAATTATATGTTAGATATTGTGCTAAAGTTTTCTCGAGTCGGATATATATAACATTTTAAATAGATTTACTTTCTACCAGCAGAACTTGAACATGAGATTTTGAGACACATTTCCTTGACAAGGAGGTACTTTAGCTGGTAGTATTCGTAATTTCGTATATGTATAAAATATAGAGAAAAGCATATTGTGATGCATGTGCATGGGATGGGCAAATGGGGCCGGCGAGCTCTACAAGGCCCATAAAGCTAAGAGAAGAGGAGAGGACCACGTGGCAGGGGGGCTAGCTAGTTCTACAAGTGGAGTGGATACTAAGAAGTAAGAAAGTAGGAATGAGTTGAATCTCGTGATCGCACTGTTTCTACTATTGGCAATGCAGTGTTGCTTTCGTCTAGGGTTTCAGAACTAGCCCTCTTCCTTAATTATTTGTTTTCACTCTACTTTTCTCACCTATCCAAGTCCAACCACAACTTAAACTGCACTACCACTACCACTGGTCCACAAACAACTTATATATACAGTATCTCTATTTTCAAATATCTGTTGTGTATAGAACTGTATGAGCTAGCTACTAGTTAAGGACTTACATTTTCCAAATATATATATATTTGGAAGTTTTTGAGTTTTTTTCTTTTTCTTTTTCTAATTCATGGTTTTGTCTAGCCAATGATTCTTGGAGTGATCACCTCACCCCGACATAGTATTGAATTTGAACTTTGGATATTATAGCTCGTCCAGTGGGGGATGATCACTCCTAAATTACTGATCTCTTTCATCGGATCGAATTGAATCCCAAATATTAGCATGCTGTCAAATTTAGCTAATCCTTTAACATTTTCTATAATAAGTTTAACAGATTTCTCAATTATATATATATACATATCTATATATATGCATTTTTAAAATGTCTTAATAAAATGTATATTATAGAGTACTTGAGATATTTCGTGTCTTCACATATAATATATACGAATAAAGTTTCATTTTATATATCTTAACTTTACCAAGAAGCTTTGAGTCACTTCATTCCTTTATATATTCAACAAGACAAAAAGCCATTCGAGGCGGAAAGAGCATAATTATCACTTTGCTTTTTGCTTAAAAACTGATGGTCACTGAGGAATGTGGAACCTTCATGAATCTTATGTTAGTTTTAACAAAACCTACACCCATTTATTTTCGTCTAACATCATACGGATTACGGACGAGACTTTTTATCATGTATATCTCCAACTTCGTCGTATAATTACATAATTACTTTGAGACTAGAGAAAGCTAGCATTTCAAGCCAATATCGCTCTACCAGGACTAGAATCATTCTTAAAATATACAGCAAGCTTTAAGAAAATAAAATTCGGAAGACTTTTTGGTTGAATCATAAAACTAAAATTTTAGATCTATCACGGGTAGAAAGTTTTCCTAGTGGTTAATAAAAAAAGTGTATCCAACGAAAATCGATTTACAGTTTAGACTAACAGAAACAATAACTAATTTGGATTATCATTACTTGATTCAAATATAAACTCATATTTGTTAATTTTTTTAGCAACTAAAAAAAAAAAAGTAGAAACTCTAATTTTGGCCAAGTTTTTGGGTGAATACAAACCCTCTCATTTTCAATGATAATTTGCATCCTTAAAAAACAATAGACGATAGATAATTGAGATGTATACGTACTTTCGTATTCATCTAAAGTTTTTGTTCAGCTTAAATTCAATCATTATCCTTGATAGTTTAGTACATCAGTAAGGTACTAAAGCCAGAAACAATACCTCAGTATATCGTTTTTGTTATCAGTATTAAACAATTAACAAGAAAAAAAGACATAGATACACTAGCTATCAAAAATAATGATTGACTTCTAGTTTTAACTTTTAAGAGAGAGAGAGAGAGAGAGAGAGATAGGTAGAGAGAGGAAGTGAAGGGTGAGCACAAGGCTCGAGGGTGAAAGACAAAGACATAATAATTTGGACTTCTCTTCTTATATAAATTTCCCCAAACAAGTCATGCACTCCACAGTCCTTACTCTCTACTTGCCTATGTGTGTGTATTGACAAATCATAGTAAGATCATGTTCCAATAATCATTTGTTATGTAATCACTAAACACTGCCTTATATGCTATATCATTTGCCATAATTATTTCTGAGCACGCAACACATTTGTATTTTTTTTCATTACTATTTTAATGTATTATATACTTCCTCCATAGTCTATTCCTTATAAACTGATTGTTATAATTTTTTTTTCTTCTTACACCAAGAATAATGTTCTATAGTTACATTTTCCGTAAACTTAAAAAAAAAATTGAAAAAGCTGAATTTACCAAATTGTTATTGGTTAGTAATTATAGAAAAGTGTTTGTGTGAAAAAGTTATATATTTATGATTAAAATTAGTTATTTTTATATGCATCAAAACTTTAAAATATCAATCTCTAACAAAAGGAGAATATAAATTGTCACTAAAAACCCTTCTCACGCATCTTTTTTTAAAAATGGCTAGTTAGGCTGTTTCGTAATTGCAAATCAATGTCTAATACCACCAAAATGTTGATCCCTATGGTTCGAAAACATTGGGAACTTTCATCATTTGATCATGCAATAGAATCTCATGGCCTAGGATTCTAATTCATAGGACAGTCATTCCGAAGTAAATTACTTAATAGGACAAGGAAGTAAACTAAAATTAACTAATGTGATGTGAAAATAACATTAAGTAATGCATCGTAAAATTTTGAACGATGAAAAGCTACCTACCATATATGTTTTTGTTGAAGGTTAATTATCTTTCACTATGAAAATTTAATATTATAATGAAAGAAAATTTAATATTATAATACACAGTGTACTGAGAGAATTTCGCCATTTTGCCATTTCGTAGTGTTATCAATTTTTTTTTTTTTTTTTTTTTTTTTTGGCAAACCGTAGTGGTATCAACTTATCAATCATATCCTCTATGGAAAATTCAGAGAATATCACGATCCATTATATATAAATAACATCATCCTTAAGAAAAAAAAATTGTATCGAGTTTATATATTCGTAATTAATCCGTGTATTGAGAGAATTACGCTTGACAAAACACAAAACATAGGTAGGCCTCATCGAGCACAACAAAAACATAAAAAAAAAATTTCTAAAGAAAAGACAAAAGAGAGATTAGGCAACTAGTTTAATCATTGAAGATCCAGTCATCGAAGTTAGGAGTGCATGATTTCAATTCCAATAAAAATACATAAAAAAATAGTACTTATTATCTAGTCCACCAAAAAAAGAAAAAAAAAAACTCCCGCCTTGAGTCCGTAATTACGTATCAACTTTACTATCGTACGTAAGCCAATAGTACAAATAACCCATATAAGTCGAAACCCATAACGAAATGTGTTACTTTTTCTTTATGGTTGTTATTTGATATTATGGAAAGTTACATCATCTTTTAATTATTTTTACCATGTAATGGTCGGTTGTTATTTGATTCTATGTTACATCTACGAGAAGTCAAAATCTCAGTTGAGTCGTGACTTTGGACTGTCTAAACATACCACTTTACATCAGTACTTATTAATTAGAGGAAACGGTATAGTCATAAATCGGGGTTACATCAAGTAGTTATGCATGCATGTGATTTTCTCGTTGTTTGTAATATATTTTATAGAGCGATTTTATATACAAACAATTATAAATCAGTACCACTAGCTATGAACCAGTAACATAACCGTTTAGAATTACAAAAAAAAAAAACATCAGAAATAAATTGAAAAATAAGATGTCCAATTTACGGAACAATTATATTATGAGGTGATTTTTATAAAAATATTGTAAATCAGTCTTAAGAACTTTTGTTAAAGAGTTATTTTATAAGATCTTGAGATTTAATAATATAATATTTTTTATAGAAATTTAAAAATGTTTAATAAATACAAAGATTAATGTTTAATAAATAATTTAAGAATGTTTAAAACTATTTAATAATATAATGTTTATTAATATTCTTATTAAACAAATTACAATTATAAAAATTTATAAAATAACATTTTAATTGCAAACTTATAAAACTTTTATTAAAATTAAAAAAAAAACAAACATATTACTTAATTAACTAAAGAAGACAAACATTTTATTTAATTAATACAAATGACCAAATTTATTCTAAATTTGGTGGATCCGGAGTAGACGACGAGACGAGGAGACGGTCGCCACGATGTTTCAATCGCCGGACAGAGGAGAAGACGATGAGGAAAAAAAATATCTCGTGAAATCGCCTGTCCGGACAGAGAGAAGAAGAAAAGTAAAAAATAAAAGTCGAATGAAATGAAAGAAAATTAAACATTTCTTTCGTTTACGAGCTGACACGTCAGCAGAAGAACACATGAAGAACAGATCTTAATTAAGATCATTTCATCTGATCTTATGGGCACTATTCACTAAATTTTAATTTTTAAAAACCCAAGATCAGGTGAGGTGATCCCTCTATAAACATGACCTAATGGATGATTTAAGCAATTAACACTAGTTCTCGTTTTTTTATATTTATTGGATCAGATATGCCATTTGAACTAATTTACTACTCTGACTTTTGACTTGAAATTTTATCGACTTTAGTTTAATTAATACCAAATGACGCTAAACATACTATTTAACATTAAATTGCGCCGCTAAATCACGCGGTTCCATGTGATCAAAGACCTCGGAGTGGATTTGATTGTTTGGTCTCACTCTCACGCCAATTAAAAGGTGTCTGTTTAACTTTTTTTCTCCTATAGTTTATAGCCTATGATATGATATGGCCAGGGGTTACTTCATTATACAGAATTAGTTAACTCACGGATTTATAAGAGGTACCGCAATAAAAGATCTAATAAATTTTAATCACATCAAACTTATATATGATATTTATATGTCTAAAACCTTTGAACCATTGCATGGAGTAGTTTGGTTGGACTTGGAGACCGAAATGGATTCTATCCATCCGTTGGTTGATAATTATTACTCGTGACCTAAAACTTAGACTATATAGGGTTTGCTGTCAAGCAATTATTAATTTTAAACTGCACATTCACTGTATATAATTTACTTTGTTTAACCACATTTTCATAGCACTTTTAAAGTTTCAATTATAGAAACTCAGCTATCTATACTAGTATTTTTGCAGCAGTTTTTGCTCAAAAATAATTTTTTTGAAAGTTTTTGCATTTAATATCATAATGCTTATATGCATATCCAAACAAATTTAGTTAATTTTTTCTATTATCCTTTTAACCAAACAAAATTAAAATATTTTAAATATTCACATATATAATATTCTATAATTAATATAGATATTTAAAAGATTTATTTCATATTAAAAAAAAAGTATTCTCCTATCATCTTATAATACATAAAGTTAATAAAAATGTGTATTATTTCTTGCATATATTGTGATTTGAATTTTTTTAAACCAACATATATTACTCAATTAATATAAAAAGTATGTGTTCAACATAAATATATAGTAAATTTACACAGTAAAGTATAGAAATTTAAGAAGTTTATAATTTATAACTGATTTATCTAAATTTAATAAAATTTTTATAATTAACATATTGAATTTTCAATATAACACAAACGAATTATATTATATAACGGGTTATATGACATTACATGATTGAATTGATAATATTAAAAATTAGAATATTAATAATGATACTTCAATACGGGTTAAATCCTTATTTTACTATTTTAATAATACTAATATAAAATATGTCGAATCAAACTAATTTAATAAAGATTGTATTAAACAAAAATTGTTGTACGGTATACCACAAATTATATACTAAATCACTAAAATTAACAAAAAAATACATTAGCAAAATTAGTATTAAAATATTACATTAAAAAAAATCTTGCCCCGCGGTGTACCGCGGGTCATAATCTAGTTCAGTCTTATTATAGTGATTATCTATCTGAACGGCTTTGAATACCCCAACAATATAAAAATTATTGGATTATTGGTCTTGGATAAGTATAGACAATTTCACTTGATATTTTATATTTCACCAAAAAGGAAAAAAAAAAATCTTAAAACAGCAAATAAATAAATGTACTTACATATGATTCAGTTTAGTGGTTTGCAATATAATTTAAGGAACATATGAAAACAGTAAGTTTGATATATAAGTTTTTTTTTTCCTTTAATTTAAGAATTTGATTTCAGCCAAATAGTGTTGTTTTTGGTGGAGTCTAATCTCTTGATTAAGCCAAATGAAGCAATTGCCGACAAAAATAAAAGAGGCAAAGGACACACAGATATTGTTAAAATATTACCGCACGAGGCACCGTTTTTGATCAAAAGAATAAACATTCCAATCACGTCCGGTAAAAAATTATGTCAAATGACCGTCTAATCACACCATCTGATTAAGCGGCAACGTTTTTAGCTGGTTTCAAATCCAACCAGTGTTTTGAATTCGAAGTGATCCGGCCTGTCGGACCTAGCTTTAAACATGCGACTTCTACACTAGCTCGGTCATTGATTTATTTAACTGATATATATATATATACATGTATATAATTTTTTTTGAATAATTAAATTTCTGTAAGATATTCAATAACTATAAAAATCGCCATCTCGAATTATTTCTTTTATAAAAGTTCTAGCCAGGAAAAAAAAAATACTATGGCATAACAAATTTAATTGTATAAAGATATATATATCGAATTTATTAATATATGCATATGGATATTAAAATTATGTGATATTTATTGTGATGGGGATTCATTGAAACTGGAAGACAACTGTAGAGAAAGTGCCCCATAGAAGAAGATCTTCATAGTACTCTCTCTATCTCTTAACTCTCCTTCTCTCTCTTTCTACCCACAGAGAAAACCAGCAGTAGCAGTAAATTGCTTGAGTTCTTGATGACAGAGACAATGTCTTAAATGATGACGAGTAGAGAAGAGAAAAGAAGCAATAAAACCTTGGCGGCGTTTGCAGCAGTTTCTTAAGTTTCCTCACCATTTATCATCATTACTCTCTCATCTGCTCCCAAATCTGCTCCTTTTAAATACGACCAAACACATATCTCTCCAAGTCTAGCTAGCAATTAATGAGCTAGATAGCAAAAGAGAAAGGTAAAAACTCAAATCCCCAAAAAATAATTTATTCACAAACCCCAAAAGAGTCTCACAAGTTCTCTCTCTCTCTTTCTCTCTCTTAAATTTCTTTTCGTTTGTATTAAGTGGAAGCAGAAGAAATGGCTGGATTGTTCTATCTAGGAGGGAGAGATCACAACAAACAAGATCATCAACATCAAGACAAGGATCATAATGAAGACAAGAGCAACAATTATCTCTATCTATACAAAGACGAGATCTACAACAACAACAAGGGTTTTGAGATTTGGCCACCTCAATATTTTCAACAACAACAAAACCACGTTGCTGCTCCAACAAATCTCTACTCTTTTGGTATGGTCCCAAGTGGTGGTGGTAGCAATAACAATAACCGGAGTACTAATCGGAGTTTGTACTTCAACGTTGTCTCCGATCATGAGGCACCGGTGAGATCCTCTACGGGAGGGTTTACGGTAACGAGGCAAGGAAACATGAATTGCCAAGACTGTGGGAATCAAGCCAAGAAAGATTGTCCTCATATGAGATGTCGTACTTGTTGTAAGAGCCGAGGGTTTGATTGCCAAACACACGTGAAGAGCACGTGGGTCCCGGCTGCTAAACGCCGTGAGAGACTGGCTCAGTTAGCTGCTTTGCCAGCTAAGCGGATAAGAGACGCTACTAGCTCAGGGGGTGGGGATGATGATGATGACCGAGAGAACGAGAAAAATGTTGGAGATGATAGTTGTGGTGGTGGACCTGGTGGTGGCTCGGCTCTTGCTTGCACCCGTGTGGTTAATGCTAATTCTTCAGGTATGACGATGAGTTTTTGATTATTTAACATCGAATAAATCTTTTTGATAATTTAGAAAAGATTTTAAAAATAATTTTTGTGAGAAGATCTGATTCTGAAATGGTTTGACAAGAAAGCTACAATGTTATTTGATTGTGAATAGATGTCCACCGGATTTTGCTGCTTTATTTTTTGCTGTTTGATTTTGATTAATACTTTTTTTTAGTCACTGTTCTTCGGTAAACGGTGTTCATGAACCTACTATGCTTAACCCACTCTCAAAGATTTTTTTCTATTGAATATTTGACTTTAAAATCAATACTCTTGGGTAGATATAAAACTCAAGCTTGGGTTTTGTTGTTTCCATATATAGAAGAAGCACAGGTTTTGTTTTAGATTTTGAAGTAATTCTTTATTTTTACTTTACTGATACTAGGGTTAGAGACTAGTCACATGCCACCGGAGATAAGCTCACCGGCGGTTTTCCGGTGTATGAGAGTCAGCTCAATCGACGATGAAGACGAAGAGTATGCTTATCAAACGGCCGTGAGCATCGGAGGACACGTGTTCAAAGGCATACTCTACGACCAAGGTCCATCGGATCACCACCGCTACAGTTCCAGCGTCACCGCCGAAACCTCTCAATACCATCTCAACCTCTTGGACTCAACAGCTTCAGCCGCTACTACAACCGCCGTGACAGTTGTTAACAGTAACAACGGATCGATTGACCCTTCATCAATTTACACTGCGGCGACTGCGGCTCCGTTCAACGCATTTGTCGCCGCCGGTACGCCTTTCTTTGCACCTCCTAGATCTTGAGATCTCAACATATGAAGATGTTAAATCTTTAAAACTTTTATGGTTAATTATTATTACTCTTATAATTATCAGTGATCTACAAGTACGAGAGATGATTTATTTGAGTATTTTTGTTGTTGTCGGACAATATGGTGACTTGTCGTGTACCTACCTAGGGTTTGTGAGTACTGATTAACATGCACACCGTACGTTTCCTTGAGATAAATGAGAAATTAATGGTAGTATTATTTAAAAAATAAATTTGGGGAGAAACGAGCTAAGATGATTACTCCACTGTTGAATTAGTGTCAGAGTTTCAAGTTGATCTTCTGCTTGTTGTTTTTAATGTTTGATCTTCCCAATGCGATCGACATAACTTCTTTGTCTTTCTGAAAAAGAATATGTTAAAACAAATTTTAAAAATGTTTGATCTTCTGTACAAAATAGGGTTTTAAAAAGTATTTCTCTTCTGTAGTAGTATAAAAATAGGGTTGGGGTTTGATAGTGAATTAGCTTTCTGGCTGGTGTTGAACTCGAAGCTGCTTTTTCCCCGTTTATCCGTTTGCTTGCCGGATCTAAAACAGGACTTAACCAGGTTTCGTGTTCTATTGAGCAAACAATTTGAATTCTATTTTTATAAAAGAAAAAAGTATATTACCCAATGCAGTTTGTGCAGTAAAACAGTAGAAAAAGCATCATTAGTTTGCAAACCATTTGATATATATATACAGTTCAATATTTTCACATGATGCATCAAAAAGATAATACATAGGTTCCATCATGAAAATATTACCGCATGTCAATCAATTTGTAATGTAACTCCACTCTTTTATATTGTTCTAGTGTTTCATATTAAAAATATCAAAACTAAATATACTTTTATTTGTCTGCATATATAATATCCTAACATAAACTTAATATCATTTGTTTGTGTTTCTGCACGTATATTATGCATTGAAACTAAAGTTCCTTCCGGTAATATATAATCGGACTGAATATATACTAATAGAAGAGGTTTTAATCGACAATCATACACAAGTTGTCGTTCTCACATGGAGATGACGACTTATTGTGGGAGATCGGACGTTAGGTTTAATAATTATTGTCAAGAAAAAACATCAGGACAATACATTACATGTGAGTATCGATTGGTGTGGATGAATTTAAATGGAGGGTATTTACCAACTACTTCTCTATAAAAATTTATCATTTTTATATATATTAGGCTATATATATAACTTGCATTTGGTGCCTATTTAAATTACTGAGTTTTTCTGATGAAACTGTCAATAATGATCGTTATCATAAATTACCGTTTTTTTTTTCTTTCTTTTTAATTATTTGAAGCTTTAATCATCCACTTTCCCAAATTCTGTAGCGAGTCTGCATTAGTTAACAAGAGCTGCATTTAGATGGCTTGATTTAGTACATCTAAAAGTGATAATCAGAAAAAGATGGAAGTTTCCCAAATTTGTTGTGAGTCTGACTCGCGCCATGTGTATGTTCTCTCTTCTCGCGATCTCTATCTCTCTCTCTTATATATATTTGTTCAGCTACAACGTTCATTAACTAATGCAGCCTCAGGTCTTACTATCCTCTGTTATTTTTGCTTAATCTGCCTCAGGTCTTGTTTCACTAATGCAGCCTTATTAGCTTATATACTTAAATTGGCAACTAAATAATTACATAATTGTTTTTTTTCGCAAATGACAATTTTTTCTAATAAACCTCAGTTAATTAATCAACTTCCTTGTTTTTTTTTTTTTTTTTTTGATCGTCTTTAAATAGAAAAAAAAACATAGTGTTCAACAAGGGAATGAAATAAGCACAAAAGCAACATCATGTTTACGGTGTGAAAAATCAACTTCCTTGGTTAATAATTTTTTTTCTTTTCATTTCCAACTTAACACAAGAGCTCACCAAGTACTAACACTATTATAACACACAAACAAATGACAGTTATGCTACATGATCGTATAGTATAATTAAAGGATGGGGATAGAAACATTTAGTACTTTAACTGTTGAAAAATTCTTGGGTTCACGTTGTTATTAGAGAAAATGTGGAGAATGATACTCGTTAATTCTGATGAAAATAAAGGAAATGACATGACTCGCAACAACAAGCAATATGGTCAATGAAAAAAAGAACCAGTATGACACCTTTGTTGCCCTAAAAGGCTAAAAGCAGTATGTAATTTTTATGGGCCGGACCCAGTATGCATCATAGTCGAAACTTAATTTCCTAAAGGACTCAATAGGCCTCAGCCTAATTAGTGAACTAGTCTTCTTCTTCTTACGTGAATCGTGAATCTTGATGTTTTATCACTAGTAAAACATGTTCATATAGCTACGTGTGATTGTTACGGAAAAATTGGTAGCAAACTATAACTACAGAAAGTTACAAATTAGTGACAAAATATTAATTAATTTAATTTGTAACTAATATGTCACTAAACGTAAGTATATAATGACGGATAGTAACAAAACAAAAGTGTTGCAATATTGCTTCAAAGTTTATGACACAAAGTATCGTAACTCCGGTGCACACAACATAAACAAATTGTAAATAATAATTACTAGTTGTGTAACTTGGCACAAAATTTTTGTGGCTATAAAAATACAAATAAAAATATAAAAACGATGTCATTTATTAGCTTTTCTTTAGTTGACAAAAAAAAAAATATTAGCTTTTCTTTACTTAGATATATTTTATCTTCCAAACAGCCAAAAAAAAACTTCTTTGGGTCTCCCCTCCTGCCTTTCACTCTCTCTATACATGATACATCTTCTTCCTCGCCGTGATAATATAACAAAGTCCTCGCGGTGTTGTTGTCGGCGTTGGCCTTCTGATTCCATTTCCAAGGTATATTTGAGGTTTAGGTTGAATTTTTATTTATGGGTTTGTATCGATTTAGGGTTTTTATTAGGTATATAATCTTCTTCTTATGGGCATTCGCTGGACCCCAACATCAATCAAAGCAAACCCTAGATGATCAATTGCAGAGGAAGACAACAACTATTTTGTCGGCGATTCTTTCCACCGGCGGTGGCTAAACTTTCACAGATCTCTTCATCTCTGTAACATTTTGTAGGTCTTCTCTCTCTTTTTCTTCGGTTTTGTGATCTATTCTACAGATCTGTCTCTGTATTTATCAGCTTTATCTTGTAGCGCTGCTTTGTTTCTGTGTTTTATTGGCTCATTTTGGGTGATTCTATGTCTCTGATTATTTCTTTGGTTGTATCTAATAACCCCTTTTCGGTTTTCTCCTGTTGAATTTCTCTGGTTCTGAGTCACCGAGCAAGTCGAGACAAGATTCTTGTCTCTCATCAAGAGTAGATGTCATGTGTCAAGTGCCAAAAGGGTGTTCTCTGACGCCATTTACGAGTCTAACAAATGGGTCTTCAATGCGGCAACATCTCTCGTTTCAGGTAAGCCTCTTTCTCTCTTGCTCTGGTGTATTCTATTTGTGGGGTTTTAATTTGATAGATGACTTAATTCTATGTTAGTTAGCATATCTTTGATTTGCTAGGCTTCTCGATTTCCTCTCCCTTTTATCTTGATCTCCAATCTCATATTGAAGTTGTTATCAACCATGTGTTTCTACTTTTTAATAGCTGATTATCTTAATTCATTGCATGTTGGAACAGAACATTCATAATTGGTCCTTGTTGCAAATAATCTATCTGATTTTAACGAGAAGGAGGTAAATTAAACATTCATTATTGGTCCTTGTTAAACGATTCTTAAATTTGCAGGTCTGCTAAAGCTTTGTAGTTTAGTTGTCACATAAATTGTTTTTAGCGGCCAAAGTTAAAGAGATTTAAGTTCCATGGCTCTAAGACCTCCAAGTTAGTTACTTTCTCTTGCTATATCTTATAATGTAGCTAACGTCTTTGCTGAAATGCCGAGTTATAATGGTGTTTTTTGTGTGTGTGTATGTGATTGAAGGTCGAGTTTTGTTATTAGACGAACTTTTGCAAAATGAGCTTCATGGACAAAGACCAATAATAAAGATAAGAAGCGTCTCCTCTCATCTCAAAACGCTGGCCGCCGATGTCGTCACTGCTTCTCCTCGTCGATTAATAGCCGCCTCCGCTAGTCCCGTTGGTTTCTACACTCTTGTTTCTCTGATTTTTTTTTTTTTTTTTGTGTATGGTCAGATCTAAAAGAAGGAAACAACGAGGATATGGGAGGAAAATGATTCGTAGCTGCGAAGACGATGGCTGGTAACAAAACTATAAAGGATTCACCGTTTTATGTTGCTCTCCTAAACCATGGTTCCTTCGCTTGGATGACACAACTTTGTAATTAGGGTATTGCTCTTTTACTTTGCTATCATTGATTTGGAATACGAATACCTTATGCTTGCAACATATGCTGCGTTTTAGACTTCTATGATTACCTTTCTTGTCTCTACTATGATACTTCTGATTTTTTTTTTTCAGGTGAAATGGGTAAAGACTTTCTTTCCGAATGACACCAAATTCTGGAAATAAGTAAACAACTCTTTCCATTCTTAATCTTTTAAAATGATTCTTCTGATGGTTTATACTCTTCGACTGCAGTTAATTCTATAGGACTTTAACATTCTTCGAATACAACATAACTTCTACATTGCATTTGTGTCGCTAGCTTCTCAAGTATATTTGGCATTTCTGATTTTGTTTTTCTGAGTCGTATCATATCAATGCCCTCAGGTCCCAATGATGACTGAAGTCACCAGCAGATGTGGAAGGCGGAGAAGGATGAACTTGTTGTCTCAGCTTTCTTTCATCCCTCTTTTCTGTGTTACAAGACTTGGCTTCTAAGTACTTATATATCTTCTATTTGTAAGTCGTTTTTAACTCTGTTTGAGAGTTCAAAACTCTTTCTTTTTTGAATGTATGATATTACACACTCTTTCTTTTTTGAATGTATGATATTACACTAAGGTTTAACATCAATAGTAATTGTGTACTTTCATTGTGCTCTTTGATTTTTAACATATTTTCACATAAATTGCTAGATATTTTCACATAATTTATTTTTGGATGAATATATATAAAATCTTTCAATACACTACAAATAATTTTGTAGCTAATAGAATGATTATTGTTACAACCACCCTTGAAGATTTTTGTGAGTATGTAGCCACACCAATTTTTGTCACATTTTGTAACCATTTGCTACTAATACGTTCGATGGTAAACGTCTTAAACCGGCGTAGATAACTGTATCAATTAGTAGCAAATGGCGACAAGTTCGGCTGTATCTAATCTATAGCAAGTAGCGACGAATTGCGATGAAGGGGTCAGTTTGTGACGAGTAAATAATTACTAATTATTTTTGTAACAAATCTGTAACAATTTCTTTTTAGCTACGGAAAACAAGTTATTCCTACACATTTTTTTGTAACTATACAACTTATTTTTACTAGTGTATAGTCTGTTCTTGAATCTTGATGTTTAAGCTTAGCTTATGTATATATGTTTACCACAGGTCAAGTGGCTGTGGAAGGAGTGGTAATGCATAAAGTTGATATGAGACCTCGTTGTGGCATTGAAGAGAATACTCACAGATTTTTCGTGAGAGGAACATAAAACAGAGTCAGGTCTGTTGGTTTAGAAAACAGAGTAGTAAACATAAGTACCTGGTATTAAAGGTAATATTACACGATGATCTTATTCATTCACATTGTTGTTCATCTAGGGTATTCTAGGAGAGTAATGAAGAATATACACTTTACATAAGTAGAGATTCTAATCAAGGATTGTAATCGAATCATATCCCAAAGATTACTCCTTAATACGCCCCCTCAAGATGGAGGGGCTTTGCGTAACTCCAATCTTGGAAGCAGAGTTAGTGAAGGCAGCAGTCGAGAGAGGTTTGGTAAGCGCATCTGCAAGCTGATCTTTAGTCGACACATGAACCACACGTAGAGAACCATTCTGAACTTGTTGCCGAATAAAGTGATAATCGATCGCAATGTGTTTCATGCGTGAGTGGAAAACCGGGTTTGCACATAAATATGTGGCACCAATATTATCACAATACACCGTTGGAGGAGCCGGTAACAGAATGCCTAGTTCGGTTAGTAAAGAACAAACCCATATTATCTCAGAAGAAGCATTGGCAACAGCTCTGTACTCAGCTTCCGTTGAGGATCGCGCAACACCTTTCTGTTTCTTAGAGGACCATGAAATTGGATTGCAGCGAAGGTACACTATATAGGCATTTGTAGAGACCATGTCTACCTTGTCACCACCCCAGTCTGCATCGGAATAAGCATGGAGAGTTAGGGGAGTTTGTCGTTTGAGAAGAATAGCATGAGATGGTGTCCCACATAAGTAACGAAGCACCCGTTTTGCCGCTTGCCAATGTAATTCTGTGGGGCAATGCATGTATTGCGACAATCGATTAACGGCAAAGGAGATATCTGGCCTTGTAAAAGCCAAATATTGCAGACTACCGACAACACTTCTATATTCTGTCGGATCTGGGAGTGGAGAACCAGAGTGAACCGTAAGTCGTGGTGTGGTAGCCATTGGAGTATGAACCGGTTTCGCATGTAGCATCTTTGTTTTCATCAATAGGTCGAGGATATACTTCCGTTGAGTCAGATACAAACCATTGGAGTTGCGAGAAGCTTCAATGCCAAGAAAATATGACAAGTCCTCATGCTCCTTAACTGAAAAACGAGCCGCTAAACTAGTGAGAGTATGGAGAAGGAGAGATTTATCATTACCCGTGACAAGGATATCGTCCACGTAGACCAGCAAGTAAACGATGGAGGATCCACGTCGAAGAATAAACAGAGAAGTGTCAGCTACCGAGTTTATAAAACTAGTCTTGATCAAATACGTCTTCAGCTCTAAGTACCAGGCCCGTGGTGCCTGTTTTAATCCATAAATAGCTTTGTTTAGTTTGCACACGAAGTCAGGTCGATCCGCATCAATGAACCCCGGTGGTTGAGACATATAAACCTCCTCAGTCAGAGTGCCCTGAAGAAACGCAGTGTTCACATCAAGCTGACGAATCGGCCAATTGCGAGCAACCGCAACACCCAGAACAACTCTTATTGTCGTAGACTTTACTACAGGACTGAACGTATCCTCATAATCGATTCCCGATTGTTGAGTATACCCTTTTGCAACGAGGCGAGCCTTGTATCGATTAACCGTGCCATCTGTGTTGTATTTGGTAGTGAAAACCCATCGACAACCCACAATGGTGACTGGATAGGAGGGTTTGGGAACCAAATCCCAGGTCCTGTTACGAAGTTGAGCATTTATCTCATCTGTGACTGCTCGACACCAACGATCATCTTGAAGCGCCTGAAGAGCTGTGCGAGGCTGGGAGAGAGCAATACGGGCTGCTAAACCATACTTCTTATTCGGTTTTCGAATTCCCAATTTCGAACGCGTTGCCATGGAGTGTCGATTAGCAGGCGGAGCTTGTGGTGCCGGAGATGGTGACGGAGCCGGTGGATCCGGAGATGACGACGAACTCGGAGAAGATGAAACAGAGGTGATAGGTAAAGAGCGTGAAGGTGATGGAGATGGAGACACAGAGGAGGACAGGACCGGAGACGATGAAGAAGACCGGTCAATGTTCGACGGTGACGAGGATAAGAGAGGTACGGTTGTGTTGTTTGGCTGATTCGGATGGTGATAATCAATTTGGGCCTCAGGTTGGGGTTGAATGGGATTATTTAGTGTTTGGGTATTGAGATGGTGTGGTTGGACTGGATTAGGAGAAGGTGTTTGTTGCTGGGCCGTGGGTTGCGGCCCATTTTGAGTGTGAGCAGTGGGCTCAATAACAATTGTTGGGGAAGAGGAGAGAGAAGAGGGGGAACGTACCTGTGATGACGACACCGGCGGCGTGGATTGAGAAGGTGATGGAGGGTGAGGAAACTGATCAACGGGGGAAAGTAATATCGGTGAGTGCAGAAGAGTGACCAATGAGGTGGATGAAGCCGGTGCGGAAGATGTATCAGTCAGAGAAGCGGATCGAGCGAATGGGAACTCTGTTTCGACAAATTGGACATGGCGAGACACATAAAGACGACCAGAGGCAAGATCAAAGCAGTGATAAGCACTTTGGGATGCAGAATAACCAAGGAAGACACATGGCTTGGATCGATTATCCAGTTTGTGGGAGGCATATGGGCGGAGCCATGGATAACAGGTACAACCAAAAACTCGCAGCTTATCATAATTGGGAGCCGCCTGAAAAAGCCTTGCAAAAGGAGACTGCTGCTGTAAGACAGGGGTCGGTAATCGATTGATGAGATACGTGGCTGTTGAAAACGCGAACGGCCAATATGTACCAGGCATTGACGCATGGGAGAGAAGAGCAAGACCCGTCTCTACTATATGTATGTGTTTGCGTTCAGATAACCCATTGAGCTCCGGAGTGTGAGGTGGTGTTGTGTAATGCTCGATGCCCTGAGATGTGAGGAAGCTGCAAAGAGCCACATACTCTCCTCCATTATCGGAATATAAGGTTTGTATTTTGGTGTTGAAACGATTCTCGACTAATGCTTTGAAGGCGATAAAGGTCGGTTTAACATCGGACTTTTGTTTGAGTGGATAGAACCACGTATACCGAGTGTGATGATCGACAAAATCAGATAGTACTTGCAGTTATCATGAGATAGAATAGGTGAAGTCCATACATCCGAAAATAAGTATTGCAGGGGCCTGGTGGATCGAAGAGTAGATGTTGAAAAGGATAGTTTATGTGTTTTATTGATCAAGCAATCAGAACAAGAAAAGTTTTCGGAAGTAGAAGATGAAATGGGTAAAGAAAAATGAGAGATAATAGTGTTTAAAACTGCAGAGGAAGGGTGACCAAGTCGAGCATGCCAAGAGGAGAGAGCCGCTTTGGAAGTGGGTGAAGCATAAAGAGCTTGAACTTGAGATTTTGTCACTGGCCACTCATACAACCCATCCTTAGTCTTTCCTTAAAGCAATAGATCCCCCGTTATCAGATCCCTCACCTGAAAAGCAGCAGGGAAGAAGGACACCAAACATTATTAGAATTACATAGCCGATACACTGACACAAGATTTTTATGAATGAGTGGAACACACAAGATATCTTGTAAAGAAAGAGAACGAGAGTCAGTAGGGAGAGTGGCTAAACCCTTGTGAGTAATTGGCAAACCTGAACCGTCACCAATCACTACAGCATCATCACCAGAATAAGGCTGATGAAGAGAAAGGTTTCGTAAATCAGAGGTTATGTGGTGAGTAGCACCACTGTCGAGCATCCATTCTTCAGGATGGATAGTAGATCCAAGTGCAAGGTTTGCACGAGGCTGCCAAGGAGAGAAAGGAGGTCGTGGTTGAAAACCAGAAAGAGAGGGATGACTCTGAAGTTGAGGACAACGACGCGCAGAGTGACCTTGAGCATTACAGAACTGGCATTTCCCAAGATAGGGACGAGGGGACCGTTGGTCAGATCCTGGGAGAAATTATTGGAAGACTGATGGGAGTTGTTGGTGTTGAAGCGAGACTTGGTGGATTGACCACTACGAGAGTTACCATTGTGGCGTTGAGTGGCCATATTGGCTGTGATGGGGAGAATAGAGGGTGCCGCTTTGGTGAGAAGCTTTGCTTCACGATTGCGTAAACGCTCATGAACGTACGCAATGGTCGGAGAAACGTCGCGAGCCTCAATCTGGTCTATGACCGGACGATAGTCTTCTGGTAGCCCATCAAGAATGTTCTCGATCTGGTCATCATGCTCCATAGGTTTCCCTAAGCTAGCAAGAGTATCAAAACGGGTGGTTAACCCTTGAAGATACTCATCAATGGTGCGACTACCCTTGGTCCATGCTTTCAATTGATCTCGTAATTGTTGAACATGGCCACGGCTTGGTTTGGCGAACGTCTCCTCCAATGTGGTCCAAATCTCGGACGACACAGTTGTGCGAGAGAGGAGAGGCTGAACAGTCAGAGAAATGGAGCCAAGGAGAGCACTGTAAACAAGTTGATCTTGTCGTTTCCAGGCAATGTAGGCAGGGTTGTCAGAGACAACATCATTGGTGGTGAGAGTAGACGGCGGAATCGGACCGGAACCGTCCAGATGCCCAACGAGACCATGGCCATCGACCAAGGCACGGACTTGGAGCTTCCACATGAGGTAGTTTGTTTGAGTGAGTTTTGTAACATTTGTCATATTGACATGAAGGAGTGTTTGATTGTTGGTGACGATGGTGTCAGTCATCGTGGGAGAGGAGGAAGACGACATTGAAAAAGCGTAAGAAAAGAACGAAATTTTTTTTTTTTTTTTTTTTTTGTGTTTAAGCCTGCTCTGATACCATATTAAAGGTAATATTACACGATGATCTTATTCATTCACATAGAAGCCGTATATATACACAAGTGTTGTTCATCTAGGGTATTCTAGGAGAGTAATGAAGAATATACACTTTACATAAGTAGAGATTCTAATCAAGGATTGTAATCGAATCATATCCCTAAGATTACTCCTTAATACGCCCCCTCAAGATGGAGGGGCTTTGCGTAACTCCAATCTTGGAAGCAGAGTTAGTGAAGGCAGCAGTCGAGAGAGGTTTGGTAAGCGCATCTGCAAACTGATCTTTAGTCGACACACCTGGTATGTTCTCTTATTATACCCTACAACTTCAGAACATATGTACAGTCTTAACTGTACAGAGTCACATAAGGCTGTTTTTTGGTTTAATCATCTTAACGTACAATATAGCTGTATCATTTACCAAACTTCAAACAAGAGAGGCAGAGAGAAACAAATCTCCCTGTGAAGCGTGAAAAGGCTTAAAGGCTACTCGAAGGCTTGTCCTCATCACGGGTTCTCTCATGAAGCTAAAGACTTACAATTCACAAATAAAATATACATTTAGAGGTAACACATTACACACACACAAATAATAGTATAATACCATGAAAATCTTAGCTTCCACGTTACTAGTTACGATTCTCTTTGTGAAGCCTACAGAAGTAAGCTGCGGCGCTCAAGGCAGCCGTGATCAAGGCGAAACCTTTGAAGACATCAAACTCATCGTCCATGAAATTGGAGAAGATGACCACTAGAACCGACACGATCGGCCACGTAATGACGCTGATCACGTTTGATAAAACGCTCGAGACAGAGAAAACGAGTCCCACGATCCCGACCCAGTAGATCTGCCACGAAACAGCTTGAACCACCATAGTCATCACGTACGCACCTTTCCCCTTCAAGAATCCGTTCATTTCCCTCTTCAAATCTTCTTGCTCCCCGTAGATCAGCAAACCGACGACGGAGATGACTGAAGCGACGAAGGAGGAGAAGATTACGACTAGAAAAACAGAGACGAAGCTCTGTTTTCTAGTGGTTGATTCGGTACGTCTGAAGACGTTTTCTATAGTACAGAGGATGAGAGAGAAGTAAACGCCGGATAACAGAGCTGGCCATGAGCCTTTTGCGTAGTTCTCCTCTGTTTTATCTGGCTCGCCGCCGAATGAGGAGGAAAAGGAAGTGAGAGTTCCGGTGGCTATTGCCAAGATCAAGGAGATGATGATCCATCGATTAAATTTGGTTTTGTTGATGAAGGCGGCCAAAACAGGTGTGAAGAAGAGCTGTGTTGTGTAGATAAGAGTGAATACCCTAAAGGGGATATCGAGCTTTCCCTTACCGGAGAGACTTCCATGACCCGTCAAGAGCATTCCGATGCAACCGGAGAAAGAAAGTATTGTGGATCGATCGAAGGAGGTGATCGGAGGTTGTTGAGTTTTGTGTTTCTTGGTGGTGAAGATAAATAAAGGGATGAGGAGGAGAGGGAATCCAACGGTTTGGAGGAGAGATTGAGTCCATACGCCGTTGTTTTGACGGTTTGAGTTGTAGTCCATTTGTTGGAGCTGGTCATAGTAGAAGTTTTCAAGGAGTTTGGCTATGGATTGACCAGTGATAACGAAGATGATGCAGAGGATAATGGTTGGCCAATGGTAGGGTTTCTGGTTTAAGTTTCCTGTTTGGTCAATGAGTGTGGTTGAATCATGCACAAAATTTTCTGCAAGAACTGAGAACAAGAACAAAGAAGTGAGAATCTAATAGATCCGAGCGTTTAGACAAATACAAAGTGAGTAATTGATAGTTGATTATAAGAATAGTATGTGGATACATCACCTTGTGCTTTGGTTTGAAATGGTTGATGATTTTTGGCCATGGCTTTGCTTGCAACTGTTGTCGGAGATTGTAAACAATTTGACTTTGGTATACAGTATTCAGAGATTTAGTTAGATAATGTTTGAGACATTCTGATATGTGGTGTTTATTCTACACAAGAGGGGTCATGTCTATGAAGTGAGGGCATGTCTACATCTATGCGTTTTAAAATTTAAGGATTCCATGTGATGTGGGTTGGGTTCATTCATGACAAAGAAAATGTGTTTTTTGGAACTAAGAAGAAAACATAACTAAAAACAAAAGTTATTGACTAGATTTTATACCTAATGATTGAACATAATACAATTTTCTATCTTTTCACCCCAAAAATAAAAATAATACTCTATTGATGTACACCCACCAAGTGATGTAAATCAACGACGTGAGAAGCCGCAAAGGAAGGTCGATGCGCTGCTTGCTAGTGCATATTGGCTGCGGAGAGAATTATAAATTTGGCATGAATTGGTTTAGCAACATTGAGTTTATGGTTTATTAAAAATTTCTTTATTAATCACATAAGATATGTTTTAGGACTCCAATGAAGTCAAGAATGCATCTAATCATATGGTTCTTCTTCTATTAAGATTTTGGCCTTTGGGGGTTGTATCGCGGTGTGGTTTTGAACTCATATATGCTTTGTTAATTGTTGCATCACATATATAGATAGAACATATATAGGATTTCGATTCCCTTAGTTATGATATTGAGTAACAAGAACCGTATATATAAATTGTTATTACATCTAAAAAGTAAACCGAAGCTACACACAGACTTACACTTTCTTTACACACAAATTAACAAATTCACATATATGCCACAGGACTGAAAAAATATATACTTAATTTGCCATACGATTCTCTTTGTGAAGCCTAGTGAAATAAGCGACGGCGCTCAAGACGGCAGTAACCAAGGCGACACCTTTGAAGGCATCGAACTCATCATCCATGAAGTTGAAGAAGATCACCACAAGAACCGACACGATAGGCCACGTAATGACACTGATGACATTCGACAACACGCTCGAGACAGAGTAGACAAGTCCCACGATACCAACCCAATAGATCTGCCACGCAACAGCTTGACCAACCATAGCCATCACGTACGAGCCTTTACCTTTCGAGAACCCATTCATTTCTCTCTTCAAATCGTGTTGCTCGCCGGCGATAAGCAGACCCACGACGGAGATGATCGTAGCGACGAGTGAAGAGAAGATGATGACTTCAAAAACAGAGGCAAAGCTTGGTTTTTTATTGGTCGATTCGGTTCGTTTGAAGATGTAATTATCGAAGACGTTTTGGATGTTACAGAGAAGAAGAGAGAAGCAGATTCCGGCGAACAGAGCAGCCCATGAGCCTTTAGCGTAATTCTCCTCTGCTTCATCTGGCTCGCCGCCGAATGAAGTGGACAGAGTAAGTGCTCCGGTGACGATAGCTAAGATCACTGAGATAACAACCCATCGATTGAATTTGATTTTGTTGATGAAAGCTGCGAAGATGGGAGTGAAGAAGAGCTGTGTTGTGTATATCAGAGTGAAAACACCAAATGGGATCTCGAGCTTTCCCATGGCTGAGAGTCTTCCTTGAACCGACATGACAATTCCGATGCAAAAGTAGATCACGGCTAAGGATTTTAAGTGGATTGAATCGGAAGTGATCGGAGGCTGTTGGTGATGGTAGCGTTTGTTCTTGGTGATGAAGATAAAGAAAGGGATGAGAAGCAGAGGGAAACCAACGGTTTGGAGAAGTGACTGAGTCCAAACGCCGTCGCTTTGACGGTTTTCGTCGTACTCGCTTCGGTTGATTTTGTCGTAGTAGAAGTTCTCGAGGAGTTTTGCTATGGATTGACCGATTATGACGAAGATGATCGAGATGGTGATCGTTGGCCAGTGGTTTGGTTTCCGGTTCGAGATTCCGGTGTGGTTCATGCGTGCGGTTGAAGAATCACGCTCGATGTTGATTGGTATCTGAACAAAGTGTTCTGCAAAAAAAAGAGACCAAAGGAGGAAATTAAAATCAAATTGTTTTGTAAGAAGAGGAGATTCAAGAAACGACAGATCTAGATTGTAACTATTATTACCTGGTGGCTTGGTCTGAAAAATTGGTTGTTGATTCTGAGCCATGGATTGGAACTGAACTGATTGTCGGAGATTCGAAGTGATTTGAGTTTCAACGTGTGTCGGCGACTCAGTTTGGTTGGGATATTTCGAGTTGTGATAGAAGCGAAAGAGAAAGAGAAAGGGTTTATTTATATATGGGCAAGAAAAGTCTACGTTGGCGGCGTAATGGTCAATCAAGTGAACTAATGTCTACGCGTCGTTGTTTCAACTTGTTCCGCGTTGTTTCATCATCCAAAAAGAGTGTGTAATTTACACTTACAAGTAAATTATTCTTGTCTTAACAAAGACAAAAATGATTGGAATATTCAGGATATTCCGGCTTGGGTTTTATGATTTTGTAAGTTTACTTAAGATGGTGTGGTAAAAAATTATTTTGTTAACAAGATGACTAGATTATCCAACGTCTTACGTTTAGGAAATTTTGAAAAAACACGTGCCCAATTTGGCAGCTCACAACTTGCAATATGAACAATCTTAAATTCGTATCTCCCCTTATGACTTGATCTTTTACAATATTATACTTGATGTAAGGATTTCATAAATGATTATGATATGATCAATTGGAAAGGTGCGTGCTAGAATGAAATTAGAATCAATCTGTTTGCTGTAACTAATCAAATTTTGAACTCAGATTCAATCTTGTTCAACCAAATGAACTCTAAAAATTTGGATTTAACAAAATAAGAGGCTAAGAGGGGTTAGTTAACAAAGAAAGGCAATTCCCTTGGTGCTTCTAATTTGACACATTTTACTTAGAATCATACAAAGTCTCTTTGAACACAAACCGCCTCGTTTGAATTTAAAAACGTCCCCACACTGTTTCCACTACGCTATACCCACTAGTAATCTTTTAAATATCGATGATCAGAAACTATATATGACCCCCATTGGCATAAATGCTCTCAAATATAACATATCTTAATGCTAAATAAGTAAGCATGTCTTGACCAAGAAACTTAAGCAGCCAAAGTTTGTCCAGAGGCATAGGTTAAATAGGCATAATTTTTTGTGTAAATAAATTCACAAAGGCAAAGCAACAACTTGTCAACTACTAACCTAGTAGCCTTCATGGATTACACATCTATATCAGTTCTAGACATGTGTTTCGAATACCCCTGTTCATCATCGGCATACCAGTTTCAGTACTAAAACACTATGGGACATCCAATCTGAAACTGTGATCAAGCAAACTTCTTAGATAGCATTTTCACAGGCTTTTCAATGAACATACCAACTCAAGAAGCAATGATTTGGTATCAAGAACCTTACTTGCATCACTAGACTATTCTTAATCATAGAGAAAAAGCCTATTCTAAATGAATCCAACTAAATGATCGTATAATCATAGAGGCAATTAAAGATTTGGCATTGAAACTCTGATTAAGCAAATATCTGATTAATATAGGAGTGCAATGGAAGTACCATACTTGCAGAGCTGCATCACTAGAACTATTATTTTATCACAGAGCCAATAAAGTAAAACCCTTTTCATGATCAATCCAACTATAGCGATCCTATGAAACATCTCCACCATTATCTAGTACCTAAGGTTCTGAAACTTTACACATTGATCAAATATGAAAACATTAAAGAGAGAGAGACCAGAATTTTTCTAGGTACCACCAATATAGAACCTATGGCTGCGATGGGAAGACATCTTTGACAGCAGAAGCTGCGGTCAAGTAATTGAGTGTATTCCTAAGCGTTTCCCTCTCTCTCTTTAACCTAGCCGCCGTATCCTCAAGCTCAAGCAACGCTTGCTGCTCCATCGGAGCTCCTTCGAACGTGCTTCCAACGAAGAACGAGAACGGAGTCGGAAACTGATTCTTCCTCAGATCCTGAGATTCCTTATCTGGTTTCCCATTCAATCTATTCGACAATCGAATCACTTCTTTCATCAGAACCTCAACCTCGTTCGCCAACTCGTCAAGGTTCTCTTCACCGGACGGTCGATCTTCAAGCCACGTCACCTTCGCGACGAGGTAAGGTTTCGTACGGACGAGATCCGTAACGCGGAACCGTTCCTGGCCTTTGCAGATTAGGAAGAATCGATCGTCGACGAGACGCTCGTGTTTCACGATCTCTCCTACGCATCCGATTCCAGCTGCGGAGCCTGATACGGCGTCGGAGTAAACGACGCCGAATCTGAGATCGGATTGGAGAAGCGTTTGCATCATGACTCGGTAACGGAACTCGAAGATCTGAAGCGGGATTGTTGCTCCCGGGAAGAGAACGAGAGGTAGTGGGAAGAGAGGGAGCTCGACGAGGTCATCTGATTTGGGTGGGTTCGCGTTGTGGTGCTTCTCGGAGAAAGAGGAGGATGAGCATCTGAAGGAGGAGCTGAGTTTACAGCTTCGACTGTTTATGCTACGGTAAGTAGCTGGGAGACGTAGAGGTTTATGAGTGAAGGAGGAGAGATACGGTGGTGTTGATTTGAAGGAAGGAGATGAGACTGTGCTTGGAAGCGCCATTAGAGAGAGTGATGGTTAGGAGATGGAAGAGGGTGAAGCTTTTACAAAGTGAACGGCGAAATTGATTAAGGTTTTTTAAGTGATTGAAATTAAAATCTTATCTGTTAGAGAAAATAATATTTTCATTTTCAGATATTTTATTGTCATTCGTGTGGCTATAAATTTATTTTAGAAATTTTTTTATATTTTTTGTTCGAAGAAAATATAAATACGAGTTTAGGAGCGAGTTCGAACTTGAGACACCAGGGACCAATGTGATGGAGCCTTTTGTTTGTTTTGCGGGGTACTTTGGTTAGTACATGCATGAGCCGTAAGCGAGCCACCGGTCCGGTACAGCTGGATGCCAATTTTCGTATGCAGGGGTAATACTGTCAATGTCTCTTGCTCATTAATATGTACGTACCAACTTCACAAAAGAGGAACGGAACAGAGAGGAAGAGAGACAAAAAAAAAAGGTGTGATCGGTGATTTTGGGATTTCCCTAATTCTCAGATTTAGAAGAAATGGCGGCAGAAGAGGGACAAGTGATCGGTTGCCACGCGAACGATGTATGGACAGTGCAGCTTGACAAAGCCAAAGAATCCAACAAGCTGGTCACGATTCTCATCCCCTCCATTTGATTCTGCCTTTTTTTTTTTCTTCTTTTCCTTCTATTTTTTGATTTGGGAATTAGGGTTTTCGTTTTCCATGCGTGCGATTGGTTTAGTGGTCTCAAAGAAAACATTAGGGCTTACCGTAGATATGATTGTTTGAAGGAGATCGCAACACAGATCTGTATGTTGTGGTGGGAACCAAAACGTTTGTTAAAAATTCATCGTTTTAGTGGGTGAAGTATCTTTCTCTGTTTGTAGTGTCTTTCTTCTTCACTGATTTGTATGTGTTAACTATTCGATTGCTTTCGTTGATTCATCTATATGATCTCCGCTTTTGTTGTCTTCTTTGTGTCGTTATATCGCAGATCAGTGTCATCCTTATGTTGAAACTTTACTGTGGATTGCTTTAGGTTATGTAGTCTTAATTGTATTATAATTGTCAAATGTTTTCAGATTGTGATTGATTTCACTGCTTCATGGTGTCCACCATGCCGTATGATTGCTCCAATTTTCACCGATTTGGCTAAGAAGTTCATGTCAAGTGCAATTTTCTTCAAGGTGGATGTTGATGAACTTCAGGTGAAACAACTCAAACGAACACACTTTTGCAAATTTCCCCATTTTTAGGGCTCTAAAATTATGCTTCACTTTGTACATACACATACACTGATATATTCTTATATATACTTGTGCTTTGTTTAACTAGAGTGTTGCTCAAGAGTTTGGTGTGGAGGCAATGCCAACCTTTGTGTTCATGAAAGCCGGCGAGGTTGTGGATAAGATCGTTGGTGCCAGGAAGGAAGAACTTCTGGCGACTATTGTGAAGCATACTGGTGTTGCCACTGCTTAATTAAATCAATTTGAGGCACAATAATTATATAACATTAAGGTCCAACTTGTTATCTTTAAGTTTCGCTAATCGCTCTGGGATATTGTAGATGAAGATATGAATGAAGTTAGTTGATCTCTGACTGTTTAAGTCTGCACCATATTTATTTATATGTGATCTCTTGATTATGTTTAAACGCCACAGACCATAACTTGTGTCAATTTATCAAAACTACAGAAGCTTTCTTTTGTGAATTTTCTAAACTCTAATCTGTGAGATGAAAATTTGTTATGTGAATAGTGATATGCCACGTGTCATATTTTGATTGGTAGTTGAAATCCTTATCTCTAAACGTTTCATATTTTGTTGCCAAAAGGAACACCATTTACCGAGGTTCTTCTTCGTGCTTCCTTATCTTCTTCGCTGAGCTTAGTATACTGTTTATTACACTGTAATCTGTTTGATTCTCGTTGGAGATTCAAAGAGGAAGATAAAGGAGAAGACTTTTAAAGCTATTCAAGTTAATAACAGTCAGCATTCGTTGAAAAATGGAGAAGCTCTTCGTACCATCATCATTTCCCAAAACTTGTTTGAATTATCAGATTCCACCAAAAGTTGAGAATTCGCCAGACGTTCATCCAAAATCCCGTAAGAAAAATCTATCTTTCATCAAGAAGAAAGAACCCAATATCAATATCATCCCCGACGAGCAATTGGATTACCTCTGTAGAAACGGAAGCCTGCTCGAAGCTGAGAAAGCTCTCGACTCCTTGTTTCAACAAGGATCCAAGGTAAAACGAAGCACTTACCTCAACTTGTTGGAATCGTGCATTGATTCTGGTTCTATCCATTTGGGTCGTATCCTTCATGCTCGTTTCGGTTTGTTTCCTGAACCTGACGTCTTTGTTGAGACGAAGCTGTTGAGTATGTATGCTAAATGCGGGTGCCTTGTTGATGCCCGTAAGGTGTTTGATTCAATGCGTGAGAGAAACCTTTACACATGGTCTGCCATGATTGGTGCTTACTCCAGGGAGAATCGTTGGAGAGAGGTCTCTAAGCTTTTTCGTTTGATGATGGAAGATGGAGTTTTGCCTGATGATTTCTTGTTCCCCAAGATATTACAGGGATGTGCGAATTGTGGTGATGCTGAGACTGGGAAGTTGATTCATTCGGTGGTCATAAAACTCGGGATGAGTTCGTGTCTTCGTGTTAGTAACTCGATTTTAGCTCTGTATGCGAAATGTGGTGACTTGGATTCCGCTACAAAGTTTTTTAGACGCATGAAGGAGAGAGATGTGGTTGCTTGGAACTCAGTACTGTTAGCTTACTGCCAAAACGGTAAACATGAAGAAGCTGTAGGATTGGTAGAAGAGATGGAGAAAGAAGGAATTGCGCCAGGGTTAGTTACTTGGAACATATTGATTGGGGGTTATAACCAGCTAGGGAAATGTGATGCTGCAATGGATTTGATGCAGAAGATGGAGAGGTTTGGTTTAACCGCTGACGTGTTCACTTGGACAGCTATGATTTCGGGATTGATTCACAATGGGATGAGGTTTCAGGCACTTGATATGTTTAGGAAGATGTTTTTAGCTGGTGTAGTACCTAATGGAGTCACTATTATGAGTGCTGTGTCTGCTTGTTCGTGTTTAAAAGTTCTAAACCTGGGCTCAGAAGTTCACTCTGTTGCTGTGAAGATGGGTTTTATCGATGATGTGCTTGTGGGAAATTCTCTGGTTGATATGTATTCGAAGTGTGGAGAACTGGAAGATGCAAGAAAAGTTTTTGATTCGGTAAAGAATAAGGATGTATATACTTGGAACTCAATGATAACAGGGTATTGCCAAGCAGGCTATTGTGGCAAGGCTTATGAATTGTTTACAAGGATGCAAGATGCAAATGTAAGACCAAATATTATCACATGGAACACCATGATCTCAGGATATATTAAGAATGGAGACGAGGGTGAGGCTATGGACCTATTTCAGAGGATGGAAAAAGATGGGAAAGTTCAGCGGAATACTGCATCATGGAATCTAATTATTGCGGGTTACATACAAAACGGAAAAAAGGAGGAGGCCTTGGAACTTTTTCGGAAAATGCAGTTTTCTCGCTTCATGCCAAATTCAGTCACAGTTCTAAGCCTCTTACCTGCTTGTGCTAATCTTCTTGGGAACAAAATGGTAAGAGAGATACATGCTTGTGTATTGCGGAGAAATCTAGATGCTATTCATGCTGTTAAAAACTCTTTAACAGACACTTATGCTAAGTCAGGGGATATAGGATACTCAAGAACCATCTTCAACAGTATGGAAACGAAAGACATCATAACTTGGAACTCGCTGATTGGAGGTTATGTTTTACATGGTAGCTATGGTCCAGCTCTTGATCTTTTCAATCAAATGAAGACACTTGGGATCAAGCCAAATAGGGGAACTCTTTCGAGTATTATCCTTGCACACGGTTTAATGGGAAATATAGATGAAGGGAAGAAAGTCTTCTTCAGTATTGCAAATGATTACCATATTATTCCTGCTCTGGAACATTGTTCTGCTATGGTATCTTTGTACGGTCGATCCAACAGACTTGAAGAAGCTCTGCAGTTTATTAAGGAGATGAATATTCAATCAGAGACACCCATCTGGGAAAGTTTCTTAACTGGATGCAGGATTCATGGTGATATCGACATGGCAATCCATGCAGCAGAGAACTTATTCTCCTTGGAACCTGAAAATCCGGTCACTGAAAATGTGGTTTCGCAGATTTATGCATTAGGTGCAAAACTTGGGAGATCACTAGAAGGAAAGAAGCCGAGGAGAGAGAATTTGCTGAAGAAGCCTCTTGGGCGGAGCTGGATTGAAGTCAGAAATTTAATTCACACATTCACGACAGGTGATCAGTCGGAATTATGTACTGATGTGCTGTATCCCTCGGTGGAAAAAATGTGTAGGCTGGATAATAGAAGTGACCAATATAATGGAGGACTTTTGATTGAGGAAGAAGGAAGGGAAGCAAGTTGTGGAATCCACAGCGAAAAAATTGCCATGGCGTTTGGTCTCATTTCCTCATCGCGTGCACCTGAGACGACGATAAGGATCGTTAAAAGTCTTAGGATGTGCCGAGATTGCCATAATACTGCAAAGTACGTCTCTAAGAGATATGGCTGTGACATATTGTTGGACGACACAAAGTGCTTACACCACTTTAAGAATGGAGATTGTTCCTGTAAAGATTATTGGTAGAGTGATTAACCAACCACTAAGGTACGACTTCACATAATTTGAGCAGTCATTTTAACCACATAATCACGTACTATATCATTCTCATATTTTCTTCAGTTAGTAAGAGATTAATTTGTTAGCAGCATGGGGGTGAGTAAAATTAGTTAAAGTTTGAAAGCTCCTAGACTCCAATAGTACCTTGAAATCATATCTTTTTTTGAATAATATGTGCACCTGCTTGGGAACTTGAATGATTCCAGAATATGATTTCACTAGTGGGTATTTTGTTATCTTGGGAAATATGATTCTTTGAAGAACATGATTCTTTGAAGAATGTGATTCTTTGAAGAATATGATTCGTTTGCCCCTCCTTGACTTCCCTTGATAGTGGAAATCCGAATGAATTGATTGTCCGTATTCTGCAACGTCATCTGATATCTTCCAAAAAATCCCCAACCACTAACGTAACCTTTTCATCAGATATAAATTCCCACCAAATGTCTAAGCTATGTGTTGCAGTAGTCAGCTATCTCTTCACTCGAACACTTACTCTTGCTTCGAGTCTTTAGAGATCATCTTAATCTGAGGATGGTATTTGGCATCATCTTTTGTTTAGCCTTATTCTTTAGTTTCTCTATATAATCTGAGGATGAAATTCCACTACATATAAAAGCTGATATTGCAGTTATGATTATATGAGATTAACTTGAACTTGTTTCTGCAGAGTGTTGAATGCAAGCCTGCATCAGTTGGCCCATGGGGAGGCCAAAGTGGTCATGCCTGGGATGATGGCCTGTACACCACTGTAAGGCAAATAATTATAGGCCATGGTTCTAGTATAGACTCTATACAAGTCGAGTATGAAAAGAATGGTTGCTCGGTTTGGTCCGAAAGACGTGGAGGAAAGGGAGGAAAGGGAGGCAAGAAGATTGATAATGTATGATTAAAGACTCTTGATGCTATAAATATTTTCTTAGCTTTTCAGAAATTAATCACCCTTCTCTTGATGTGTAGGTCAAACTTGATTACCCACATGAGTATCTGATTTCAGTTAATGGAACCTACGGTAGCTTTGATGCCTGGGGAAATACATGTGTCCGATCGCTTACTCTTGAGAGTAACCACAGAAAATATGGGCCGTTTGGTTGTGAGTCAGGTACATTCTTTGCATTGCCAAAGTCAGGGTCGAAGATTATTGGGTTCCATGGGAAGGCTGGTTGGTATATAGATGCTATTGGTGTTCACATTCAACCTATTCCTAAAGAGAATCATCCTCCGTCGAAAATTGTTTTGCACTCGCATCAAAATATTACTCATGGTGATAAGAAACATGAGTACTCAGTGATACAAGGAAGTGTAGGGCAAAACTTCGATATAGTTGTTGCCCTCAGACAGAAAAATCCAAATTTGCCTTCTAATGAATCCCGAGATCATGCAGGAGCTGAGATCCCCAAACAAAAGGTGATTTTCAAGACATTTTTATGTTATACATTGAAAAAACTTCCATTGTTTACTGGTTTCTTAATAACTAAATCGAATTTCTATTTTTTATCAGTTGGTGACAGATACTGAGAAGCCGCAGTCAAAAGTAGTAGCTGGTGCGAAAACATATGGACCATGGGGTGGAACCGGTGGTATCATGTTTGACGATGGGATTTATACCGGTATTAGACAAATCAATTTGTCACGCAGTGTCGGGGTTGTGTCGATAAAGGTCTGTTATGATTTTAAAGGACAGGCTGTATGGGGAAGCAAGCATGGTGGCACGGGAGGATTCAGACATGATAAGGTGTGTAATTTTTTTCTAGGCTTTAAGCTAAATGACATATCATACTATCTTAGTCTCTCTCAACTTTTTTTTTGGACTGCATGTATAATTTGCAGATTGTATTTGATTACCCATCAGAGGTTTTAACACATGTAACGGGAACATATGGACCGTTGGTGTATCTGGGACCTAATGTGATAAAGTCACTGACCTTCCGCACTAACAAAGGAAAGCATGGACCTTTTGGAGAAGAACATGGACCTACTTTTACACATAAAATCGACGAGGGTAAAGTTGTTGGATTCCTTGGAAGAGAGGGTTTGTTTCTTGATGCCATTGGTGTTCATGTTATGGAATGCAAAATAAATTCCCTTAAGCCATCATCTCCTCAGCATGCAATTGTTCCTTATAAAAACTCTGGCACTGCGGAAATCGAAAATTCCCCGTGGGCTAATAAGCTTGTCCTTGCAGCAAACGGCCATGGCGAAGAGGTAACTTGTAGTTTCCATCACCATGGTATTTCTTGTTTTTCAAGTTTTCGGTTTCTAAGATACCCCTAATAGCAGGCTACTTGTTGGTTTTATGTCGCAGTTTGAACGTGGAGTCGTCAAAGAACCAACACCGAGCGGGCCTGGACCATGGGGAGGTGACGGAGGTCAATCGTGGGACGATGGAGTATATTCAGGGATCAAGCAGATATTTGTGACGAGAGGAAATGATGCTATCTCTTCAATTCAAATCGAGTACGATAGAAATGGACAATCTGTTTGGTCCAGTAAACATGGTGGTAACAACGGGGTCGCCACACACAGGGTAAGCAGCAATTGATTCTTCTCTCATAATAAAAAGCCATTTTTGTATTTGATGCATCACAACCATTTCTAATGCTCTAAAATCTGTGTTGCAGATTAAACTTGAGTATCCAAATGAAACGCTCACCTGCATTTCAGGGTTTTACGGACCACTGAACAATTCAGACAGAACAAATGTTGTCAAGTCACTGAGTTTCTTCACAAGCCGTGGGAAGTATGGTCCATACGGTGAAGAAAGCGGGACGTTTTTCACTTCGACTACAACACACGGAAAAGTGTTGGGGTTCCATGGAAGGTGTAGCTGTAACTTGGACGCCATCGGAGTTCATATGCAGCATTGGCTTGGAAATAAGTCGTCGTACGTTAGCAGGGCTAGCTGTTTCAAGCTCTTCTGATAATCTTCTCTGCGCAGAACAAGAACTCATCTAGCGTCTCCGACCAGCGCTTACAGTTTATCCATCAAGAGTTATAAATACATAAACATGCTTCTTTTGACGCTTTGAATTTCCTTTCCAGTTAATAATACTTGTTTCTATAAACAGAATAACTACGAAAAATCTATGGAAACAAGAACAGAGTGTTCTGTAAAATAAACTTTGCTAAATTATGTTTAATTATCTAAATTTGATGTTCGCGAGTGAATTTTCGCATGTTGCAACACTTCTCTGAGAACAGAAGCTATTCGATGAGACATATGATGTTCCAAGAACATCTCTTTTACCCTCTCATACCCTTTCTTCCCCATTGTCCTCCTCATCTCCATATTCGTCGCCAGCTTGACAATGTTTGTGGCAAGAGGTAAAACGCCATCTTTACCAGCGTGGTGTAATAGACCGGTTGTTCTGTTCACTACAATCTCCATTGTCCCTCCTGCTGCAGTACCGAGTACAGGAAGCTTAAAAGCCATGGCTTCGATTGTTATTCTCCCGAAGCATTCTCCTCTGGCTTGGGAGTTTTGGACAAGAACATCAATGGCTGCTAAATATGGTGCTACTTTCATTGTTTTGTTGACAAAGTGGACAACCTTCTGAAGTTTCTTCTCTTGAACAAAGTTGCGTAGCTCTGTCTCGAATTTAGTCTGTGCACTCATGTCGCTTCCTACAACCACTGCATGCATTGTTGGTACCTGAAGTTTCTTATTCTCTTTGATTAATTTAAGACTTTCATGGAAGGCTCGGAGGAATAGATCTTGGCCCTTTCCTCTAGATACACCTGCCACAAGAGAAGCACCAGTCAAAAGGAAATTTTGAGTTTATGAATCTTGAACTAAGGAAGAGAAAGAATGTAAGAGATGACTTACTATTAATAATGCCAAATAGTATGTCTTCATTCCGCAGTCCAAGAGATTCTCGAACTTGTTCACGGAGAACTTTCTTGGCGAAACTATCTTCAGCTACTTCCATCAATTCCTTGCTATTTCCTAGGTGCACCACATAAGTTTTAGGCATTTTAATCCTGTGTTACAACAATTAAAAGAATACACACTGTTAAGCTTCTTTCTATAATTTCAAAACCAAAATGTGCCAAGACTCTACAAGATTGGCTATAAAAAGCATAAGAAGAAGTGCAAAAGAGAGGAAAAACAGACCCTAAGCGATCATGAGTTCTGTTCTTCCAGTACTCAGCAGTCGCATGCGAGTCAATCATAGCGCCTGCAACAAAAGGGAGGTGCTTGACTAAATCTGGTTTGAAATAGTGACCTCTCATCTCATGAATCCACCAGAGGATTTTAGGAAGAACTTTAGGAACATTGTCCTTGAGAACAGCATCAAGCCATTTCCCAGCAACAGCAGTATTCAAAACAACCAAATCAGACTTAAGTGCTATATCTATGGCTTTCTGACTCTTTGCTGATGCGACCTGAACGATTCAAAAACGATGATCAGTAACAATTATGATAAGAATCAACGAAGAACTATGGAGGTTAGCTAAAAATCTGAACCTGGACTCCTCGATCCAACATCTTGTGTTCTAAAACCTTGATCACTTCATCAGCTTCAACTGGTTTCTGATTAGTGATCCAAACAACTTCACAATCAACTCCTCTCAACAAAAACGCCAGTTCCATTAATAGTAATGGTCCACCTGAGAGCGAGAGTTCGTGAGAAACAAGCAAAACGATCTTCGATTTCATGAAACCGAGAGGATTCAGCGATCGAGAAACCGATCGGATCTTAACGTCATCGCTCTCATCCTTCTCAACAACTAATCCGCCGCACATCTTTCCACTAACAGTGCATGAATCGAAGGTAGATCTCACGATAATCATTCCAACGGTTGATACAGATAAAACTAGTAGAATCATCAGTGGCCATCTCTTCTTCTGCAATGTTGCCCACACACTTGTCGATGGCTTCCCCATTGTGCTCTCTCTACTCCACAGCTTAAAATCACATCATAGGGTTTCCACAGTCACAATTGATCTCCGAAATTTCAATGATCTGTTCTCAGTGTAGTAGAAAGCTAAAGAAATCGAGAGGAAGAAGAAGATGAATCAGTGTCAGAGGAGGGAGCTTTGATTGAAAAAAAAATTACTCTTCGCAGAAGTTTGCAGTTCACGTCGTTTTCATTATTCAGAAGGAAAGTGCTTGCCGTTTTCTTTACTGGGCACCTTTTCGGCCAATAAACAACGGATTATAATGGGCCTAAGAGGCCTTTTCTTTTTAGATGCATCCTTAAAATGCCTATTAGTAAAATTAAAACTGATCGATCAAAAATCCTAATTAAAACCAATAACTTCTGTCTATTGCATATTAAAATAGTTTTAATCTAAGATTTAAGCAAACTAAAATCAGTTTAAGTGAGAAAAAAGAGAGAGAGAGTTTAAGTGAAGCTCGGCTTCAGATATGAGTTTGGTATGGTTTAGGTTTGGTTATAATAAATGGAGAGGATAAGATGATTAAATGAGAGTGATGACTGTTTCCAACAATTTGGATCAATGGGAATATATATATAAATGTTACAAACATGAATTTTAGTGGTGATGATCCGTCGTCATATATGGTCCAACAATATATGTGGCAATAATAAATACATTTTAACCTTTTTTTGTTTACACACGGCCATTGGCTTGTGGCTATTTATTATAAAGTTTTTTTTGGATATCCATGTAATAATCTATATATACTTTTTTAACTTTTTCCCCCAAACCAAATGTCTTCACATTTTCTTACCCACACACCTTTTCCTCGTTTACCATTATCGATTCGATTCATCTTCATCATGATTATAATCATAGTAACATTTTTAAACACACAATTACATATTTAATGATCACCCCCTAATAAATCTATCTCTCACCAGCTAACTACTGCCTAAAATTGTTTTTAATCATCATTATATAAATCAACATCCACGTGGAAACAAAGTCAATATAATCATCTCTTGCAAAGACTCTCTCCTAATATATGTTACCATATCATAAAATCATTATTTTCCAACACAATGGTACTTCGCAAATGAATTTGTGTCGGCTGCTCCAAATCCAATCTCCAACAAACCAAAACGAAAATTAATTGTTTTATTTTGTTTTTCTTTTTCTTTACTAGAATAGTATTTTACTTATCTTTAAAAATGGATTTAGTCAGAGGAAAATAAATATGTAGCTATAGATATACTTAATATCTTGCGTATTATGCATTGCGTTATATGAAAGTACAGACGTGTATGTATGTTGTATAACTAAGAGGTTTATAAAGTATAACAAAAGAAATAAAAAAGACAAAAAACTTAGGAAAAAATTGGGTATAACAGAAGAGTAAGGGATGGACTCACCAACTGGTTGTTAAGTCATTTAATCCTTCAATTAAGCAATTGAGCAGACACACACCCACCTTTGTTTTATCTTCATCCTTAAACCAGCTTCTCTCAGGGGCACTTTTGTTATTCTCATCAAGCTTTTACCTACAATGACGTTTCTATGTTTTTTTTTTCTTTCTTTCATTCGATGGAGTTTTATTTCCGCTACCATGCATAACTGTATATCCGTTATATCAAACGTTTAAAGAAACTCTCCATTCCAAGATATTGAACTAGTAAGTGCTCAAATTCAAAAAGCTTAGTATATAGATCAAGAAGTTGTATTAAATGTATCGAACTTAAGCATTACAATGAAAGCAAAGAACCAAAAATATATATTACTCTCTCTGTTTCAAAATATAGGATGTTTTAAATAAAGCACGTAGATTAAGAAGTATTTACTTTTAACAAGTTCAACCAATCAGAAACAATACTGCATAATATAAAATACTAAACTAATTTAAAAATTGCATAAAAAATTGAAAAGAAACAAAAAATTTCTCTAAAACACCTTATATTTTGAAACGGAGGGAGTATTATTTTTTTAAAAAAGGTTTAGATCTGAAAATCCAAATCTAGAGTCTAGAATATGTGTGGCAGGTAATAATTTCAATATTTTGGAGCCTTACGTACACAAATCAGGATGTCGTTAAAGTTTCGCACGACACCTTTGGTAGTGTACGCATAATGGATTATTTCGTTTTTAATACTTAGATTCGGTTAACTTTTCATATAAAAATACTAAGTTTTAACATATACTTATGTAAGAACACTAGTATATTACAATTCCATCCTTGCCTTCATGTTCTTTTTTTTCTTTTGTTGGTAGTAGTTTAGTTTCACATATACGGAAAAGTAGTATGAGGCAAGTCAATGACAACACAACATCACTAGAGAAGTATTATATATTCGATCAATAAAATCCATTTGTTTTTTTTTATGTGTGTGTGGAAATTGTTAATTTTGTAAGTTAAAGTCATCATAAGAAAAAAAAAACTTTATAAAAAAAAAGTCGTCATAAGAAAATATTATTGCTAATCGAGAAAAAAAAACAAAAATTGGTGACATATAAGCTCTCACGTGTTTCTATATGAATGGTTGGCACACAAAAATCCATATTAATTTATTTATACTCTAAGCATCAGAAACAGAAGCTTCTGCCGGGAAAAATATTAAAAATTACAGGTAGCGGTTGTCAAAAAATTTCCGGTAGGATCATTATTTTATCGTTGATATTGCTTAATAATATACATAAAAATGTGTTTTTAAAATATTGGGTTGGTGTCTAATGTCCCAATGATAAGATGGGTTGGTTTTGTTCTTGTGGAGTGAAAATAAAAAAAAGTTTTATTTTTAAATTCGCAATTATTATTAATCGTCTCTCTCTCGGGATTGGGTCTCAAATCTTGTTTTGTCTTCAACTGTTCGAAACTCTTATGCTTTTGTGTTTCCTGATTCAGCCACATCCACACTTCACACCACAAAAACACAATCTCTAGGGTTTTTTAATTTTTAACTTTGATTCTCTCCCCTCCTCAGTCCTCTCAGGTAGTTCTTTAAACTTTTAAATCCAAGTTCTTGATTCTTCTTGATTCTCTCTATGATTGTACTTGTACTGTGTTTCTTTGTTTACTTTTTTTCATCCCATCCCATGCTTTTTGGAAATTCTCCTACAGAGAGATGAAATCATCAAAAAAAAACACTTTAGAGCTTCTTTATGTAATAATTGAAATCTTCTCTGCTTTTTTTGAGTCAGTTCGTTGAGTTTCTTTTTTTTTTTTACTCTGCATTTTTATTTCCATCTTCAAATTAGGGTTTTTTTTTTGGTTTTTCTCCCAATTCACCTCCATAGATCGAGTATTCCTATACGATTACACAATTCCTTAACTGGGTTTTTCTGGGTTTCTTCAGCTCTTCACGAAAAACATTTGCTTTTTATCCACAATTTGACTTTAATCCTCGGATTTTTTTTTTTTGGTCCGACTCTGTTTGGTTGCTTTCGAAACTGTTGTTGTTGTTGATAACAAAAGAAAAAAATGAAAAATTTTGTTTGGTGTGAATGAATACGATGTTTTAACCTCTCTTAAGATTCCCATCAGAAACTTTAAAATTTCCACACCTTACACGACTCTTCCTCTTATTTTAATTTTTTTGTTCTTGCAGGATCTCATTTCCCGACCAAATTCATCGAACTAACTCAACTCACTGTAATAAAATTTTAAAGAAACAGAACAATGGCGGTTTATTACACAAGTAATGTCGGTTGTTACCAGCAAGAACCAATCTTTCTCAACCATCAACAACAACAACAACAACAGCAAGCTTCTTCTTCCTCTGCTGCCGCTTCTTTCACCGTCACAGGCGGTGACAATGTTCGTAACGAGATGGTTTTCATCCCACCCACCACAGGAGACGTTGTGACTGTAAACGGTGCCGTTTCGAGCAGCGAATTAAGCTTTCATGATGGTCAAGGACTGTCTTTAAGTCTCGGCACTCAGATCTCTGTTCCTCCGTTTCAGTATCATCAGTATCAGTTGGGTTTTACTCAGAATCCTTCACTTTCTTCAGTCAAGGAAACGTCAACTTATAATGTGGATGAGATGAGTGTGAAGAGCAAAGAGATGTTGTTGTTGGGTCAATCTGATCCTTCCTCTGTTTATGCTGGTAATGGTGGGAATGGTTTCTACAACAATTATCGGTATAACGAGACATCAGGAGGGTTTATGAGCGGTGTTTTGCGTTCTCGGTACCTTAAACCTGCTCAGAGTTTGCTTGATGAAGTGGTTAGTGTTAAGAAAGAACTAAACCAAATGGGGAACAAGAAGATGAAAGTTAACGACTTTAACAATGGTTCCAAGGAGATAGATGGAGGAGGAAGAGGAGGCAATGGTGAATTGTCGAGTGATTCGAATGGGAAGCCAATTGAGTTATCTACAGTTGAACGTGAGGAGCTTCAGAACAAGAAGAACAAGCTTATGACTATGGTTGATGAGGTAACTAACTTACATCTTTTAAAACTAGTTCTTCAGCTCCGTTCTGTTTCAGTTAAGGTTCGTTAGAACATGTCAGATAATGATTTTGTTTTTTTTCCGATTGATTTTGGAATCCGGATTGAGGGAGTTTATGATGATGTTTTGCTTATTGTGTATGTGTTACTGATTTTGCAGGTAGATAAAAGATATAACCAATATTACCATCAAATGGAAGCATTAGCTTCATCATTTGAGATAGTAGCAGGACATGGATCAGCTAAGCCTTACACATCAGTCGCTCTCAACAGAATCTCTCGCCATTTCCGCGCTCTTCGTGATGCGATAAAGGAACAGATTCAGATTATTAGAGACAAACTTGGAGAGAAAGGAGGAGAGTCGTTAGATGATCAACAAGGAGAGAGAATACCGAGGCTGAGGTATTTAGATCAAAGGTTGAGACAGCAAAGAGCTTTGCATCAACAGCTTGGAATGGTTCGACCCGCTTGGAGACCTCAAAGAGGTCTTCCTGAAAACTCTGTCTCTGTTCTTCGCGCTTGGCTCTTCGAACATTTCCTTCATCCGTATGTGTTTCTTCTCTCACAAGTCATAGTCTTTTTAATCTCCCATTACAAATCATTTAAGAGACTTGATGGTTTCTTCTGGTTTTTATTTGTAGATACCCTAAAGAATCTGAGAAAATCATGCTTGCGAAACAGACAGGACTGTCCAAAAACCAGGTAAAACCCTGCTCTTTTTTGTTCTTTGTCTCTCAAAGTTGCAGTCTTTGTGTGTTCTGCTTGAGTCATTTTTGTTTCTCTGCTCTGCAATTAGGTTGCTAACTGGTTCATAAACGCGAGAGTTCGTCTATGGAAACCGATGATAGAAGAGATGTATAAAGAAGAGTTTGGTGATGAATCTGAGTTGCTAATCTCCAAATCATCTCAAGAACCCAACAGCACTAACCAAGAAGACTCTTCGTCGCAGCAACAGCAGCAGCAAGAGAACAACCACAACAACCACCTCGCTTATTCATCTGTAGACACAACAAACATTGCCTTCTCATCCGAAATCAAACCAGACCGTGTTTCAGGCAATGAAGATGAGCCACAACAACAGCAACAACAACAGATGAACCGGTCAGCGGATTACGACACTCTGATGAACTATCAGGGTTTTGGTCTCGATGATTACCGTTACATTGGTGGAAGCAACCAGCAAGAAAGCAGATTCTCCAATTCCCATCACTTACATGACTTTGTTGTTTGATATAATCGTTCTTGGCACAAAGGACATGATTCTTGAAGCACAAGAAAATGTGCCTTTTGCAATTTTATAGTTTTAGGCATGATACACCCATTTCTCTGTGGAATATAATAGTAGATGTCTAGGGTTGCTTTTTGTGTATAGTACATTCGTAAGCCAAAAAAATATTGATATATGTGTGTATAAGATTCACGGTGGTATAAAGGATACTTGCAAGTGTGACCATCGTTACTCTAAATTCTTGATTTGTGGTGGTATGTTTCAAGATTCCTCTGTATACAGATATCTCACTGGATAATACAAACGGCATGCTGTTCTTATTTTTAGAAACCAAACGGCGCTCAAGCTCGTTCTTTTTAGTTTTTATTGGAACTGTGCTACTCAAAACGGCATGTAGTTTTTACGAGTCAGTGTCTACTGAGTTACAAAAAACGACCTCAGAGCTATCAGTGCTCCGATTTCAATGGCGGTTTTTCAGTTACCAGGTTTATCGCCGGAGCTTATTCCTTTCCGTTTAAACCCTAGACAACTTGATTTTTCAATTCGTAGGAAAACTACCTTAATCCGACCATTGTCAGCGATCGGAGATGCTCGATCCGATGAACCAGATTCAGAGTCCCGGAACCGTATGTTCATTCTCGGGATGGGATTCGTCGGAGGCTTTTTCGCACAGCAGCTCAAAGAAGCAGACTGGTCTGATTTCAATTTCTTTAGGGTCATATATGATTATGGTGATATCAAAATCCATACTTGTTGCCTTGTTGGAACATAATGGTGAGGTTTTTAGGTTGGTTTCAGGGAGTTGCAGGAGTGATACGAAGAAGAAAGAATGGGAAAAGAGAGGAATTGATCTTAATCTTTTCTCTGCAGAGTCAACTGAGTAAGTGTTTCTTTATTAGCAGTTTCTCATGGTGGTAATCTCTGAATCTGAGTCTTGAACTCTTTTTTTTCCTTCTTAATCAGATTGAGCTTGATAGATTCAGTGAAAGATTACACTCACCTGCTCGTTTCGATTCCACCTTTAGCAGGCATTGGTGATCCGGTTTGTTTTCTTTCAACAGCTTCTATTGTTTAGCTTAATGCTTGATATGAACAAAAACTTATCTTTTTGATCATCACTTGTAAAAGTTGTTGCGGGATGTTGAACTCGTTAGAGAAAAGCTTTCAGGTGGAAATCTTCAGTGGCTTTGTTATCTCTCTTCAACAAGTATTTCCCTTTCCTTGTTATATCAATGCTTTTGCTTTCATAGTAGACTGTGGATTCTGCAGTTCTCTTCTTCTTCTGGTCAATCTTTTTTTTTTTTGGTTTTTGTTGAGTAAAAGTTTATGCTTGCAGGTGTGTATGGAGATTGTGGTGGTGCGTGGGTTGATGAAGAGTAAGTTTATTTCTTTCATATTTCATCTCTTCTGTTTTATAATAAGCATGAGATGGTGACTTAAAGGTCGTTTATTGCAGTCATACTCCAAATCCTAAAACTCAGTCAGCCAAACTGAGGTTAGCTGCAGAGGAAGGATGGTTAAGCTTGGGTCGTGATCTTGGTGTTTCGACTCAAGTCCTTCGACTTGGGGGTATTTATGGACCAGGTCGAAGGTTGTTTACAGCTTCTGCTTGTGCCTTGCCTACTTAGGCTTTAGAAGAAAACTGTTTTTCAAGATGAATGTTTCTTGCTGCAGTGCGATTGATACCTTGTTAAAGCGGGATCGTCTATCTGAAGGTCAAAAGAGAAGAGCCTCCCGGAAATTCACATCAAGAGTCCACGTTGAAGATATATGCCAAGCTCTTCAAGCTGCCACTGAAAAGCCATCATCAGGGTATATCTTTATTATGTATAATCTCTTTTTCATGTCCAGTTTCTGAGATCAAATATGATCCTTCTTTTGAGGTTGATGATCCAACCATTATTGCAGGGAAATCTACAATGTTGTCGATGACGATTCAGCACCACGAGAAGAGGTGTTTGAATATGCCTTGGAGTTGATTGAAAAACGTTGGCCGGGGACTATTGAAACAAAACCATTCCCATTTGTGTACGAGTCTCCGGAGAAGAGTTCATTGAGAGGTGAAAAGCGAGTCCGTAACCAACACCTGAAGAATAAACTAGGAGTGAAACTGCTATATCCTTCGTACAAGTCAGGATTGCAAAGTATAGTCGATAAGATGGACAACCCTTTTTGAGCAAAGAATTAAATAATATTGATGTGCAGAATCTATCTCATGTTATCTGTTGAGTATTAGTGACTCTTAGTAAAACTGCTTATCCTGTTTTTTCTTCTGCATTCTCTGTAATGACACGTTTGTTTGATTGTTTCATTTATGAATGAGATGATGTCATGTTGTGTGATTGAGGCCCTGAAATGCACTAAACAAAGTGTTAGCAGTTGAGGAACTAAACTTTGTTTCAGGAGGGAATGTGCACATATTGAGTCTCGTATGGATCTTTTACCGCAGTGCTGGACGAAGAATGACTTAATCATTTAGTACTATGTCTGGACCAAAAGCTCTTCTTTGATGTAGAATCCCTGGCTAAGGGTTTACTCCACTTGGTGCTGACGGAACTGAAGTGCCATTTCATAAAAGACTTAGACGTGGAGCCTTTGGTACTTGAACTAGGATCCATCTTCAGAACTTTTCCTTCTGGCTTTCCTAGTTTCTGGAAACACAAGATCTTCACATTCACTGCGGACGTAACTATCTACCACACGGTTTTTACATCTTTTGTAACTCTTTCCCTTCAATTCTGCCAAGGCCTTCAGAGCTTTCCTCGATAATTTAGTAACCTGTGTCTCTGTGCATATAGGACACGTAGGATCGTACTTCTCTGTCTCACTTGCCACTGTCTCTAAGAATTCCGCATGGTAAACATGGCCACACGCGTGAACAGCAGCAACTGATAGGTCAAGCCTGGCAATTGAAGACCTCTCAGTTAAAAGCTTTGAGCAATTCCCACAAGTCTGCTGATCTACAGAAGGGGAGCATGAGAATCTGTTACGTACTACTACACCCACTTAGTCTTCGTCTTCCAGAACCTAAGTGCTCACTATCAAACGACCATCTCTCCCTTTGAAACTGAGCAACGAGCTCACAAAAGGCGTTCATGGACCAGCTACCTTCAGCAGAAGCATAATGAGACTCAGTGGCAAAGTCATTGCTACAGGACGAAAGCACAAAGGATGACCTTCAATTCAGATGTTGAGTTATTATTGGGAGACTTCAATCCCAGAGTTTGACTATCAGAAACATGCCTAAACAACTGCTGCTCAGGTGAACCTTTAGCTCGTCTAGCTCGTCAAGAAATAATTTAGTGTATATAGGGATCAAATATTAAGTACTGAAAATTGTAACCTTAATAATCGATGGTTAAATCATGAAACTGTGAGAAAAAATAAATGAAAATGCATAAATAAATAACGTTTTCGTTCGACATTGTTTAGAAAAAATATAGTAGCCTAGATAAAATATATTTAATTTTGGATTTTATCGATTTTGTTTACTTGAAATAAATGAAAGGTTAAATAAACCTAGATAAATCGAGAATCATCTAGATAATTTACAAGATATTACACGTGTCTCTTTAACATTGGTGAATCTTGGATAGATGATCACGCGCCAACATATTAACCGCCTTTATTTTTATAATTTGTGATTCATGATCTGCACCGTCGATTGCGTTTTACTAAACCAATTAACAACCGTAGGATCTATCCGAAATCCTAAACCGGCTCGGTTTGGGTTTTGCTTCCCCCCTCCATATATATATGGAAAAAATGATCGATGATAGTTCATAGCTTATGTTTCCATTATTTTGTTTAGCATGTCTGATGATTCTTATTGCTTTCTTTGATTATGTTTCTAATCTCTTTAACATCTCTTTAGGGTTTTGCTCGATTTGATAACATCTGTTCAGTTCTCGTTGATCTCTAATGACCAACCCTAGTTGTTAATCTTTTGCGTCGATTTGCGATTGATCGATCCATCCAGGTACGTTGTTGTTATCTACACATATATATATCTATATCTGTATATGTATATCTTTCGGATATTTTGCGTACATATCATGTAGTATCCGATTTCTGGTTTGTGTTTCGTCCGTATGAAGTCTTAGGTTTTAACTCTGTTTTGTTTTGGTATTCTTGTAGAGATTTGCATGGGACAAACATGTCCTGATCAGTTCCCCTTGATCCAGTCATCAACTATCATCGATACTTATCATCGACCCTCATCGATACTTATCAACGACCCTCGTTGATACTAACACCATCAACCCTCGTTGATCCAATCAACAACCCTTGTTGATATATATAATCAAGGCTCGTTGATCCAATCATCATTCATCAACCGTCGTGGGTATATCTAATCAACGCTCTTTGTATATCTTCTAATGAAAGAAGAAAGGATCTTGTAGATGTTTCTGTTATTTTCATGTAAGTTTGTTGCTTTTCTTAATATGACTATCCTTTTAAATCTCCTTACCTAACCGATGCTTTTCTTTTTAAGGTTTGGCTTGTCTTGTTCTGATGATCCGGGAGTATCGCTGATCCTTAGGGCTTATTCGGGATGGATTATTGAGTTCAGGCCTTTCCAACGAGGTACATTCTTGTATATGCCTTTCTCAATCTTCTGGTTAGATTTGGATGACAGTCTTCTGACTAATTATGTTTCGTATACTGTCTTGTAGGTATCACGTATTCATATAGAGGCGCATGGACAAAAACACATATGATCAACTCTCGATGGTCTTATGATCATCTCTCGATGGTCTTATGATCAACTCTCGATGGTCTTATGATCATCTCTCGATGGTCTTATGATCAACTCTCGATGATCTTTCAACGTCTGTCGTTGGTATTTCAATCAACTCTCGTTGGTCTTATGAACATCTCTCGATGGTCTTATGATCAACTCTCGATGATCTTCCAATCAACGTCTGTCGTTGGTCTTTCAATCAACTCTCGTTGGTCTTATGATCAGCTCTCGTTGGTCTTCCAATCATCTCGATGATCTTCCAATCAACGTCTCTCGTTGATCTTGTTATCATCTTTTGATAATGCTTCAATCAACTCTCGTTGATCTGATCATATCATCTCTCGATGATCTTTCCATCAACTCTCGTTGATCAGATCATATATATCATCTCTCTCGATGATCTGATTATCAACTCTCGTTGATCCTACTCAACCCTCGTTGACAAAGAAAGGATTAGACTTAACACAGCTTGCAGAGGTTTATGTTTGGTCTTTCAAACTGACCAGAAACAGATGTACAAGAGAGAGTAATTAAGGAGGTCTGACCTTTGCCATGACAGGTGCGCTTGCTTGGCAGGTCGAAAACCCTTTATAAAAAAGATACAATTTTTGGTTTCTTGGAGGGATGGGAGATGGTACGGGATTTTTGTTCTTGGCCCGGCTCTGCTCCTTCCCTCCGGACTGTGTGTATTGTTACTCTCTGATACTTGCTGTTTCACATGCCTCTTGATAAACCTGAAGAGTTGTAAAGAGGTTGGTCCTTGTATCCTCTAATGATAAGGTTTTTAATTTCCTTCAAATTGGTTAGCCTATCACTATGATATGATGACTTTTGTCTGATTGTTACTTGTCCTAATTGCTTGTACTTAGAGACCATCTTAAGTGAGCAAGCCCCTGTCCTATAATACTTTGGCTTACAAACGAGAAAGTAGCAAAGGGAATCCATCGGCTCAAATGTGAAAGTTCAATCTGCAAGAACGAGTAGGAATGTTTTAAGGTTTTCTTGTTTTAATTTCTTTCAAATGTTTTAATGTTTTAAGATCAATCCTTTTTTGTTCTAGATAAAGTGTACTCTTTTGCTTTTCTGAATTCTCTTTAACAACTGAAGAAGAAGAAAACTGTGTAGACTTGTTGTTGGCCTAGATTTTGGAAAATAATGATTCGTGTATTGAAAAAACCATGGAGAGCTTATGAACAACGGAGGAATGTTAAGGGAAGGATTGCATATGTGGATGTGGGTCATAGAAGCAGCAGAACAAAAGGATAAGAGCTTAAAGATAAAGGAAGCAAATGAGAGATTTCTATTTATCTCTTCAGTCGTAAACTATGTCTAGGCTACATGCCAAATTCAGGAGGAGGAGATTGGCCCTTCAACTTATACAGGACTTCTATCTTCATAATACTACCAACAAACATGTAATCAATGGGGAAAGAAGAGGATCAAAAACCAACATAACATGTTATGAAATATAAGTTATTCAAGAAAACTGGGAGGCATATGTTATATCTTAGAACAACGAAACAACAAATTTTGATCATGGCAAATGACAACTTGAAAGTTACCTGAAGATCAAGTGCAAAGGAGGTGTCTTTCTGAGGCTCTGAAGTTCATACTCAGGAATTGAATCCAAAGCCAATCTTCTACTCTTCTTCTTTCTCAAACCAAGTTGCAGAGTCTTGGTTAAGTCGATGGGTTTACCTGAGAAGCAACCAGTAACATAGACCTCGATAGTTGGCAATGGAGACGATAAGTCTTGACCATTTAATTTCACATTCATTCAAAAGAAAAGTCTTGACCATTTATGCTCTTCTCCGTAAGACACCTATTCTCAAGGGTAGAAAACAGAGGTCTCCTGGAGGAATTACTTATCAACCAAGGAATAATATTAGAATGTGACTGGAGCAAATAAATACTTTAACCTTAACATGAACAGGGCTTGCCAAGGATACATCTGTCCAAAGAATATAAAATACATGAGAGACAGCAAAAGATGTAGATAAATCAGAAGATGATTACAGTTAGAAAAAAGCTTTTCAAACAGAAGATGATACGCCTTGTAACCAAAATCTATCTGCCACCTTTAGTCAGTTTTGGGATTGGGAGTGAGCACAACCAACCAAAGGATGAAATGTCTGTTGATCTTTAAAGCTCCAAAACAAAAAAAGTTTTAAATGAAAATTACCTGAAGAAGGAAACTGAAACATCGGACTTGTGCCCATTAAAGGAGCCGTAAGAATCGAAGTTGTGACCATCTCTTCTGAGTTTACGGATTTCTGAGAGTCAGGAGTAGCTAAACCCTCAGAAAAGCTTACACTCTCAGATGGAGTTAACTCTCTCTAAGCCTATATGCATCGTATCCATGATTAGATAAATCAATAATCTTATTAGCCACACGCGCCTCCTGTTTCCCGCCGAAAACTCCAAGGTGGTGGTGAGCACACTGGACTATGAGTAGTAGCTCCACTAGTTCCAGGGCCACTAGGAAGACTTCTATCTTTTGCAGTCAGCCACACAGCAAACTGACCCCATAATCCTTAAAATACAACTATTGTAATGACTATGTAATTACTAATTACACAATTTTCAGATACACAACATGTGCAATAAAGCCATTTATAAAATACAGCAGTTGTAATCACTATGTAAATGTAATACCCCGTACATTTATATCCACACAGTACACTATTATAAATTTATAACTAACTTCTAACATTTCGAATCAACACGTGCTCTTTTATGTATGCGCAGCCCATGAATTTATCGTTTTCATGAAAATAATTTGTTACATTTATTAACGAGAAGCCGATGACCACAGAAAAAAAAAAAGAAAAAGGATAAGAAAAATCTCATCTATATATACAAAAACAACTAGCTAGATCTCGAAATATTCATACATATATAGTAAAATCTTGACACTACTCTCTAACTCTCTTTAGTCTTTTATAATAATAATGTTACAAATGGAGGCCATAGATGATTATGACAGTCAGACGCTTCTCTCGGTGGCAACTCCCGCTGCGTTTGAGATAGGCAGCCTTCCGACAACCTTGATAACGGCGGATCCTTCTGGAAACGATTTAACGGCGCCACCAAAGCCGGTGATAATCATTTCCCCAACAGTCGCCGGAACTTATCCCGTCGTTTTGTTCTTCCATGGCTTTTATCTCCACAACTACTTCTACTCTGACCTTCTTAACCACGTCGCTTCTCATGGCTACATTCTTGTTGCCCCACAGGTAATTATATTTACATTAGTATTATTACTATAACTAAATAAAGAACATGAATAGTTGAGATTACTTGTTAGGTGAATCTATATAAATTGTTAACATATATATCTTGGAAATGATAGTTGTGCAAATTAATGCCGCCGGGAGGGCAAGTGGAAGTGGACGATGCTGGAAGTGTTATAAACTGGACAACAGAGAACCTCAAAGCTCACCTCCCTAGTTCAGTAAACGCTCATAGCGAATACACCGCACTCGTTGGCCACAGCCGAGGCGGGAAAACCGCGTTCGCGGTTGCGTTAGGCCACGCCGCAACATTAGACCCTTCCTTCAAATTTTCAGCTTTAATAGGAATTGATCCAGTAGCAGGAGCCAACAAATTCATGAGAACAGATCCGCATATCTTAACCTTTGAACCGGACTCGTTCGAGCTGGACATACCGGTTGCTGTGGTGGGAACCGGACTCGGACCGAAGAGGAACAACGTGATGCCGCCATGCGCACCGACGGACTTGAACCATGAGGAGTTTTACAAAGAGTGTAAGGCGACGAAATCCCATTTCGTGGCTGCGGATTTCGGACATATGGATATGTTGGACGATGATTTGCCCGGTTTTGTCGGGTTTATGGCCGGTTGTATGTGTAAGAATGGGAAAGGAAAAAAGAGTGAGATGAGAACATTTGTGGGTGGCATTGTGGTTGCGTTTCTCAAGTATAGTTTATGGGGTGAAAAATCGGAGATTCGACGAATTGTGAAGGATCCTTTGGTGTCTCCGGTGAGGCTTGATCCTGCACCGGAGTTGGAAGAAGCTTCTGGTTAACTCGTCAAGAATTGTGGTTTGTAGTAGATGTAATTTGGACTGTACACGTTATTTCTCTATCTAAAATAAATGCTAATATAAATGTGGAAATATCTATATCATATGAGTATTGAGATAAGATTTAAAAAATGAGAGGTGAGATATGGAATCTATCTAAAAGAAGAGTGAACTATAGTTTTGAATTGACCGGCTAGTTGTAAACAATAAGTGTCAAATGGAGACAAAGAAAAAAGGTCATGGTCTTCCTATCTAGCTAGTTTGGTGAAGAATGATTCTGAGGGCATCTCCAACCCATATCTCCATTTTTTTCTTCAAAATGGAGTAATTCTATTTTGGAGTTGGGTTTTACTCCAACCCTACTTCATTTTAGAGTAAAAAATAGAGATTTTCAAATTGTAGTGTAAAGAAAAGAAAAAAAAAAGTCTCCAAAAAAAAAAAAATGAAGATCTCTATTTTGGAGATGAAAATGAAGATGGGTTGGAACAAAATTGACTCCAAACTCTATTATGAAGATGGAAATGGAGATGAGTTGGAGTTGGTCTGATTATTTTTTGGATTAAAATTGATTCCTTTGCGAAAGGGTTTAACCTTCTGGATCTGGTTGTTGTTGCTGTGCTTTTTGTTGCTAATGGTATTGCCATAAGTGGAACAAAGAGGACTTTTTGGTTGAATTTGATTATTTCCTTGTCACTGTTTGTGTTATTGTGTTTAGGAAAAAGTTGCAATTTAGTACATTTTGAAACATAATTAAGAAAAGGGAAAAGAGAGTTTGACCCAAATTAAGGGGTTAATTGCTAAACTAACTCAAAAAATTTAAAGATTAGTTGAGTTATTTTTATACCTAAAATACTATTTCTTGCATTGTTAGGAGAAAAAGAAGTCAATTTCGGCATAGTTGTGATAAATTTGTGTGTGAGCGACAGATTTTTTGTCAATGACAAATTTTCTCGGACAGACTTATTTTTGCCGGGAGATTTATTTGAAGAGTGTTATGACAAATTTATTTTTAACATCAGATTTATTTTTTACAACAGACTTATTTATTAAGACACTGACAGACTTTCATAATACTAGATGAGTACCCGCACTATGTGCGGGTTTGTTTACAGTGGCGGACCCAGGATAAAAATTGAGGGAGGTCAGTTAAAGGGAAAAAATATTAATTTGTCAAATTGGGGGTTTGAACTCGGGTATGGGAAGGTCAACAGTGCATAATTTATCATCTGTGCTACTGAAATTTTACGTAATTACATGTAAAAACAAACTATTTATCTAGTTTACTCAGGTCAGGTGACCCACCTTCTTTCTTAGTGGGTCCTCCCCTGTTTGTTTTTATATATATATATATATATATTTATTGCGTTACCTTCTTTGCTTCTTATATTTTCACATTTGAAAGATTAAAATTTATATATTAACAAACAAAACTAAGATTTTTTTTGTGAGGAGGCAAAGAATACTAAATTTTGTTCAAAACTAAATCTTATTCTCAACTGATTTTTGTAGATTTGAAAACTATTAGCATATTTTTTTAGGAAGTAACATTTGATTGGTAGATAAAAACATTTAAAGTTGTCAAAAAAAAAAAAACATTTAAACATCCTATAATTCTTGTCTAAAACTTAGGTATTTAGACATATTTGTATTTAAGTTTCTCAACTAAAAGCTACGACATCAATCAATAAATCGACGAAAATGCCAAGCAGGAGTCAAACAATACATGATTTGTTCTTGTTCCTTGTTGGCAAAGGAACAAGAATGATGTTTCTCTCGAGATCCGGATTCCCTTTAGTGTTGTGAAACATGTCCCTCCTAAAGTGTGGCACTGTCCCATGGAGCTGGTTGTAGGAAAGATCCAGACTCATCAGATTCAATATTGTGAGCTCGAGAGGAATTGTGCCTGTGAGACGGTTATGTGAGATATCAATCACCTGAAGAGACATGAGATAAATATCAAAAGTGTGCTATGACAATAAATATCTTGATTGAGTTGCGATCAAAGGTAATAGCTTTAGTGTTTAGTTTTGAATTATTTTCTAAACATAGTAAAGAGAGTTATTTTTTATAAACAACTTTGCAAAACTTCTGTATCATTATATTTCAAAGCAAAACATAAATAAAATATAAGCAAAACATAAGCAAAAAAAAAAAAAAGCTAATTACTAGCAAAATATTTAATTTGTTTCTATTTTTATTGTTTGTTATGTGTTATGTGTCTTTAGAAAGATTTTTTCATAGTCTTTAAGTTTTTAATATTTGTTTCATCAGCTGAGTATAAGGTTAACGTCCTTGCCGGAGATTTTTGAGCTAAAGTTAATGTCCTCGCCTAAATTTGAAATCAATGTTTAATTTTGTAATTTAATTATGGTCTTGACTGAGAAAACAAAACTTAAAGAAAAGTTTATAATAGGCAAAAAACACATATCTCACGGTTATAATTTATTCTTTTTTTTCGTCAACAATGAATTTATATTAATGAATTAGAAAAATCTTCATACAACTGGTTTAAAAGCCAGCATGGATGTGTAAAACATTCAGAGTAAAAAGTTGTTTGCAGACTTCCATATTTAGCTAGTAAATGAGCTGCCTTATTACAAGTTCTAGGGGAGTAAACAAAGGAGACATTGTTAAACAAACTTGACCAAGTAGGTAAGATCCTGGCATATAGGATCAATGGAGATATCAAGTAAAGATTTATTTACAATCTTGATTAAGATCTCGCAATCGCCTTAAAAAATGACATTACGTAATCCCCTGATTCAGCATTGTTGCATGGTGATGAGCAGCGCAGCCTCCAGTGGTGAGGAAACAAATCCCATTTGCATCGATCCCTAATTTTGTGCAGTCCCATTAATTTCGGGTTATTTCATTTTTTTGTTTTTGGAACAAATTGTTATAATTTATTCATTAAACAATTTTGACATCTAGAAAACATGATAAAACTTCTCATCATATGTCATATATCATCACACCATTGTGACCCGAACGCATAACCCGGTAACTGGGGTCGACTCTTTTATTTTAGCCCAAAATTGAACGCAGCCCGATAACTCAGACCAAAGCCCATGACCCGATTTCTCGTGAGCGGTGCTTCGGACGGGTTATATATATAGGAAGTTGAGACAGAAAACGAAAGCGTGAAATCATAAAGAAAATTTTCCTTTTTCCTGTGATTTTGCTCAGAAGAAGAAGAAGAAGCTCGAGGAGGAGGAAGAAGAAAGAGGCGACATGGGAGAACGAAAGGTGCTTAACAAGTATTATCCGCCGGACTTCGATCCTATGCTCATTCCCAGGGTCCGGCGACCGAAGAACCAGCAGATCAAGGTTCGTATGATGCTTCCAATGAGTGTTCGATGCGGTACCTGCGGAAACTATATCTACAAGGGAACCAAGTTCAATTCCCGTAAAGAAGACGTCATTGGCGAGGTAATTGAGTCGATTCGATTATTTTTTGGTTTGATCTCTAGGACCTAGAGTCTAGGTTCAATGTGTTTGCGGTAACCTTTGTGTAAATTGTTGATACGGATGCTATTTTGAGTTGCCTTTACCGTAATGTTATTTTTGTGGCTTATTCTAATAAAAGGTTTTTTTTTTTTTTTTCCGGATATGCAGACTTATCTTGGGATTCAAATATTTCGATTCTACTTCAAGTGCACCAAGTGTTCTGCAGAGCTGACAATGAAGACGGATCCACAGAATTCTGATTACATTGTCGAATCTGGGGCATCTCGTAATTATGAACCCTGGCGTGCAGAAGATGAGGTAAGGACTTCAGACATGTAGCTTTGAGGATTATGTTGTTCGTTCATGATATTGATGCACACCTTTCTAGTATACTAATCTACTTTTGCTTTGTTCTGTGCAGGAGGTTGATAAGGATAAACAGAAAAGAGATGCTGAGGAGATGGGGGATGCGATGAAGTCCTTGGAGAACAGAACTTTGGACTCTAAAAGAGAAATGGACATTATAGCTGCACTTGATGAAATGAAATCTATGAAGGTATGAGACAGATGCCTTTAGTTTCTTCTCCTTTCTTTGATCACAGTGTTCAACTCTAATATCTGATTCTTCATACTTTGGTTACACTGCCGGATGAGTGTTTTTGTACTGATTTACTTTTTCTTTTTCTTTTTGCAGACTAGACATGCTCATGTCAGCGTAGATGCGATGCTGGAGGCCTTGCAAAGAACAGGTGCTGAGAAGGTATGTACCTGTCGCTCTGTTGCTTTTTTTAATAGACATAGAGTTTTTAAGTTAACAAGAAACAGCAATTCCAAACTTCGTCGTCTGGATTATTGATATGTTATTAAGTTCTATCGCTGACTGAGGCAATAATTACGTTTTCTTTTGACAGGTAAAACGAATAGAAGAAGAAGATGAAGCAGTTATAAAGTCTATATTTGGTGTAAGTTTTCCTATCATTCTTGTATAAATGTTATTCTCCACATGATACTTAGCTTTGCTAAACTTAATTCATATTTCCTTTTTTCATCTGAAATGCAGAAACAAAAAGAAGTTATTAGGAGGATTGCAGATGAAGACTTTGATGTGAGCTTTGGTTCTCCCAGCCATAATAAGGAGAAGAAAGGATCATCTTCAGATCTTTCAAAGGTATAATTCTTTCAGATCTGCCTCGTTCTATCACCATGTGTTGATTTTGTTTTTGAATCACGACTGACTGTTAATTCTTTTAATTTGAATACAGAAGAGAAAGGCATCAGAGGAAAGTCCAAGCAACCCGACAGATATTTTGACTAGTTCTTTTGCAGGTGGGTTATCTATCAATCTTTCTTTTTTAGTTTACGACTTTGATTATCTTTTTTTCAGTTGAATAACGTTTTAATGGGAATCTCCATTTTCAATCAGATAAACCAAAGGAGCCTAAGAAACAAGCTACCAGCAAACATCTGTTCAAACCCGTTCACATAAAAGTCATCAAGAAGCAATCCCAAGCAACTTCTGCATAACCAGAGGAGAAGAAGAGCGGTAGTGTGGCTAAAACCAGTTTAGTGTCTTTATTTCAAGACTATGGTAGTGATGAAGACGAGGATTAATTGTTTTTGTTCTAAACAGAATTTAGCATTTTCACAGATCTATCACTGTTTTAGAATGGGAGAATTTTGTATCGTTCCTTGTACAGTGGCGACAAAGGTTACGAAGAGGTGTGTCGTGTTGTGCACCCGAGAAAGGAATTGAGCTAAAAGTGATCGAGTTATATAAATTTATTTTGTTTTACTCAAATAGAACAAATATCAATTATGCAAGATAAATTTTATCAATTATGTAAGATAAAGAAAAAAAATTGATGTATACATATGGAGCTGACGTGGCATTAAACGCATTTAAATAACCAATACATACACTTTGCGGTGATTTCAACCTCCTTCGGTCAATCCTCACGGATCGAAAATCTTGGGCCCATGTATATGTAAATGGGCCTAGGACCGAAGCTAGAAAACAGTATCACACATCCCACTAGTGTCACATCCAACATTAACAACCTTATCCACAACCATCCCTGACACAGGCGCCATACACGTGGCGTCCATTTAGGCTTAATTTATTCGGTGACTGTTACTTGATGACTTGTCAGTTTCTTACGAGCTTTTACGTCACCATTCACGGCTTATACATCGGAATTCTCATTTTTATCCTTTCTCCACGACCATGTACTGAACCTATCTTAAGCAAATGCGAGACATAGGTAAAAGGGTAAATTCGTCAATTGAAGCAAACAAGAGTCGATAAAATTGACAGAGTCACAGAGATTCTGATCTTTTTTTATCTGTTTATTTGCTCTTTGTTGATCTGTCTGTGCAGGATTCTTCCTTTAGTCCTCTGTTGATCCATCCAATCGAATCTTACAAAATTTTAGGTAAGATCTCACTAATTCTGTTTTATTTTTTCAATTACAAATTATAGCAGAGAATCAACAAAATACTATGCGATTGCGTGGTCAATTCAGCTACTAGATGATATAAATAACTTAATAGTTTTCACTTCTTTTGATCATCAAGATCACACCGATCGTTGTTTTCTTCTTTTCATCATGACCGTTTAGTTTTGTACTTTTGTGTGGTGATCTGTGTTTTCTCTAGCAAGTAAAGTAGGTACTACTATTTATGTAATTCGTTTTGTGATTTTGAGAATCGGGTTAGGGTTTTGGTGATGTTTGTAGTGTTGGATACTAAAAGTTTTCATTTTGAGTCCTCTTGAATTTTTCTGGGTTCTGCCTGGACAGAGTGAAGATGAGGTCGCTTCAGACACCGGTTGTTTGCCCTAGTGTTCGTCCCAGACAATTGGGTGTCTCTGCTTCACTTGTCAACTGCTCTGTTTCAAAACCTAGGTTGCTCAGAAACCAATTCTGGGGTGGTAATCAGATCAAAAATGTTAAGTCCCAGGTTGCTACAGTAAGTCTTGGGAGGTGTAAGAGTATAAAATGTCTTTTCAGCTCGCATTCTGATGGTACCGGAAGTACAGCAGAGAATTTCAACGAGAACGATGATGATTATGTCAACTCTAGTGTACTGGAAGCTGGTAATCCCTGTCTTAACTCAGTTATTAAACCATGAGTTCATTCACTCTCCTCGTCTTGTATGTTAATGTGTTCTTGGTGTTTGTATAAAGTTGAGGTAAAGAGTGGACCAGATGGTTTCATGGTGAAGATGAGGGATGGTAGGCAACTTAGATGTGTCCATAACAATCCCCAGGGAGGGAATCTTCCAAATTATGCTCCACACTCTGCTATTGTGCTCAAAATGGAAGATGGAACTGGTCTTCTTCTTCCTATTATCGTCTGTATGTGATTTCAAGACTCAGTTATTTCGTTTGCAAGCTTTTTTTGTTCCATTTTCGGTGTTTTGAATCTCTTTCCTTTTTTTTTTTACATTGCAGTGGAGATGCCTAGTGTGTTACTCATGGCAGCATTGACAAATGTTCAAATAGTAGGCTTCTATTATTCTTGTATTATGGTTTTGTTAGAATCAGTCAAGAGTAGTTATGAAGAGAGGGTTTATGGATTTTCTTGGTTACTGGTTGTGTAGGCAAGACCCACTATGTACCAAGTGGTGAAGGAGATGGTCGAAAAAATGGGTTACGAGGTAAGGGTTATGGTCCCTCTCTCCCTCTTTTTTTCTATTATATTCAGATACAAATTTCTTATACGAGGAAGTTCCAACTATTTTTCTGCAGGTTAGGCTTGTTAGAGTTACTACAAGAGTTCACGAGGCATATTTTGCAGAGTTATACCTTTCAAAGGTTTGCAAATTTTGCCTAGAATTGCATCTTCCAAATGTTTTCTTTTGAAATTCAAAATCCGTAATGTATTACTAAGGGTGCTCTGAATGATGGGATTGCAGGTTGGTGGTAATAAGTCGGAGTGTGTTAGTTTCGATCTTCGTCCTTCAGATGCAATTAACATAGCTGTTAGATGCAAGGTATAGTTATATTACCTTAAGTCCATAACTATGTTTTCAAACTTTCTTTTGAATAGAAACAATTTCACAAGAGTTCTCTTCATGAGATCATATTAACTGAATATTAACTGTTGAAAAATGGTGTCAATACTCTATACTCACTCTTTTTTTAGGTACCTATTCAAGTTAACAAGTATCTAGCTTATAGTGATGGAATGAGAGTCATTGATTCGGGAAAGCTATCAAAGCAAACACCTGCTTCAGATGGTTTATTATTCACTGAACTAGACAGGTATTCCTTTTGAAATGTGAAATTAGTCATTTAAGATCCTTTCTTTTGCTGGTAAGTTACAAACTTAGAAACATTGTTTTCATTTGGGTTAGGCCAAATGGTCAGCCTTGTTTTGATACAAAAGAGTTTGACTTATTGAGGAACATGATGCAAGCTGTTGATGAAGAACGGTATGATGAAGCCGGTAAGCTTTAGTCCCACCCTTCCTATATGCATCAATCTTGAAGGTTATATTCCCCGTTATAAATGCAGTGTGATTAATGTTTGCGCTCTGTTTAGTGAAAAACTGAAAATGTCTTATGTTTTTCATTTAGAAAATAATGGTTATGGTGTGTGAAAGATTCTGAAATGTTTTGAGAAATCTTATGATCAATTCTTGTTTGGTTTTGCCATTGATTTTGCAGCTGAGTGGAGAGACAAGCTTGGCCAGTTTCAGGCAAAACGCAAATTAAGGAAATACACATGACAGGTAACTGTAAAACAAGCTCATCCAATGACTACTTATATACACAAACAGAACCAGTAATTTCTGGTGTGTGTTTTCTTCAGGCAGGACGGAGAGAGACAAGGTAATTGATATAATATAATTTATGTAGATAATAAAGAAGGCTTTCTACCAGAATCAGTGATCAAGAGGCCGTGGAAGAAATGCTTCCACAAAACAAAAACAAAAATATCTCTGGTACTGGTATATGATGGAGAGAGATTGTGTGTAGAATACTTTTTCTCTATCTCTACTACGACAACTCTTGTGCACGTATTGTTTGTTAGTTAATTCTCAAGACAACGGACAAAATAAGAAAAAATTGTATGTAGCGTGATCGTGATGTGTACATACTTTTATTACATTGATCTTCTAAAAATATCCTACTCTCTAATTAAATTAAAAAATTATAGGTTTTTGTGATTTTGTCCTTACCACATTATTGCACAAGCCGGATTATCGGAAAAGTAGGTCCGGACCGGACGTATAAATTATTGATTATGTCATTGTCAATTTTTATACTATTGGCATAAACATAACTAAAAAACAGTCTTAGTCGAAATTATTTAGAAAATTTCTATTTTATTTTTGAACCTGATTTTATAATTAAGTTAGGAAATGTATTTTCATGCTCTCATTGTAGAGTTTTGTAAACTTTAATCAGACTCTTAAAAACAGAAAAAAAAAAACCGAATTAACGTGTAAACTGGGAGCGGGTTCCCGCCAAGAGGTTTACACGATGATCGCCACGTGTCATGATAAGCGTAATAAGGTAACCAAAGAGGCCGACGAAAAAGAGTAAGAAAAAGGTCGAATCTTCTCAACATTAATGGCTACGATATTTTCAGGCGACCGTGAAGACTACAACTTTTGCTAACATTTATTTCACACATTCGCATAAATTAATAAAATCCCTCAGTTACTTCTTCATCTACCCTTTTCCTTCAATTTCGATTTCAGTTTCTTTTTTCTTCTTTCCAAATTCTAAAGTTTCGATTTTTTTTTTTTTTTGGGAGTTCACACAAGTTGAGTATCGATTCTCCTCATGTCGGGTTCTCTCGATCGATTCACAATTCCCTGTAAGTCTTCGATTCAAAATATAAAGTTATCATCTTTATTTGATGGTTTTGACTTATTTTTTTTTTTTTTGTCTTCTCTTAAAAGGTTTTGAAGGTTTCTCAAACAATGGTGGCGAGAAAAGAGAAAAGAAGTCAGATTTGGAAGTTTCAGAGGATGAGAAGAAAGCTAGAATTGGTGGTCTTTTCAGGAAGAAATCATCTTCCAAAAGCAAATTCAGAGAGTCCCTGAAGAGGAAAGGGAGCAGCAGCCGCAGGGGGGGAAGCATTGACCGGACACTCTCTCTTACCTTCGAAGACGTACATGACGCTGAAGAATTAAGATATGTTTCTGAATTCCGACAGTCACTCATCTCTGATCATTTGCTTCCTCCTAGCCTTGATGATTATCACATGATGTTGAGGTTCCCATTTTTATAACCAACTTGTCTTCTACGAAATCCATGTTTTATGTTGATGTTGAGATCATGGAGGTGTTTCATCATATGCTCATTTGTGTTAAGTATATTTGATATGAAGTAGAGAGAACGTTGTTTGTTTTTATGACTCTTTCTGCAGGTTCCTGTTTGCTAGGAAATTTGATCTTGCAAAAGCAAAGTCAATGTGGACTAACATGATACAATGGAGAAAGGATTTTGGTACTGACACAATCTTGGAGGTACTATTAAGTTTTCATTTTCACAAACACCACCAGCACCACTTCTTATAAGTTGGTTGTTACGCAATACCAGCGGATAGTTGCTGACTGAGTTATTTCACTCCAGGACTTTGAGTTTCCGGAATTGGATGAAGTTCTCAAGTGCTACCCTCAGGGATATCATGGTGTTGATAAGGAAGGAAGACCTGTTTACATTGAAAGATTAGGAAAAGTCGACGCAAACAAACTCATGCAAGTCACTACATTGGAAAGATACCTGAGATATCATGTTAAAGAGTTTGAGAAAACTATTACTGTCAAGTTCCCAGCTTGCTGCATTGCTGCTAAGAGACACGTTGACTCCAGTACAACTATCCTAGATGTCCAAGGCCTGGTACATTTTAAAACCAATTTCTGCAACCTTTTTCATGTGTAGGTTTCCTTAGGCTTACTGATTCGTCTGAATATATTTGCAGGGCTTAAAAAATTTCACTAAAACTGCTCGGGATCTTATAATCCAGCTGCAAAAGATTGATAGTGATAACTACCCTGAGGTATTGTCAGGCTGCCATTGATTTTTTTTTTTTTATAAGCAAAACCTGTTTTTGAGCATTGCTTTAATAACATGTGATATAACATATGTGCAGACTCTTCACCGTATGTTTATCATCAATGCCGGCTCTGGTTTTAAGCTACTTTGGGGCACGGTGAAATCATTTCTTGATCCAAAGACTGTCTCCAAAATACATGTAACTTAACCGTGGTTTCTATGTATCTACTTTTACACTTTTTACTGTAAAAAACTAAATTGTATCAATGTGATCTGAATAGGTCCTTGGCAACAAGTACCAGAACAAATTACTTGAGATGATTGATGCCAGGTAGACAGTTTGTATTCAATGTTTCGTTTCCGTATCATATTCCCAGAATATGATTTGACATCTGAGTATCTCTGACCATAGTTTGGAACTTGTTCAGCCAGCTGCCAGATTTTCTCGGTGGTACTTGCACTTGTGCAGATCAGGGAGGTTGTATGAGATCTGATAAAGGACCGTGGAAAGACCCTGAGATACTAAAGGTGGAGTGCTTGTCTCTTGATATTCCACATCTAATTGTTCGTCATGTTTCTGTTATGCTTATATTAAACCAAAATATAAGGATACATATATCATATATGTTACTCTAATGATTTCTCAGTCTTCATGCAGATGGGTCGCAGTGGTGGGACGTTCTGTAGGCATGCTGGTGCGTTCCTAACCAGTGATTCTCAAATATCTTCATCTGATATGCCAACTGATTCTGGGGTAAGGTCTTTTGGTAGTTTCAACATAAGTTTTTCTATGTTTTAGGGTGTAAGAATCCTCTCCTCTCTTGGCTCAGATGAAAGTTAGTGACCCATCAACAGCAGAGTCAGGGTCTGAATTGGAAGAGATGGTTTCACCGAAAACAAATTTGAACAATCATGTACCCAAGTTGACTCCTGTTACTGAAACTGTAAGCGTTCTCATGTACAAAAGTGACATCATATACGTAGAAGTTCTTAGTTCTTAATTTCTTATACAGGACCTGATATGCTATTATGCTTATTATAATAGATCAAAGACAATGGTAACACAAGTCCTACTGTTTTATCTGAGTATGAGGAGTGTGTACCAATGGTGGACATAGTTGTGGATGTTTCTTGGCAGCCCAAAGAGATGTCAAATGCTTCTGAAGGTAAGACCGGTTAAAATCGGACATTTGCAGGTTACGGGCGTGAAACAGCATGTAATAATATAATGGAACGTGTTGCAGGTCCGCAATATACATCAATTTTGGGCAAAATAGGATTGGTGATCATATCAGGAGTTGGCTAACTGTGTTCTTCATGAACTTTTTCACACTCGTGTCTCTGGCTATGCCACAGACTAAAGAAAACTCACAGTTGCATCCTTCAAGCGCTAGAGCTGAGCTGTGTGATGAACATATTGCAAGGGAATCACGTCCTCCTTCGCCTTCTCGTTCAACGATCACTGAAAGAGTTATCATTTCCTCTGTTTTAAGCCGACTCGGGGATCTTGAGAAACAGCTAGAAACTCTTCGCATGAGGAAATCCGAGATGCCTCACGAGAAAGAGGAGTTGCTGAATGCTTCTGTTTATCGCGTGGATGCACTAGAAGCAGAGCTCATCACCACGAAAAAGGTATGAAAATCATGTGATCTGTTTTTAAGCCTTGAATGATGATGTTGATAACGGGTCATTATAAACCTTATTATAACGGTGTTGTTGATGAACAGGCGTTGCATGAGGCTTTAATGAGGCAAGATGAACTTTTGAGTTACATAGACCGGCAAGAGGAAGCTAAGTACCGGGTTAGTCTCATTCTGTAGCTAGTTTTGCTGCCCTTCTAAGTCGGTAATGTATCTATATGTATTAATGGTTAGGAATATGATGCAGAGAAAGAAGTTCTGCTGGTGAAGAAGAACTCGAGGTTGCGAGGTAATTAGTAAAAATTGGTTGTTCAGGGACCTGATTATAGACCATGGACCATTGATCACAAGTAGGTCTGAAAGCAAATATCTCTGTTGATACCTAAATGTATATAATATAAGAAAAAACTTGCAGTGAGATTTCAATTTGATATATTTCGTGTTGAATTGGTTTGATACTATTGGATTGTGTGAGTGATTAATTTGGTGTTTGTTGTGACATTGGATTCTGTATTGGAGTCGGAGGTACAAAAAGCAAAAAAGAAAAAGAATGAGAAAAAAATATGAGTTCTGAGTTGTGACAAAAATAGTATAATGTATAGTTTGGATTTAAGAAAGAAAATGGTATTATTGCATGTTAGTAGAAAGGGGACTCATCGTCCATTGCCATGTTTATATGACCAAACAAAGGACTCGTCACAAGACTCAAGTACGGTTTCTTCGCCCTTTTACTTGTCTTATGATACTATCTTCTCTAAAAATGAGGATTCATATATTACGATGCCACGAAAACATCATTTTCTTTTTACTATATGAGTTGCAAACATTGAATTAGGCTCAACCAACTTTAGCGAAATGTGAATCGAATCTTGAAATAGTACAACACAATTTGACAAAACGATATTATTGATTATATACCATAATGACGAGTCTCTATCATTTGTGTGTGTGTGGTTTTAATCTCGCTATCAAATTTAAGTAGGTCTATACAAAGTTTCAAATCAAAGTTAACGAATATGAAAAAGACTGTGTTTTGTCTGTTTCAATGACAATAAAAAATATGTAAAAGGGGTATTTGATGAGAGGCGCCTGTGTATCCACAAAAATTTAAATTTTAGTAGTAATGGATTTTAATGTAACTTTTTTTTGCTAAGTGAGTAAATATATGAAAGAGTTAGGATTTACAAGATACCTAAGGTTTTGTTCCTTTGGCAAAAAAAAGGAAAAACAAGGAAGTAAACAGAACGGTGCACAAGCTCGTTATATAATTTATAGCAAAAACAAAAGGTATTATATGAACAAGGATAATTAGTAATCAATGGCAGTTGACATATTAATGTTAGTTTTATATTTGTACTTCTCAATTAATATAAATATAGTAGGATTACAAAGTGAGTGACATGAATAGCAGCGATACATAATTGTAAAATTGACATGTGGACTAATTCATCTTGTTAATATCCAACTAAAGTTAAACACGTTATTAAATTTTATGTGCGACATTTCACATCACGAATAAATAGAAATAATAAAAGAGATAAAAAAAGACTGAAGATTAGTGATTAGTGAAAAGTGATTTTTTACTAAAGTTAAACTACATTGCATACAAAATATGATATCAATATACATTTTTTTTTTTTGGCAAAACAATATATATGTAAAACACCAAAATTCAGTATATCTGTATTCATAATGCAAGATACTTGCCTAGTATTACTAAGTTCAATATAAACTTTTCAATGTGATATTTAGTATCAAGTATCAACAATACCTAACCTATGTAGTCCAATAAGTATTATAAATGGAATTATGTATGATTTATAGACAATCACGAATAAATTAGAGCATTATAATATATTGTGTTCTACGTGTGTGCCAATATTTCATACCAGAAACATGTTTTTTGGGCAAAGCGATTTCATTTCATTTCATACTATCAAATATCGTCTACCAGAAACATGTTTTGCATTTTCTTTGATAGTATTTTCTACTCTGAACGCACCAAACAGGTAGACAAACAATAGCTGGGCTTGAGTCCTTTCCTGACATAACAAAAGTTAAATTTTACGTCACATTCAAATATTTATAGTTAACTAAATATTTAAACATGAGTCAGTCCAGACATTATCATATGTACTAAGTAGTAAGTGAATCATGTGATTGGAGGTTTCTTAGATATCTAGCTTTCTCAAATATATGCGTGACTAAATTATAGGAATTCCTCTATATATAATATAAAACAACGAAATATATATAGTTGTAATTGCGTATATTGTGACTTTACATTATAATCATTAATTTACATTTAGAATGATCTTATTGTATTATTTAGTCATTTAGAGTCCCATTCTAGATTAAGGAGCCATTAGTTGAGTTAATATAATATACATTGACAATTAAGAAAGTAATTGTATGAATAAACATTGCTTTGAGAGAATTTAACAGATATAGGGTATAAAAGAATTATAAGACGTGAAAAAAAAAAAAAAGCTACATAATTCATCAAAATTAAGACATATATATATAGATAATAATCCAATAAAGGGAAAAGAGCTAATCGTCAGAATGTGAAGCAGAATGTTCACGTGATATTACAACTTCATTTGGCAATCTATTGGCGTCCGAAAGTTACTTGGCAGTAAAAGGCCATATGTGTGGTTCACGACAATCTTGATTTTTTTTTTTGATTTTTTCTCTTCTTTAGTATATACACTAATGGAAATGCAAAAGCATTGCCTATATAGATAGAGACGGATAAGGAGTGTGGCTTGATAGTATGCTTGCAAGAAGTAAAATAAATAAAAATATTACTAGATTGAATGTTCCTTTTTGTTTCGATACTTTTTATAAATTCGTTTTTAGAGATTCCATATATACCAAAATATCGTAGACCAACTCTCTGTTGTGGAGGTGGAACAGAAAAAAAAAAAACGTGACAAAGTAATGTGTTTTCATTTTCGTCTAGTATAATTCGAGTATAATTTGAATAACATGATCCACGAATCATATGCCGTGGTCCAAGCCAAAAGAAGTCTGTCTTTTTAATATATATAAAGATATATAATATATATCGTATATATTTTTATTCGGTCTCTAAATTCTTTAGATTGGTTGACAAAGAAAGTTAAAAAAATCTTGAGATTGAGATTTTTATATGCCTTGATCTCGTACTTTTCCAAAACTATCGAGTTGAGAATTTATATGCGTTGATCTTTTGTTGATCATGCGGATTATTTTAAGATAATATCGGTCAGGAACTCGTATGTGTTGGCAAAATTATAAATCCTATAACTGACTACAAATTTGTAATACATATCATCATCACATGGGAACTCATATATATAAGGAAGCAACATATGTATTAAAAACACTATAATGATTGAAATGTAATTTATTTTTAAACTATAATTATATTTAGCGGCGGACCCAATAATATATTTTACCTATATCAAAATATAACTATATTTTTTTTTGGGGAACAAATAATTAATATTTTAGAAAGCTAAAAATATTTTTGTTTTATTAAAAGGATCCAAAATTTAGGTTCAATATTTACAAGTGAAACAAACAAAAATATTAAGAAACATGAGAATAATATAGTCAAAACATAAAGTAGTAGAAAAATATGATAAAAACTTGAAGGGTGAAAACACAAATTTGTAAGTTTAAAGGGGTCAAAACATAAATTGTGTAATTTTTCGGAGAATCAAAACTCAAATTTGTAATTTTTAGGAGGTCAAAACAGAAGAAATGCAAAAAGATATTATAAATCTTAAAGACTATAATACAATTTTCAGAATATTAGGCGGGTCATCTGACTCCTGTCCGCCGATTATTCAATATTTTGATGATTGTAAAATGTAATATATATATAATATATATATATATATATTTGTATATAAGAAATGGGACCATATTGTTGCTCAGATAATACAAACGTACAAGTGACCTAATATGATATGCTTGCCTACCTTAAAAACTCAGGAACACAAAACCAATCAGAGTACCTAACAATATAAAAAGTTTCCCTAACATATCAGCATGCAGTCGTTTACGACAAAACCTTAGACACCAATTAGAATCGATCAAGTAGTTATGATTAATTTGTTCAGTTTAAAAAAAAAAAAAAAAAAACTTGTAGTTGTCTGTTTATGATTGGTCTAAATTTAAGAAACATTGAATTTCTTTTTTTGTGTGTGAATAAAATGTAAAATTTATTCGAAAAATATTTGTTACATCGATTGCAGCAAACTAAACTATCTTGATGCTAACCATGTTGTCATGCAGTCAGCATATCTTGTATCCCCTTGTTCCCGAATAGAGGTTAAGCGGTTGTGAACCACCTTATCCAGCTCGTGAACCATTTGCGTTGGAGGAGTTGGTGCTGCACCATGGCGGCGACTATTGCATTCTCTCCAGAGAGAATAAACTGTTAGTTGAAAGGTATATCACAGCAAGAACATAGCATCATTTCCAATGGACTTGTCTGTCAGGAGTTTTAGTAAATCATCCCATATGGTGGAGTATTTTCGAGAGAGAAGTCTCTCAACCAAACCCGACCAAACTGTTGCAGAGAATGGACATAAGAAGAACAGGTGGTTACGACTCTCTATCGGTGCTTGACAGAAGATACACGATGGATCCACTGCAGCGTTCCAACTTGTCATTCTATCCCCTGTTGACAATCGGTTTTTAACAGCAAGCCAAACAAGCAACGAGCATTTTGGTGTAGAATGTGAAAATCATATGTCAAGAAAACTAGAATGGTGTAAAAGGTTTTCTTGTTTATTTCAATTGTACGGCATAGCCTATATATACATTCTTCACATATGTTTAACCTAAGTACTTTACATAAATTACATCATAAGACTTATAGAATTAGATAATTACAGCCTAAGGACCCTCGTCACTCAATACCCCCCCGCAAGTTGGAGTATGGAGGTCACAAATACCCAACTTGGACAAGAACTCATCAAACTCTTTGCGACCGAGAGCTTTGGTAAGGATATCAGCAAGCTGAACTCGTGTGGAAACATGTTGAGGATCAATCACCCCACGAAGAATCTCGTCACGGATGAAGTGACAATCAGACTCAATATGTTTAGTAAGTTCGTGGAACACCGGATTCTTGCTGATATGAATAGCAGATTCATTGTCACAATGAAGCGGAACAGGAGAGGTACAGTCAACACCAAGAAATGTAAGCAACTCCCGCAGCCAAAGAATTTCACACACCGTTTCAGCCATAGCTCGATATTCAGCCTCAGCCGAAGAACGCGAGACCACATCCTGCTTCCGTGTTTTCCACGAAACCGGAGAACCCCCTAGCTGAATAACCCAAGCGGTAAGCGACCGACGAGAAAGAGGACAACCACCATGATCAGAATCACACCAAGCAGAGATGCGCAAGTCAGTCCCAGCCCGCAACAGAATACCCTGGCCCGGATTGGACTTGAGATACCGAACCACCCGTAGCGCAGCCTCCCAATGAGCCGCCTTGGGAGCATGCATAAACTGAGACAAAATATGGATCACGTAGGAGAGATCAGGCCTCGTCACACTAAGATAAATCAATCGACCAACCAACCGACGGTAAGGATATGGATCCGACAAAGAATCACCCGGAGCCAAAGCCAGAGTATGATCTTGTTCGAGGGGATGAGAAGCTGGCTTAGAACCAAGTAAACCAGTATCAGAAATTATATCGAGAGTGTACTTACGTTGACACAAATACATCCCTGTAGAATTGCGGGCCACTTCAATGCCCAAGAAATACTTGGAAATACCAAGATCCTTCATATGAAAGCAAGAACTCAAATAATCTTTGAACCCATCAATAATCACACGAGAACTCCCAGTGATGATGAGATCATCCACATACACAAGAACATGGAGCCGTATATCTGCATCAGCAAAGGCAAATAAAGAGTAATCCTTCACACATTGCTGAAAACCATAATCTAGTAATGCCGTGGAAAGCTTTGCAAACCAACAACGTGGGGCTTGGCGAAGACCATAAAGCGATTTATGAAGACGGCACACTTGGTTCTTATCAGCAGTGCGAAAACCCGGAGGGGGACGAATGAACACCTCTTCCTCCAAGTCACCGTGTAAAAATGCGTTATGGACGTCCATCTGATGCACTTCCCAATCGCGGCTAACGGCAACTTGAAGGAAAGATCGGACTGTCGCCATCTTACACACTGGTGCAAACGTCTCCTTGTAATCCAAACCTTCAGTTTGATTGTTACCAAGAACAACCAATCTAGCCTTATACCGCTCCAGTGTACCATCGGATCTATATTTCAATGTGAAAACCCACTTGCAACCAAGGGCTTTCTTTCCCGGAGGCAATGTCTCGACAGTCCAAGTACCCCTATCCTCTAAAGCATCAATCTCACCACGGACAGCATCACGCCAGCGTTCATCTTCCACTGCCTCAGCATAGGTCCGTGGAATAACACCAGCCGTGATAGCGGCAAGGAACGCCCGATGGTGGTCAGAAAACTGAGCACAATCGACATAGGAATCGATAGGATACCACGAGGAATCAACAAACGAACTATCGGACCCATCGTGAGTAGTATTCGTCACATAATCATGTAACCGTGTCGATGGGATTTTCTGACGACAACCCCGACCAAGAGGAATATCAACATCATTAGAAAGCTGATGAGGTTCATCTTCATGTTCATCATCATCCTCCGCAGATGATATCGAAACCTCAACAACCCGCGGAGAAGGAACCAGTGATGACGACGAGGGCGGAGGCTCACAAGAGGGAGACGAAGAACCAGGAGGAGTACAGACCGGTGTCGGAGACGCAGTAGCATTATCAAGAGAACCCAAGACATCATCCGCAGGCAACAACGTCGCCTCTATAGGATCAGAAACAAGAGCAGGCGGAAGCAGAGTACCCTGTTCCACATCATCCTCAAACAAAGAAGAAGTCGTATGAGAGGGAGAAGGACCGAACATGTCAAGAGCAGAATCAGCACGGGACGAAAACGGAAACTCTGTCTCACAAAACACAACATCCCGCGAAGTAGAAACAACACCAGTCTCAAGGTCATAGACACGCCATCCCTTTTTCCCGAATGGATAACCAAGGAAAACTGACCTATGACTCCGGGAAGCAAATTTATCCCCGCCATGTCTCTGATTATGAACATAGCAGAGGCAACCGAACACTCTCAAATGAGTCAAAGGCGGAGACCGAGCATAGAGGATCTCAAACGGAGTCTTACCATTCAAAAGAGGGGTAGGTGTACGGTTGATCAAGTAACCCGCAGTAAGAGCACAAAAACTCCAAAATTCAACCGGAAGATGAGACTGAAAACGCAATGCTCGAGCCACATTCAAAATGTGATGATGCTTCCGCTCAACACGGCCGTTTTGTTGAGGCGTTCCCACACATGACGTTTCATGCAGAATTCCTTTCTCTCTAAAGAAGTTGGTAAGAGAAATAAATTCAGAACCATTGTCACTGCGTATCGTCTTGACCTTCTTGTCAAACTGACGTTCAACAAGAGCAATGAAATTGCGGAGAGTAGTGGAGGTTTCTGTTTTATTTGGCAACAAATAAATCCAAACAGCTCTAGAATAATCATCAAGGATTGTGAGAAAATAGCGTGATCCACAGATAGAAGTGGTTCGGTAAGGCCCCCATAAATCACAATGCACTAATTCAAAAACTTCAGATGTTTTATTGATACTCAAAGGAAAAGAATCTCTTGTTTGCTTGGAGCGAATACAAACGTCACAAGACTTAGAATCAAAATGACTAATAAAACTAGAGTCGGATCGATGTAACATCTCCATAACTTTAGAGGACGGATGTCCCAAACGACGATGCCACACATCTCCTTGCAGCACGTCCACTGTTTGTGCCATCCTCGCAGCTGCTACGCCTCTAAAGAAATATAATCCGTTCAGTTGTTCACCTGCCCCAATCAGCGTCGTTGTGATGCGGTCCTGGATAATACACAACTTATCAGAAATCTGAAAAAGGCACCCACTATCCCGTGTTAACTGTGAAACAGAGATAAGATGGCATTGTAATCCATCAACAAAGAAGACATTGAACAACTGAAGATGAGATCCGAACGAAACATTTCCTTGTTTAGTAGTAACCGTAAAACGACCATCAGGTAATTTGATGAACATTGGAGCCATCTCACTCACATCCGTGAGAAAACCAATATCACCAGTCATATGGTTCGAAGCTCCGGTATCAATTATCCATGATTCAACAAAAAACTTACCCGATAGGCGATCACTAGCATCCGGAGATCGACCACGCAGAACCTCGCGCAGACGTTTCCATTCATCATCCGTCAACCCGCTAAAACCAATCCGATCAGCATTCGTAATTGCAGAGGCTGCAACAGGCGGAGGAGCAGATGCACTAACGTGATTCACTCGAGTTGGTTCTACCCGAGAAGCAGAGGACGGTACAGGTTGAGAAGGTGACATCAGTCGACGATCGTTAGATGAAGTTCCACCACCACTCTGTTTCGAGAAAGGTTGCTTGGAACGAGGTCGATCCCCCCACCACCATGGATAACCAATCCTCCGAAAGCAATTATCAGCAAGATGGCCGTTCCGCCCACAACTTGTACACACGGCTGACGGATCACGCAACTCTGTTGGAGGACGAGGACGTGATGTCGTCTGCACCGCGAAGCTAACACCATCAGTACGTTCGTCAGCCATTCTCACCACTCGTCGTGATTCCTCATCTTGAGTTACCACTTGATAAGCTTCATCAATTGTCGGAAGTGTGTCACGAGAAAGAAGAGAGGATTTGACAGAGCCAAATGTTGTTTCATCCAAACCCATCAAAAACTGATGGAGCTTGTCTTCTTCACGCTCTCTCGCAATCTCCTCCACAGTCTTAGCACGTTGAAAATCAGCCAAGGTAGTCCAAAGCTTCGTGAGCTTGCCGTAATAAGCTTCTACAGCAAGTCCTTTTTGTTGGCAATTTGCCAATTCTGTTTTAAGCCTTTGAACCCGTTGTCCATTCTTCAACGAGAACCTCTTTTGTATGTGTGTCCAGAGATCATGAGCTATCTCATGATGGGACAAGGAACTACTCAGATCAGGGGCAATCGTGAGCTTAATCCAAGACACGACCATTGCATTGTTAGCCCACCAATCTTCGAGATCCTCCGAGTCGTCAGCAGGCTTTGTTATTGTTCCATCGGCGAACCCAAATTTCTTCCTTGCACGCAAAGCAAGTCGAATATTCAAAGACCACTCATCATAATTCGGACCACGTAGCAAGGGTTGAGAGATAACAGAACCGGGATTATCACCGGAGCTGAGATCATATGGATCAATCCTTCGACGTGAGGATTCGGTCCGTACACGAGCAGCCTTAGTAACAGAGGATTCTTCACTCATCGTTTAGAAAAGAATAAGAAAGTAAATCGATTAGAATAGATCGAATCACTTAGGTCAAACAAAGAGAAGAAAATGAATCAGATTAGATAAGAGAGCCAAGATCGTAGACCTAAAATTTTAGGTATCGCTCTGATACCATGTCAAGAAAACTAGAATGGTGTAAAAGGTTTTCTTGTTTATTTCAATTGTACGGCATAGCCTATATATACATTCTTCACATATGTTTAACCTAAGTACTTTACATAAATTACATCATAAGACTTATAGAATTAGATAATTACAGCCTAAGGACCCTCGTCACTCAATATCATACACCCTTGTACCAATCAACTTTAGGTCTGGTCTCCCGTATTGCCTCCCAAGTTGCATTGGTGTTAAACTGAGTTTTAAAGCCGCCCTTTCCCTTCCATAACAGTCTGTCCACTGTTTGTGGTTGTCTGCTAGATTTAACAGCTTCTAGAGCAGTCTCAATCCTGAGTAAGTTGTGCAGTACGGTGTCGCCTCATGCGATGATTCAGTGCTGCGTCTGCGACTGTATCATGGAGAGGAATTCCCATATCAATGCGACCGCGTTCCCCCACGATGTCAATCAATCTCCCAAGCGAAGACCAATTGTCAAACCAAAAGGAAGTAGTGTTGCCACTTTTTACTTCAGTCTTGACAAAAGTGTAAGCCAGATCTCTGTACTTTAGTAACTTCCGTCACATCGAAGAGCCATTCTGAGAGTGTGAATTCACCGACCAGAAAGAACCCTTGCGTAAAACATACATACGAAGCCACTATACCCATACGAAACTCTTGAATTTCATTTTCTCTTCTTTGTTAATCATGTTACTGAAAAATATCTGATTGTTAACTAACTAAATAGTATTTTAATGGCGCTGATAATGACTGTTAACTACCTAAATAGATGTTGACTGTCGTCAATTAACACGAAACCTTCATCACTTAGAATCAGTCAAGAAGTTTTAGTTTATAATAACTATTTGCTTGTGGTTAGTCGAAACTCTCAAATTTGTTTTGATTATTTTTTTCCTAATATAAGTTTATGTTACTAAAAAAGGCGAGAGCTTGAATTATATATATAACAAGCCTTGTATTAGTGTCAACCTCGCGTCAAAATTAAATGAGTCTAAAATCGATACATTGTCGTAATCACAATATAATGTCCAAGTATATTAATGTTGTACACCTAACGAAAAAGACAAGAACGTTTCCATATCCAAAAAGCCAAATAGAACATTGTTAACACTATACGCTTTGTGGAAACACGCATATATTTTTCTAGGTATATATTCACATCATAAAATAAATATAGGAGAAAGAAGGGCTCACCTAATTCAGTTTTTCCTAGCTTATCAATAACATCCATTGATTCTACTATCGACGGCGAGATGAGAAATAGTCTAATAATAATATGTATACTAAGAATTACAAAGACAAAGAATCAGTCCCATAATTCTCTCGGAAGAACAAAGTCTAAGTGGACCCAAACAGAAGAGACCCATTTCCATGAGCCTTAGTTAGCCATTTGGTTCTTGTTTTGCTACGTACACTTTTTGTGGATTAAACTCTTGTACAACAATTTTTGGTTTCAGAATTTTTCATGATCAATTTTATTACAAACCCTAAGTAACCATATTGAATTAATCAATTACGCCTAGTGTACTCACTTTGGAAAGAACAAAATTCAAGACTTCACACATTTATTTCAAAACCAGGCCACATCATTGTCAAGAAAAGGCAACTAATATTAAGAGCAAAACTAGCAGGCCTGGACATGAAAGTAATCGAGGTTAAAAAAAAAAAAAAAAGGACATGAAAGTAATCACCACTATTTACTTCTCCTTCCTCGAGTTTTGCTCAAGACAGTTTTCTCTCCAATTGGTTCAGATATTTCCAGCCATAATTACTCCTCTTCACGGGTTTTTAACGGTCTGCATGTGACTTGCTTCGAGTTTACAATATTTATCTTGTAATATTAGAAAATCTACTTGTAATTCCAAACGATACCAGCTGGCTAGGAGAACGGAAGGTGAATAAGATTATTATAAGAAAAAAAAACCTCTTAACTTAGTTGATAATATAGAGAAAAGTTCGTAATAGAGACCGTCGTATGTATATCTGTGTAGAAAGAGAGATGTACTCAACGTCCGTCCATGCATGTGGTTTATACGAACAAAAAAAAAATTATACCAAAAAAAAAAAAAGAGATGCATGTGGCTGTCAAAACACTAATCTCTTTCAACACCTCTTTCATTATATATATCGACCCAACATCACTTACTATATTCATTAACCTTCTGCTTCATCAAAAATATAGAGACACGAGAGAGAGAGAGAGAGAGAGAGAGAGAGAGAGAGAGAGAGAGAGAGAGAGAGAGAGAGAGAGATGGAAGTAATGCGAGTGCTTCACATGAACAAAGGAAATGGTGAAAATAGTTATGCCAAGAACTCCACCGCTCAGGTTGAATTTTTATATCAAAAAGTTAAATAATATGCATTGTTTCATGTTTGAACAAAAAAAAAAAATGCATGGTTTTCATGTATATACACGAGTGATTAGTGCTATATCTTAAACATAATTAGGTTCTCGAACAAAAATAACAAAGATGTAATGATTTTGTGATTACGCAGCGCAACATGATGTCTCTAGGCAGAAGGGTGATGGACGAGGCCTTGAAGAAGCTAATAATAAGCAATTCGGAAATTTCAAGCATTGGAATCGCCGACTTAGGCTGCTCCTCCGGTCCGAATAGTCTCTTGTCCATCTCCAACATTATCGACACAATCCAAAACTTGTGCCTTGACCTCGACCGTCCGGTCCCTGAGCTCAGAGTCTCACTCAACGATCTCCCTAACAATGACTTCAACTACATCTTTGCTTCTTTGCCGGAGTTTTACAATCGGCTTAATAATAAGAAGGAGGGTTTACTTGGTCGTGGAGGAGGAGAATCGTGTTTTGTGTCTGCGGTCCCTGGCTCCTTCTACGGACGTTTGTTTCCTCGCCGGAGCCTTCACTTTGTTCATTCGTCTTCTAGTTTACACTGGTTGTCTCAGGTGTGTGCTGTTTCTATATATACGAAACTTCACTTATTATTTATTAGTATATAACACTTAGGAATATATTTTTTTAAAAAAAATTAGTGTTTTCGAAAATGCCAACTAGCATTCTGAAAAATGAATTTTCACTTTTGATATTCTTTTATGAGTTAACGGCCGGAATATCATAGATATGACAATTTTAATTGGTAAATAAATCATACAAACTTTTTATATCGTTAATTACTTAACGGAGTCATAAAAAGAATTATGACGATCGCGATATTTTTCTCATAAAAAGTATTCATTGACGAAACAGTACCGAGAAAATACTACGCAAGTAATATACCTTTTATTACAACAAAATTAGTGCGTGGGAATCTTTCTCATTTGGAGAAACCAACACACAAAAAAAGAAACCTTGTGGTTCATACATCTCTCACACACAAGAAATTACGAATGTGGTCCATATAATATATCATTTTTGTCAAAATAGGGGTTCAGACATCACGGATCACACACACACACACAAGAAATTACGAATGTGGTCCACATTTTTATCAAAATATCACTCATTACACGGCAATATAAATGCTAACAAGTTGAATTATCATCCATATATATAAGGTTCCATGTGGTGAGGCGGAGAAGAAAGACGGGGTTGATACAACTGATTTAGACAACGTGGGGAAACTCTACATATCAAAGACAAGTCCTAAGAGTACACACAAAGCTTATGCTCTTCAATTCCAAACTGATTTTTCAGTCTTTCTGAGATCACGATCCGAAGAGTTGGTCCTTGGGGGCCGAATGGTTTTATCATTCCTTGGTAGAAGCTCGCAGGATCCTACAACCGAAGATAGTTGCTATCAATGGGAACTCCTAGCTCAAGCTCTTATGTCTATGGCCAAAGAGGTATGGTGGTGTAGATATGTTAACATTTATTTAGAAGTTAGAACCAACATGGAAATAGGCCATATTACACTAAAAGGATTTTACAATACACGTTACCTCACCAATTAAGTCCTAGTAATGTGGTCCATGTCTTCTTTTCCAAATTGGTTGATTTTTTTTCTTCAAATTATTTAAGTTAGTCAATTTATATAGAAAAATTGATACATACATTGATAGAGATGTAAAAGGCTACTAGACTAGAACTACCCTTTCTACATCTCTCTCAATAACATATAATCTACGATTAACTTTGATATATGTATATAGTGCCGAACACTAACAAAAAAATCGCAGCGCCCAGTTAATGAACTTTCAAATTCTAATATAACATAACCAATTAATTAATTAATTTTGAATAAAGCATTAACACTTGTGGAAAAGGCTTATTTAATAGCTCTTGATGATAAAAGTAGTAAGGTAAGGAAGTAAATGATAACGATATATAGTCTTCTCATAACTAAAAAATACTTATTTGATAGATAATATATATTGGTAATATAATCTAATTTCTTGAGTTTGCTTCAGAAACGTAGATTATTTGATGAATATATTATAGCCCAACCATAACAATATCAGATCAATAGATGAATAAAGATTAATACTGAATAAGTCATAACTAAAGGTGCCTTATTTTCTTCGTCTAAGGGTATCATCGAAGAAGAGACAATCAATGCTTTCAACGCTCCTTACTATGCAGCAAGCTCCGAAGAATTGATAATGGTGATAGAAAAAGAAAAGTCTTTTTCAATCGATCGGCTTGAGATAAGTCCGATTAATTGGGAAGGTGGGAGTATCAGTGAGGCAAGTTATGACATAGCAGTAAAGTCCAAACCCGAATCCCTAGCTCGTGGACTAAGATTTGCTAATACCATAAGAGCTGTGGTCGAGCCGATGTTAGAGCCTACGTTTGGTGAAAATGTGATGGACGAGCTATTCGAAAGGTATGCAAAGATCGTGGGAGAATACTTCTATGCGAGCTCGCCTCGATACACTCTTATTATTGTTTCGCTTGTAAGAGTGGGTTGATCGTGTTAAAAACATATGCCTAAATACATGTCTTTGGACCTACATTGACATGATTTGTAAGTTTTCTAATCAAGTATCATTTGCTTGGAGAATAAAACATAAAAATAAAGTGTGATTTTTACGGTAAACCTATAGTTATTAAAGCAAAGAGAATCAGCGGGGCCTTGAACAGAGAGATATGGGAATGGGATGCATATAGACGCATCCGTCACGAAATATGCAAATAGAGTAATAGACTTAACTTTTGGGTAATCACATATTTATTGGGGGTTTTTTCGTTTAACTTTTCCTTTTATAAAATGAACATTAAGGCGGAATGTGACGTGAGAATGTTAAAAGTGATCATCACTTTAACTTTAAGTTGCCACTTAGGAGTTGTGCCGCAACAAGTGGAAATCATGGCCACTCGTGAGAATGTAGTGCAATACCGCAACAGCCTCTCTTCACCGTCCACGTGTCTCCCATATTATATGCTTTGTCTATTTTTGTGTTCCTATTGTTCCTTTTGTTTCAACTTTCAGCGCATGGCGTCACCTCCCATGACCTAGACAAATTTATAACCATCAAAGTACCATGACCGAAATATTTTTCTATAGCCGTTGAAATGTTTTCCACATGCTCATGATTTATTTTTTAATTTGCCAAGGAAAGGATCGTGATTAGTTGCACGATACGTCAAATACTGTTGTTTTTAACTCTCAAACACTAGTCCTAGCTAGATAGATGATTGTTTTATTTTTATCATTCAACTATAGTATAAAATAACTACCGAAATTTAATATACCGATACTTTTTCATATATCAAGAAAATCTTAACACCAAAGTCTACCTAAGTTATTCTCTTGATTTAGTGTATATAGCCAGCCTCTCGATTGGTTTACCTGTAAGAAAATACATATACATTTACACATATTCTATAGATTTTTAGTCTAACGGAACATCATGAGGAGCCGAAAAAGATCAACACCCCACTCACTTCACTTGTTACAAAATATCTCATTATATTTATAGATTAACAAGCTCAAACCAAAACTGCATATGTACTTAAATTTAGAATTACGTTTCTTCCTATTGGATCAAAATAAAATGGAACATCTTTACCTCTGCGTTCTCCTCTGCGCTGCGATACTAACACTTGGAAAAATGCTCAAAATTATTATCCAAGATCGAAAGGTATCAGCAGGCCATGTTCCTCCGGGAAGCCATGGTTTTCCGGTGATCGGCGAAACACTTCAGTTCATGCTTTCCGTTAACAGCGGCAAAGGATTCTACGAATTCGTCCGTAGTCGCCGTATCAGGTAAACTGAAGAAGCTTCTGGCTCATCTAGAAGGTTTCCGGTTCACATCATATATATACTTTTGTATATTACAGGTACGGAAGTTGTTTTAGGACAAGTTTGTTCGGAGAGACACACGTGTTCCTGTCGACGACCGAGTCAGCTCGGGCTGTCCTGAACAACGACTCAGGGATGTTCACAAAACGGTACATAAAGTCCATAGGTGAGCTTGTAGGTGAACGGAGCCTTCTCTGTGCTCCTCAACACCATCACAAGATTCTCCGTAGCCGTTTGGTCAACTTGTTCTCCAAAAGATCGACGGCTCTGATGGTTAGACACTTTGATGAACTCGTCGTGGACGCTCTTAGTGGATGGGAACACCGTGGTACGGTGATCTTGCTCACAGATTTGCTCCAGGTTTGTTTCACACGCTTGTGTAGTATTGGTTGGGCCTTTTTAAAACCTGTTTTTTTGTAAGTAAGGCCCATAATGTAAACGGAAAATAAATGATAATTAACTTTAGTCAAAGTACATGAAATGGTTAGTACTTAAAAAAAAAAAAACTATGATAATTAACTTTAGTCAGATCACAAATTTCATTTACTTTCTTACAAGGCAAAGCTTAATTGAGAGTTTTTTTTTTTTAATGTGGTGGTGTTGCAGATAACATTCAAAGCAATGTGTAAGATGTTAATAAGTCTAGAAGACGAAGAAGAATTGGGTTCCATGCAAAAAGATGTGGGCTTTGTTTGTGAAGCCATGCTAGCTTTTCCTCTCAATTTACCTTGGACTAGATTCCACAAGGGCATCATGGTACGCCGTTTTAATTACACTTTTTGAAATATCATACTATTATATACTAATTTGGTTTGAATCATATGATGCAGGCAAGAGGAAGAGTAATGGAGTTGTTAGAAAACATAATTAGAAAAAGGAGAAATGAAACAAATAATCAAAATAATCATCATGAAGATTTTTTGCAGCAGCTTCTTGCAGTAGATAACGACACTTCTTCATCGTCTCCTAAGTTGACTGATGCTGAGATTAAGGACAATATTCTGACTATGATCATTGCAGGTCCAATTTAATACCCATCATTTTTACAATTAAGAGAGGAAAAATGAAAGTAGAAAAAAAAAAGTATAAATCAGATTAACTGAATCTTCTTAACTTAACATGAATCCTGTTTATACACAAAAAAAAAAAAAAATAATAATAATAATAAAAAATACAGGACAGGACACGACGGCTAGTGCTCTAACATGGATGGTTAAGTACCTCGGTGAAAATCAGAAGGTTTTGGATATTCTTATTGTAAGTTCTATAACTAGTTTCTCTTGTGGGATATTTTAATAATTATTTATCACTTTATTTTCTGTTTTTCTTTCTAATCCGAATAAAGACAAATTTAAAGGGTTTTTGTTTTAAAAACATGTCATTGTCTTGGTCGGTCAACAGGAAGAACAATCTCAGATTGGGAAGAATGCATCAGATAAACCATTTCTTGAACTAGAAGATCTCAGTGAAATGCCATATGCCTCAAAGGTACTATATAAACGTTTTTTCAGTGGACTACTTAATTAGTTTAAATTATGTTTTCATGTATATATAATTTCTGGATATAGTTAATGAAAGAATCTCTGAGAATGGCGTCTGTAGTGCCTTGGTTCCCAAGATTAGTACTTCAAGACTGTGAAATGGAAGGTTTGCTTTAATTATTTATCTTTAAGAAAATCAATTCCCTATATTCTTATTTTGTTTGATCGATCTGACTTAGATACATTTTGTTTTCTGATTCTAAAGGATATAAAATTAAAAAAGGGTGGAATGTAAATATTGACGCAAGATCCATTCATCTTGATCCTGATGTATATAATAAACCTCACAAGTTCAACCCTTTAAGGTTTGAGGTAAGTTAAGTACAACACGTACAATTTAAAGTAAAAATATTAAATTTTTACAGTTTCTTGGTTTAAATGTTTTTTTTACTTAAGAAACTTGATTTAAATAAAGGAGGAAGCAAAAACAAACAGTTTCTTAGCATTTGGGATGGGAGGAAGAACATGTCTTGGACTTGTTATGGCCAAGGCTATGATGTTAGTATTTCTCCACCGTTTTGTAACCACTTACAGGTTCGTACCATTTTTAATTTTGGTATAGCAAAATTTGAGTGATTATGTAATAGTCTTTTTTTAATAATTGTGAAGTTGGGAGGTGGTAGATGAAGATCCAAGCATCGAAAAATGGACATTATTTGCAAGATTGAAGAGTGGATATCCAATTCGCGTGTCACGTAGATTGTAATAAATTTATATGTTTCAAATTAGATTTTATATATCATAAGTGTTTCTAGATACAACGTTTCATATCCAAATGGTATTTAATGTAATATAGTATACGATTTTGCATAATGTCATATTCTCATTACTATAACAAGAAAGGTTCACGGAGAAGGTTCTTCTTTGTCTTGTGTTTTATGGACACATGATTATCTCCATAAGAATTCTAAGGTTGATCTATAAATTTTCAGCTTAAAAGAATCATAGATTTCGATAATGGTTGTTTATTGACAGGTGAATTTTTCTTTATTCACACAAAAATATTTATATAGAATCTCTATGATATAACTATACAAATTTGTTGGTAGTTAAAATAACATATCCTCCTAGTACTAGTAAATAACCACTACTAGTAAATGGGATTATGTGAAATTAATTCCAATACAATTTAAATTTCGGTATAATTCCCAATAGCTTTGATGCTAAGGAATGGTTAGCTCAGACTCAGAGTGTATATTTTTCTTTAATTAATGTGATAAAATGTTTATATAATACTAAAATTTGGTTTACAAACGGTTGTGCAAATGGATATTGGTTCGCCAAAAACTGATTAGTTTATAATTGAATTCCAAAGCAGTTCCAATATATGTGTCATGGACAGAACAAAAGTTAGAATAAAGAAGATCAAACAGGTTGTGGATCCTAGGAACAAGTATGTTGTTCTAATGTCAGATTGTTATTATGGATTTGTATGTCATTACTAAATGAATTTTCTTTTCTTTTCTTTCTAATACTAAAACAATTTAATTTAAACTTTAGTATCCTCTTAAGATTCTCTTATTGTGGGCTCACCCTAGAGCACTTTGTTGCCAAAAAAGAAGAAGAAATCTTATACTAATAATTTTCTGCTTATTCATCATCGTAGCACATATTCAACAATCCGTTGACGTCAAAATTCGCATCCTAATTATATTTTCTTATAATAATTTTCTGTTTCATCATAATTATACTAACACTTTTTTTTAAGCTGTAAATTTGAAAAAAGATGATGAAGTTTTACTTCTAGTTGTTATATATTTTATCCAGGTTATTATTACACTTCTTTTTAAAACTACATTTATTAGAAAGATCATAAAATTGTAGATGCCTTGTGCCATGCAATTCTAATACAAGTCTGTATGTTTTTGGGTTGTCAATGACAAAATGTGTCGGGTTCAATTATATTGTATTACGCATCTCATTGTGAGGACGTGGACTCGTATATGCTAATGAAAAATATAATATAGATACAACAAAAGTTAAAATGTTGGTGACTTGTTGCCAATTATATTATAGAACAAATTAACAAAGTAGTGGATAAGAACAGGTCCTAAATAACTTCATATATACTTTGGACAAACTTTTTGGAGGAAAATATATATTAATAAATGGATTAGTAAGAACTTTCACTGGCAAGAAGATCAACAACTAAATTAAAGATTACTAGTTATATACACTGTTTCATAAATCTTGATTCAAAAAATATCCCGTAGAGTATTATTATATAACAAATGAAAATGATCTTATAGTACAATAGAAGAAAAAAAATCATACTCGATAGAAAGTTTTTATTAAAAGTAAAAATTACTGAAAATTTCATTAGTTGACCTAAACCGAAATAAACTCCAACTTTTTTTCTTTTAACTTTAAGTTTAGCCTAAAATCAAACCAAATCTTAATATATATATTTAACTCAGATGAGTTAATGTGCTAAAATATACTCTCTCCGTTTCAAAATATAGGATGTTTTGAGTAAAACACCTAGATTAAGAAAATACTACTTTATAAAAGTTCAACCAATCATAAACAAAATTGCATAATATAAACTATTAAACTACTCTAAAAGCTGCATAGAAAACTGAAAACATCCTATATTTTGAAACACCAAATAAACCTCAATATATTAAAACGGAGAGTATTTTCTACTTCTAAGTTGGTATCTTTAGTTTATGCTAACTAAAAAATTATTACCATATTGGACAGTAACAAATTAATAAGTTGCATCCTTTCATGAGACACAAAATAATAATGCCACAGTTTGACAAGATTACGGAGAAAAATATGAAGAGAGCACATGGATCATAAAAGAGTCACCGGAGTTAAAATTAAAAGGCCTAGAATAGTAAGATATATAAAAATCATCCTCGCAAATTAGTTTTTAGCTAATGATCTAATCAAATTTCAGAAAAAATTATACAAATTTGCGCCACTAATTCGAAATAGCTAAGTACCGACCATAACCAGAACCATTATTAGAGCCAGAGCCATCCCTATGACTACGACTACGATGACCATGACGATGACGATGACGTCCACTTCCATCGTCACGCGATCCTTGCCACTGAACGATGCTGTTTTGAGCCTCAGGTACACCGTTGTTTTGCCACTTGCTTTTCCACTGAGGGACAACGCCGTTTTGCAACTGTGGGACAACGCCGTTCTGCTGCCACTGAGGAGCGATACCGTTCTGCTGCCACTGAGGGGCGACACCGTTCTGCAACTGCAAGTGATCAACGCCGTTTTGCAACTGTGGGAAATCGCCGTTTTGCAACTGTGGGTAAACGCCGTTTTGTAAATGAGGGAAATCGCCGTTTTGCAACTGTGGGAAAACGCCGTTCTCCAAACGATTAGCAGCACCGTTCTGCTGCCACTGAGGGACGTCACCGTTCTGCAAGTAATCAACGCCGTCCTGCTGCAACTGAGGGACACCGTATTGCCAGTGATCACCGACGCCGTCGTTTTGCTGCCACTGAGGGACGGCACCGTTTTGCCATGGATCCCTTTCTTGGAGGAGCGACTTCTTCCTCTCCATGATAAAAGTCTCCACCGTCATACGAAAGTCCTCTCTGCTCAAACCATCCATCGTCTTGGACCTCAACGACGCCGTTTTCGTCACTCTCTCCGTTTCCATCCTCCGATACTCCACCTTCTCCTCCGTCTTCTTCTTCTTCTCTGTTCTCGTCCTCCTGTAACTCTTCGAACTCACCTCAACCACCTCTCGATCATATCTACAAATACTCTCCTCAACCGGCTTATAAGACTCTTGAAACGCCGGCACAGGAGTCTCTCTGTAACTGGAGTTGTTATAATATCCAACATCCTGACCATTCAGTATATTACAATAATCTTCTAACGTCGATACACGAGGGGGCGGGGGGACGGCGAGATATTGATCGATTATAGCCTTTTCCTTTTTCTTGGTGGTTTTGTTTTCGTGTTTGTAAGCTAAAAACAAGAAGCCGACGCCTACGCCAGCGGCCACGAAGAGAAGGATTTTTAGATAACCAATAAACAACCTGAACCAAACCATAACCCCATGCAGTATAGTCACCGTGGCCGGTAGACACACGCAACCTACTACGAAGGCGGCCCCTTTGACGACGAATAGAATATACCAGCACAGATTGTCAGGACTAAGATTCCAACCCAGAGGGTTGTATATCTTACTCGCCGCCTCCATTGTGTTTTTTTTTTTTTTTTTTGGTGTATAGAGAGATGTTTTGTGAGGGTTATTATGGTGTGTTTATATATATATGTAATGTAAATGTATGGGTGAAATAAATCTAGGGAAGATTTTGCGAGAAAATGAAACGGGAAAGTGAATATATATGATAAATTTTCTCGGGGAGATTGATGGGATTAATAAAAGGAAAGATAGGAGAAAGAAAATATTCTGGTTGGAGAAAGAGACAAACTGATACTGTGAGACAGATACGATCACTAGAGAGACTAGCTAGTGTGGTCCTTTTATATAGAGGACTTCATAATACGTAGATTTATATATCATTAGGATATTAATGGTCATTTTATAATATTTTGCTTGGCCGTCTCAATTTTTTCAATTATATTGTGGACACTCGACCAATAATGTCCCAATTAATTTATTTTCAGTTTCTTTTGTAAACTAAATTTAAAATTATAGTTTGGGCAAGTATTCTATTGCACAAATTAGTGTTTGTTTGCTGTTTATTTTACATTCAGTTGTCTACGTTTTTAGCCAATGAATCGTTTTCACTTGTTGAAAACAGGGTTGGGCGCCCTATAAATATGTGAAGTGATTACGAATGTTGATTAGGATAACGAATATCAATTTGACTCGAATGTTGATTAGTATGTAGTATATGTCATATACTGTATATATAGAACGGTGACATTAATTATTAACTGAGTTCATATATAAGCCATGTTGGTTATCATGGTGGATATTTAAAATATACTTCTCTCATATGTAAATTATTTTCAATTTAGAAAAAGATATATATGTTAGATTGCAGGATTTTACTCAAATCCATATTATTGGCATTGCTTGCGTTGGTAGATCTTTTGATTTTTTAGCAAAAATTCGAAATTTTTTTTTTTTTTTTTTGTCAAAGAAGAAAATTTGAAATTTTCCATTTTATATGCACATACATATATAGATATATAATATCCTACATGTTGATCAATTTGTTAAGAAATATATAATATCTTAAGTCTAAAAGGATCTCTTATTGATATAGCAAGTTTCCAATGTAAAACGAACCCAATATTTAATGAAATCTCACTAAGTTTTTCCGGATTCGGGTGTAGATAGATATTTCTACAAACATAAATCGAGCTATATACTGCTATGTTTCGAATCTTTGCTGAAGTATATGTTTCGAATCTTTGCTGAAGTAAAATGTATATTTTACTATACATCGATTAATAATGAATCATATAATATTTAAGTTTCTACAAAGCAACAAGGCGATCTCAAACGATATATTTTTACAAGATGTGTAGACTACACAGTGTAGTACATACGTGACAAACAACTATTATCTATATATATATGTAGATAGACCGGTTGCTGAGCTTATGTATAACAAACTATAAAGCCTAAATCCACTTGTAAGCTCCTTTTAAGCAGACACGTGAAATCACGCGCCAAGAAAAAAACTTAATTATCCACACATAATGATAATGAAATGATTCAGAAATACTGAAATGTATAATATAGTTTCACGATCACGAGGGTCTCATATATGGAAATCGAAAATTCTACAAAATGGTCGAGATCCGGGAATCACGTGAGATGAGATGAGAGTCACGTGCTCGAAAGCAATTTTACACTTTAAATCCCTTAAAATAAAGATGGCGATGTAACATTTTCAAAGGTCAAGGCTGAATCCATTTATTTCAGAAAACAGAGTAGTTTATAAGAAAATTACAGACAATACTGGTTTATGTATGTGCAGATCCAAACACTGGCCGATTCTGTGGTCGCTATCAAACAATCTTTGTCATAATTATCATAAGACAATCAAATAACCTATTTTTGTTCTCCGACAATATCAAGCAAATAATTAGATGTTGACGTTGACATAATAATAAATAAAAGTAATTAGTTTGATACGTACGCGCGGTTTCATGCATGTTCGACATAATTTGTAATACTTAGCCAGGTTCATGTCCTGTTTTGACCACCATGCACTTTCGTTCGTAACAGTTTTTATATGTGAAGAAGTTGTAGTCTTGTAGACTTTCACAATTTGTAGTTTCTGGTTTGTGTCTTCATTTTTGTTCATAGTTAATTAGTTATCATGTTTATTTTTGACAAAAATACAATATTTGATTGTTATGTATCAAATACTTTTACAATTATAAACATAAAAAAAAAAAAAAAAATTTTGCACTAGCGTTCTTTTTCATGAGACATAAAATCTGAACTAAAATAGATAGTGTATATTTACAAATGTATTTTCTTTTTGTTTTGATAATAACAAGCCCGAACAAATTAGACGTCAAAAGTCGCTTATCAGTTATCGCAAAGTCTATAGTCAAATCTTGGATTGCCTATGGATAAGAGTTTGGATAAATATAGTAGGCTTGGTACTTTCCCATTGTTCACACTATACAAATCACAGAGACAGTTCTAGAGAACGATTATCGTTTCAGAGTCAAAGGTTAAACCAGTTTAAAATTCATTTCTATATAAAGATCTCACAGCTAGTGCCTAGTGAATATCCATAAAGCAAAAAGCCATGGCTTCTTCCCTCAAACTTATGCTCTTCCTTTGTCTCACCATTTTCCTCATTGCTTCCACTGGTATGATCATCAGTCTACTCTAAGCTTCTAAGTACTCTTATCTCTCTATAACATGTATGGATCTCATAGATGGATCATGATAATATATCTTGTGTTTGGAGAATTTTGCAGAGATGATGACAGTGGAAGGAAGAACTTGCGAGAGGCGAAGCAAGACATGGACAGGATTTTGTGGCAACACTCGTGGTTGTGACAGTCAGTGTAAGAGTTGGGAAGGTGCTTCACACGGGGCTTGTCACGCTCAGTTCCCGGGTTTCGCATGTTTCTGCTACTTCAACTGCTGAAGAAAACATACTCTTTAAGTGCTGTCTGAGTCCTCTTCAAGTGTCACTTTGTTGTCTTGTAGATCCTATAGTCTCTATGGATAAACCATAAACCTTGAGCTTGGGTTTCACTAATAAAAATCTTCCTCTTGTGTTTGGGAGTTAACACTATATATATGTCTGGAGTGTCCTGACATAAATCTATAATAAGAGACTTTTCATATCTACTTCAGCAGATGAACAACTTGATTGATATAGCAACATGCTGACAACAATATTTTACAGTAATGATTGCTACAAAGTAATAAATGCAATATGATAGCAGAAGCTCTATTCTTGGATTTACAATAACTATCCATCAATGATTAAAGTAACGGACCAATGAGTTGTGACTAGCTTTGTTAGTGTATTTTTGTGTGTGCTTGTTTTACGGGTTGAGACGTAGCTCCTGGTTTTGCTGGGAATGACTGAGAGTCTGTGAATGAGGTTTCTCTACCGACACGAAAATACACTTCTTTATTCTGCATTGACTCTCTAAGAGAGTAACAGCAACTTAGCTTAAGATCGAACCTTCCGAGCCACAGAGAAATTTACACCCTAAACCCGAACAGAGAAGTTGAAATTTATGCACACAAGAATTTGGAAACCAACATGTGAATTGAATTAAACGGAGACCTCAGTACAGATACAACGCTGTGAGATTCTTTGTGAACAACATAAAGCTAAGAACAGCCTAAATAAGAAACTGCCCTGGAAGGCAATTGCTTGAAATCCCCACAATCTGCTGGTGATCATCAGTTGTGAATGTCAGGAACAGGTAAGTCCTTCAACTGCAACTGTTTGTTCATCCACTGCCAATTTTCTGGGGTTACTTCTCCTCCAAGAGCACGGATGACCGATCCGCCACTGCATGATCCCACTTTGCAACATTCTGCCAAAGACAACCCCTTTATTAATCCGTACAGAAACCCGCTTGCGAATAGGTCACCCGCTCCTGTGGCATCAGTTGCTACTGTCTCTCCTATGGCTGATATTTGTACCACCTGATCAAGTAAAGAGATGAAAATACTTATTCGTTGTGATCCTTCAATTCAGTCAGAACCAAAAAAAGAAAAGTGGGATCTTGATGTAGATAAAGGTAATTAAACAGGTTTTAGGTTTTTTTAAAGATGATTCATATATATATATACCCTTCAGTCCCAGCAACAACCTAACCAGAAAGAGGAGCTTTTGAATCACAATTTGAACTACAACTTTTGTATGGCAAAATTCTCCTCATAAGCAAACAAAAAGAGCCAAGGCTAAGTGAAACATAAAGCTACTTGATAAGTTACCGAGATTTTTTAGAAAAACAAACCTCTTTCTTATGTTTTGCAATGCACCCTTTAGACCCTAAAGTTACCACAGCCCATCTGCAATGTCTGCTTAAGAATTCAAGAGCAGCCTCCGGGCCTGATTCTTGCTCACCCCTGAAACTCACAATCCAGAGCTTAAGAGTATTTCACGGACTCAAGCGAAAGGGTTAAAAAAACCCTGAGCAGATAACTTTGCAGGGGATAAAGAAACATCAATTACCTAAGAAGCTCTGCTGCTTCGTCCTCGTTAGCAAAGCAAAGATCTATGTTACCAGACTCCAGAAGCTTTCGAAGCTCTGATCTAGAATTCCGGACCATCTAGTCACAAAAAAATTATATCTTTTCAATTCAAATGAAAAGCTCAAGTGCGCAAACATTTGTAAAGCCACAGATCATATTTCAAAAAAAAAGAATTAAAACCAAGAGGTTAATGGTTGCTCCAGATATATACCTCAAAACTAGCTAAATCCAAAGAAACAGAAAGACCCTCTTGCTTGGCAAATCGAATGGCTGCTTGAATTACTTCTAAATTAAGGACAGCATATCTTAGAACCAACCACTGTAACAGAGAAAGACCATCAACAACGTTTAATGAACAAATCTCCATAACTTTACAATGCTTCCTAATGGCAAAGAGAGATAAGATTAGAGGAGCTAGGCTTTAACCTTAGAGCCTGTGAAATCTTCTTTGCTTAATTCATCAGCCTGAAACAGAATCACCTTTAACCATCCTTTCTCATTGACAAACCAATTCACTGTATCAATAAATCCCTAAAAAGGAGAATAAACAAACCTGAATCTTCACAGCACTTGAGAGACATGGTCGCATTGTTCGATTACCAGAGTCATCAACCAAGCAAACACACTAAAAGAAACAACGCCACTGATCAAAATCAAATCTTTCCAAAACTAAAGGGAAGAAAAAGCACAATTTATTTCAAAGTTTTGGCTAAAAGACCTGAGCAGTGGAACCTTTCTTCTTCCTAAGCCTAGAGATACTGACACCACTGAAACCCATATTGCTCACAAACAATTGGCCTTGCTCATCGTCACCATAAGCCCCAATAATCCCAGTGGGTACACCGAACCCAACGCTCAAGCCTCTAACAGTATTGGTTACACTTCCACCAGCCATTTTCTTTAATGGAGCAATACTGATATGTGCGTTAAGCTCTTTTAGTATGTGGTCTAACTCATCCTTTTGCACCTATAACAATTAAAAAAGGATCCTGCTTAGTATAGATTAACAATAATTCCAAACTCCATAGCTTATAAGAGTAAATTTCCAAATCCAGATTCCGATTCCAGAGTATATTCAAAAGGAAGATAAGATTCAAAACTCTTGCCTAAATCCACATCAAAAAACACGATCACCGGAAATTTAAACTCAAAATTGTAGAAAAAGAAAAACATAGAAGGAAGAGCTTACGGGGATGGAGCCACCACGATCACCGGGAATTTGATCGAGTAAAGACCAGTCAACGGGAGCGACGTTGTCGATAAGAGCAGCGGGTTGGAGTCCAAGTACGAGTGGAACAGGTTCAGGGGTTTTGGGCAAGGCCTCAGCTACCATTCTCTGAGATATATATCTCTCTCTTTCTCAGTGTTGTGTTATCTCTCTGTTAGGCCTTGCCCCGATTTTTCTCCTCTGTACCGTCTCGGTTTTTATATATACGGCGGGTGGAGCGGAGAGATGAGACGAGGCCAGGATTAAGAAGAAGAAGGATTAACCGATATTTACGAAAATACCCTTACATAAATCAAATAAAAATCTTGCTAGTTTGTAAATTGTAACTGATAAAGATGATATAATCTTTTATTGACTCGTCGTCTCATTGAGTGTGACAAAGAGTGAGCAGTTTTCTTTATTTTTTTCCACAAAAAAAAGTGAATTTTAAACAAGAAAAAGTTGAGGTCCAGTATCAATCTTGGATTTTGATATGAATAATGATAGTGTACTACACATTGTATTTGGCGCCGCTTTGCTTTTATAAAATCAAAAGTACTTTATCCTCCTGACCTATTATCATAAACCATTATTCCAAGGAGCCTCATTTCTCTTTGAAATGCTGCTAATAAATGCTACACTTATTATACCTTTTGATTTGTGCGTACACTACTTACACAATCATGGAAAGCATTACAATATAGCGGCTGCACATTGTAGTCTTATGGGTTTTTTTTTTATAAGCAGGCAAAGTGAGAGTGTTACAATGTCGAGTGGTTTAAACGATTGAGAGAAATAAATAATGATCCACTTATTAAGATCTACAAGTAGCTAGGGAGTAGTATCCAATTACTTAACGAATGGAAACAAAAGAGAAATTTCAAGAAAAGAAACGGCCTTTGACAAAAAGAAAGAGACGAATCATAATACAAGATTTGGTTTTATCAACAACAAAAAAAAAAAAAAAAAAAAAAAGACGACCAAGCAAGCGTAATTCACGGTACCAATACCATCAACCCCACTAATAATTTGCAGTTATTATATAAATATATATGTATATCATGTTTGGATCTTTATTCTTCATGTTTGCCTAGCAACATAGGCGCACATGGATTTGCATTAGCACATGCATCAGACTTATTATCCACTCATGTTTCATAAACTTGATTCTTAAGTTCAAAAGACCAAAGTAATATAGCATCCAAAGTTTGATCTGACAATACCATTCCCTAAGATTCCATGACAAAATGTCGAACAAAGCTTCTCCAAGAGCTGCAAATTCATCTACCCTAATGTACTCTACCTGCCATTATTCAAACCAGAGACCGAAACATAATCCCCTTGAACATCTTATACTATAGGGTTTCGATCAGTAAACATACCTCAGAAAAATCAGTTCACATTAGATGGATGCTTGGTTTCTTTATCAGGCTGTATGTTGTTAGGAGTTTCTCTCACACTACCCAGCATTGAGTCATACTCCTCGTCCTTTTGCGCATGCTTCTTGCGTAGAACCTTCTCGAACTCAATCGCATTTAATGGCTTTGCATTCTCTGCAGCGTGAGCCTGTGCGAGGTTTGAGTAGTTTGTTGCTGACTCGGCGATAAATGCAATTTCCTCATCAGTGAGCTTCCTGAGGAACCTTGCAGGGTTTCCTCCCCATACCTGATTCATTATAGACTAATGCGTTAGAACATTTTATATCTAGCAATTAAAGGAAATAAATCGGTCATGATGAGATACAAACACCCTTTGGCATTCAAACGCTGGTGTATGAATAGAAGAACATTTACATTTTCATCAAACTGACTTTTGGTAGAACATCTGAATTGTGGATAAGATACGTTTTATCTAGATAGAGAAGAAGATTTCTAAGACTAGAAACTGTCTTTCAATGTAACACCCAATCTACAATACTCTCAACAGTAGAGATGATTACCGTTCAAAGCAAAGACAATAATACCAATTGTATAGCCTATGGTGTCTAAGTAGCAATAGAAGTATGTCAGCACCAATGGTTGTGGGAATTCAGGTAATCAGAAAATTTTCCACAAATCCATACCTCTCCAGAAGGAATTCTGGTGTTTTGTCGTACAAGCGCACCAGCAGCAACCATGCCATGCTTTTCAACTACGACCCCATCAAGAAGTGTCGCCCCCATCCCAATAAAGGTCTCATTCTCAACAGTACATCCATGTAAAACAGCACTATGACCTGTTACAGACCTAGTTTAACACTATAGCCCAAATGCTTCTTGGAGATGATCAATATTAGACAATTACAAAATAAACAGTAAGAGATTCCCACTAACCAATGGTTACATTGTCTCCAATGATGGTTGGATGCACCTTCCCACTTAAGTTTGATTTTGCCACATGCACCAGTGAGTTGTCCTGAATATTAGTTCCTGATCCAACACTAACGCTGTTTGCATCCCCTGCGCAGAAAGGAAGAGAGCAAGTTTAGACTGTATGTTAGTCAAGTTTTTCCTGGTAAAAAGTACTAACAGGCTTAACCATACAGTACCAACGTTTTATCACATACCATCATTATGTACAAAAAGGAAAACCTCTATTACCATCAAACCTAAGGATGTGCATTACAAACACAATAAATAAAAATCGAAACTAGCCTACAGATACTTACACTAATGATTCAGCTCTAGTTCGATATAAGGGGATATCATACACCCATTGGAATAACAGCAAGAATCATCAAGATATAATGTAATAATACTCGATTTAAGGCTCCTTACGTAATGCTAAGATCCACATTGAGAAGTCTTAGACTTATTCATCACTAAACCATAAAACAAGAGTAAAGAATTTTTATTCGTTTGCTACTTTCTACTGTGATAGTTAAACTAGCTAAGGATGCACATAAGTAAATGATATCTCAAACCAAACTTCAGTCTCACAACATAAGAAATCCCAAATCAGTCATACAAAAAACAAACTGTGAAGCTTAGTAACTCACTCACCTCGTAGTACGCATCCATACCAAATGGACGATCCTCTTCCAATCTGAACGTCCCCAATAACTGAAGCGCTTGGTGCCACAAAAGCTCCTTTATCCACAATCGGAGCCTTATCAAACACGTTCATCAGAGTCCGATGCCTTGACACTATAGAGAAAAGCCACGATTACAATATGAACAAATCAACAGAACCAGCAAAGACACATTCACTATAAGATTTCATCAATTAAATCCCATCTGCTACTCAAAATCCAGAATCGCTACATATCAAGTCCAGATCTCTAACCTAATCAGACGAGCTGAGTAACTCAATCGAAAACTCCTCAATCATAAGAATTCGAAATCGGAGAGTAAAATAGAGCTACGGCGAAGCTTACGTTGTTCACGGAAGTAATTTTTGCCTTGAAGGCGACAACCGAGACGATCGAGAGCCTGACCGGTCTCACGGATCCAAAAACCAACCGAGTAAAATGCTCTGCCTAGGGTTCCCATTGATCTTCAGCTCTTCTTCGATTTCACAGGTAAGCGAGGAATCTACAGTAAAGGAAGAAGACGAAGATGGTCGAAGGTGAACAAGACTGAAGGCGAAATGCAAAATGGAGAGATTCTGGAACGACGACGAACGAACCAAATTAATGAAAATTACAGTTACTGGTTCAATCGAACCAAAATTAAAAAACTGAACCAAAAATTGATATTTCACAAGTTACACGTCGACATCAAAATAATTAAAAACAATGTGTGCACGTAATTTCCACTTTTTCTTTTGTCATCTAAATCCAATTATTTTTTTTTCAATAAACTTATACGCAGTACGAAATTTGTTGCTAAATACAGTATTATTGCTAAAAGTGAACAGTCCAAAACCTGCCGACCAAATCATATATGGCCCTATTAGTATGCAGTCGTTTCGAATCGTCTTCTTCCAGCACGTGAAAAAATAATACTAATAATCATCGGGTAAAAATGGCCCACTGGTAGGTGGAGGTGTCAGCCTATCAGGTGGTGGTGTGTTATAAGAATTCTCTTTAAAAGCTTTCGTTCACTGATTAGCTCACTTATTCTCATCCGTCGGTAAATCAAAGATGGCTCTCGAAATATGCGTGAAAGCTGCTGTTGGTGCTCCTGATCACTTCGGCGACTGTAACTCTCTTCTCTTTATCTCTCTCTCTGTTTTGTTTTTAAGTTTGTAAATTGTAAAGTTTTTTGAGCATCGATCGAAGGTATCAAAGTGTTTGTTTGTCGTTTTAGGTCCGTTCAGCCACAGGGCTATTCTCACCCTTGAGGAGAAGAATCTTACCTACAAAATGCATCTCATTAACCTTTCCGACAAACCCCAGTGGTCAGTTTCTCATTAACCTAGCTAGATCGCTCTTACTTGTTTCACTTGTTCCGTTAGTTTGTTTTGAAATTTCATAGCATAGATCTCTAGGTTTTACTTGTACTAGTATTGGTATTTGGTACTCTCATGGGCTGTGTTGATTTTTATGAATCTGAGCTATGTTAACCGGAAATTAGATTGGGTTTAGTTAGTTAAATTACGAGCTTTAAGTGAACCGGAACTTGGCTCATATGAATTTGATGATGATGCAGGTTCTTGGACATTAGTCCTCAAGGGAAAGTACCAGTGCTTAAGATCGACGACAAGTGGGTCGCTGATTCCGATGTCATCGTTGATCTCCTCGACGAGAAGTACCCTGATCCACCACTCAAGACTCCTCCTGCATTTGCCTCTGTTGGTTCCAAAATTTTTGGTACTTTTGGGACTTTCTTGAAGAGCAAAGACTCTAATGACCAATCTGAACAGGCCTTGCTTCATGAGCTTGAAGCTTTGGAGAACCATCTCAAGAGTCACGATGGTCCTTTCATCGCCGGGGAAAGAGTCTCCGCGGTTGATCTGAGCTTAGCACCAAAGCTTTACCATCTCCAAGTCGCTCTTGGCCATTTCAAAAGCTGGTCTGTCCCATCGAGCTTGCCCCATGTCCATAACTACATGAAGGCTCTGTTTTCTCTTGACTCCTTTGAGAAAACTAAGCCTGAGGAAAAGTATGTGATCTCTGGATGGGAACCCAAGGTCAACCCTTGAAACTACCAACAACTATGAGACTATTGGTGTGATAAGGTGGTTCAATGTCTCTCTTGTGTCAGTCAAATAATAATGTACGTGGACCTTTTATGTTATGTATTGTATTAATGAAATAAGTTTCGTTTGAGATAAGATCTGAGAAACATAAAATTTAAAGGACGAGTTTTTTTTTAGACAAACTGGTTAAGAAACTCATCGACGCTTGTGTACTTGACCTCGGGGTAAAGCTCGGAGGCCTCAACTCCAGAAGAAGGGTCTATAGTGAAAGAGGTAAGATCGCCCTTCACAAGTACGGTATGGATCAAACCCACCACATAATCCATCGGAGGCTGAGTCTCTGCAAATGCAAGTGAGTAAGTGACTCGTTTAATACTTTGGACAGACCACTACTGTATATGAATACTATTTGTTAAGGTTCAACTGATCACCTTGGATGTTTTTGAGGAGTTCTTCCTCTGAAACATAAGTCTTCTCGAGAGTCTTACCGATCTTTCTCTCCCACAAACCAACCATATCGTTCTGCGATACAATGTTCTTGGGCGGGTGAATGTAGAGAATCTTATTAAGTGTTCTCGGGTCATCAACAGCTTTCATTGTATATGCAACAATGTCTTCTTCAGTGTTGACAATGGCTACAAACACAAATAAAATAATCACACATTAGTACCACAATTGCAATTTGCAAAAATAATTGATGATGGTAATGCTTAAAGCGACACCACTACCTTTGACATTGCCACTGTCGTAGATTGAAACTTTATCTGTAGGAGGGGATCTGAGTCCCAAGTGGCATTGACCTAAACAAGGAATGAAAAAACCAGCAAAGCAACCTGTGACCACATACGTATAAGGTATCTTTGCAGCTTCTATGGCACGCCTTATCTGAGCTTTAGTAATGAATTCTGATAGTGTTGGCTCGATGGCCACCGTACGGTCCACGTCATTGCCAAATTCTGACGGTAAGAATCTCTGGATGACAAAAGATTTAGTTCCAAATCTATTGAAAGCTCTTCTTGAGCCTAAAATAAAGGATGTGATATATACAAAAAAAAAAGGACCTTAACGTTTCCAAGTTCTTTGATGGCATCAATAATATTGATTTGATCTAGAATTTGAGGCCGACCAACAGCTGATATCACGACATCGACGAGTTTAATCCCCTTCACTAAGCTTTCTTTATCAGTTAGACTTCCCTGTCATCATTATCAGCATTCCAATCGGCATAGACTCAGAAAGAAATGCAGAGCAATGATCTCTTTATGACATGATTTATGTAACGGCTTGTGCAACTTAAAGCAGAAAAATAAGTCTAAGAGTATAAATATAATTTTGACACCGATGATTGCAAACTATTTTAGGACCTCTATGTTAAGACAAATTTGAAAAGGATATGTATCTAGAATTGTTTTTTTTTTCCTAGGATCTAACTAAATATTTTTCAAAAATATTATGTTTTAAAACATAAGCTTTACAGTGATGATTTTAATAATTCAAAATCTTCCACTATTCAAGTGATGAGTTGGGAAAAACGCTTATAGTCATATATACAATTTTGAATAATTATTTATAAATTGATTCGTGATGTTTTGACTACTCGAATTTGTCATGTTTTAAATGATATTTTAATTAACATTTTATAATAAATAAATAAAAAATTCATCCAAAATGATCATCAAATTAATACTCAAGTGAACTTCGAGTTGAAAAAGCATATCCATAAATCTTTGAGAAAACAAGATTTGAACTAGACACTCGCGGGAGAAGAGAAAAGTCACGTACGTAGAGTATGGTGACGCCAAGTTCTCTGAAGCTCTCCACGAGTTCAGCCTTGACTGGATCAGAGAGAGACGCTTCTCTAACCATAGCGAAGGTGGCGTGGCCGGACTTGGCGCTTCCTTGGACGATGAACTTTCCGATGAGACCTGTCGCCCCAATCACCAGAATCTTGCTCGTCATCTCTTTTCTACTATTTTTCTTCGAGTTGTTGGTTTTCAGAGAATAAACCGACTCATATTTGCCGTGTCTTTAATATATATATATATATTTTTGTTCGGTGGAGCCAACGACCGTGGGGTAAGTCGAAGTTATCGAAGTACCCTTTGGCTAATTCACTTTGACTAGCTACAAAGCGAAGTGCGTCAGCTATCGCATTCGCTTTCTAGGAGAACAAAATATGTATGGGGATATTAAGTAGTGGAAATTTTCAAATTTTATCCCAACTTCATCTCTTTTCAGTGACCATATTGAATGTTTATGTTTCAGGTAAAAACATAGCACAAAATGGAAATTACATAGACTGACCATATTTAAATGCAATTTCCAAAATATCGAGTCATTGATACTCAATTAGTATACGGATAAATCATTCCTCAATTTTTTTCACTATTTGTGATAAAAAAAAATAGGAAAAATGGTTCCACTATATAAACGGACCAACTAAAGTAACACTAAAAACAACCAAAAGCATATGCATTGGTAGAATACTAAAAACTTCTCAAATAACTTAATTTTTATTTTAAATTAAAAAATATAAAAAAAATATATAACAAAAACAATAGAATAATGCTATTTGTAAGATAAGTTTCTCAAAATTGTTTCTCTCTTCTCTCCATTTTTGTCTTATTTTTCTTTTTAATATTGCTGAATGAAAAATTCCGAATGCAAATTATCTAAAAAAGCAAGATATATAATGTAAAAAGTGTTCATTTCTTGTAAAACACAAATCCATATCTCAGATTACATCCCCACTCAACAAACCAAAGAAAATATATACATAGCACATGTAAAATAAAACACATCTCTTATTAAAAACCTTATACCATTTGTTACACTTTTCTATTCACATACAACATGACATTAAGTAAACCACTCTTTATATATATGTGTATTTTGGCAAGTCACAATTCACACATATATTAGACTAGCCGGGGGTGCTTATAGCGTCACTGTTATCCAGCGATTTTGGCGATGTGAGCCACCTGGAACTGCGGCACGAAATTGTTTGGTCGACCCTCTTCCTCCCTCGGCTCATTCAAGAACGCCAAGTTGCTTCTTCTCCACCTGACCAACACATCAATTTTATCAATCTTTAAAAGATTGCGAGTTTGATTATAAACCGCATATACATAACATATCAAAACTTCACATTAATTACCATCCACTTTTCTTGCTCTGGTTCTCAAAAAGATCTTCGGCTACTTTTTTCTCCTCTTGTGATTTGCTTTGTGCAACTTCCTGCGAACAATTTCAGAGCCTTTTTAGATCATTTTACTATAATTTCTTGGTAATAAAAAATTAAATCGAAATTCGATTATCCTAAAGTCTAAAGATCAGTGATATATATAAATAAATATTTAACCTGAGTTACAACCTTGGAAACGGCTTGAACATGTTCTTCTTCATTCTTCTTCTTTGATTTCCAAAAAGTGTCGATCTCTTCTCTTGTTAGTGACTTGCACCTTCTCACTATGTTATTTCGAAATAATAATTCATCATTCAGTTACTATTATATAATCAAAACATACGATATAATAATACATGCATGCTTACCAATCCTAAAGTGTATATACGTATAGTATGCTGATATTAATTACCTGAATTAGGATCCCTTACTGGAGAGTCCCATCCTGACATTAAAGAACCCATTTGCTCTTAAATCTTTTCCAATTGTCCTGATAAATTTTCTGATCAGTAAACACTAAGGTCTGTGGTATCTATGTCTCAACATACTTCTATATATATAGTAGTGGCTCCATGCAAAAGTAGGCAACTTATCTAGATAATTCTTATCCCAAAAGGTATCAAATTCGTTGTTTATTGTTGTTATATTTACTTCGCTATTCGGTCCAAGTTCGTATAATTTAAAAGAAGAAAACATCACAATTTTTTTTTGGCTTTGGAAACCTCCGGTAATAGCCCACTGATTTTAGTAGTGGATTTGATTAAACTGATATATATATATATATATGGAGATAATATTATTTTAACATGGTTCCACGTTATTCCAACCTTATCTTGTCTCGTATGATTATTATTTATTGACGGATAGTAAAGTAAATTAAGTAACCAATCTTTAGATTTGGATCCCAATTAGTCCCTCATTTTAACAAGATAAACCAAAATCTTAAGTCTCTTAAAAATAAGCAATTATGGAAAGATACAAAAATAAAGCATAACAAAAGATGGTGCCGAAGTTTTGTACTTTTGTCTTTTGGGATCGAGATATTTACATCAACTACTAAATTAGTCGGACATAGCTGACACGTGTGCGATGCGTGGCAAGACACATCACAATTCACACATATTACATTATCTCCTTAAATATCTTGAAGTTATATATCCACTTGACCATGTCCTAATGTATTATCGCTGTTTACAAAGTTGACTTAAGACGTCAAAAAGAAATGAAGAAACAAAACTAGCTAATAAAAGCAATCAATTAACTCAAGTGTCCGCTTTGTTTGGTTTTGCATTGTTAGATGCGAGTTCAAAACCACTATGCTCGCCGACACACCAAACCACTACAATCTTCGTCAGTTCACAAAACCATTACAATGTAAACCGGTACAACAGTGCCTAAACAACAGTCGGCTTCACAATTATTACCTCAGATTTTATCAGGCATATAAAAACTATGGAAAACCTGAAAATTAGAGAAATAAAAAAATAAAGTTGATTTCAGAAAGGAGCTCCCCTTCTTGGAGCACTTGTTGGAAATGGAAATAGTAAAAATCTCACAGCTAAAAAGCAAGCTAGTAAAGATTTCCAAAATTCTAGGGAACAAGATTATTACATAACACAGCTACAGTTTAATAATCATTGGATGAAACACGAACTCACAACATTGAACGCAGAATGATGAATAAGTTTCCAAAAAGATCACTCCACTTTAAAAGAGACATTTTATCGTCTCATTCTACCATATCCAGACCCAAAAGCTCGAGGTGTTCCAAGCATATCCATCTTCAATGACTCGGAAGGCAAAAACTTTCGAGCTTCCATATGCTTATACATTCTTCTTGCATCTTTCTCAAACCCTCCTTTTTTCAACGCAGTTATAACCTTTTCAAACTCGTTAGGTCCCATCTGATCTCTCTTAGATTCCAAAACCCCAAGAGCTTGAAGAGTCTTCTTCTCATTCCTGACGGTAGCGTACATATAGCACAAGCTCACCTGGAGCTCAAACGGTGGAGCTTCTCCTAGCTGAGAGATCTTAACCAGAAGCTGCTCAGCTTCCTCGATAAGCCCGAGATTAGCCATCCAATCAACAAGAACACTGTATGTGATCACCCCAATTTCAATCCCATCTTTCTCAAGCTGCAACAAAAGTCTCAGTGCCTTATCCAATGAGTTCTCTCCCTTGTATGCTTGGACCACATTTGCAATGCACTTATCATCGGGTTTGTGACCATGCCTTCTCATTTCATCAAACTTGTTTTTCGCTTTGTCTGCCTGTCCTGCTTTCCCATATGCTTCCACAAGTAAACTCCATGCTTCCAAAGGGAGCGAATCTAGATCTGCATGCATTGAAGAAGAAATCGTTGCAGCTCCATTGGCGTCTCCCATTTCTGCAAAAGCTCGAAGCAGAGCCATGTAAACTTCTTCTGAAGGTTTCATATCCTTTGCTACCATGTCTTTCATCAACCTATCACCTAGTTTAGGCTTGCCAGCGTTCACATACCCCATGATCATGGATGTGTAAATCTTCTCGTCTGGACGTAACCCATAGCTCTTCAAGTTTTCAAATGCCTCAGTTGCACGCTCAAGGTTTCCTGATTTACTGTACATATGAACCAATGCAGTGGCGGTTAAAATGTCAGGAAAGATCCCATTTTGAGACATCTTCTTAAGAATTCTCTCAACATCTTCATTGTGGTTCTCTTTAGCATGGATGTGGATGAGTTTTGAGTAGTCCGAGATACTTGCCTTGAACGATTTCTCATCCAGGACAAGTTCTGCCACCTGTTGAAACATCAAAACCAGCACCAATTGATTAAAACACAACATGATCACGCCTCCTTGATTGCTCATCTTCCGGTATGCTAGATATATCTATACAAGTTTCACCATCTAGATATATAACGCAACCTAGACTACCAAATTAAACGATAACAAGAATCCTATTAAAAGAACTAAAAAAAATCAAACCCAAGGTCTAACACGCTAGAAAATGATCATGGATATAACAGTACGATAAGAAGCAATCCAATTAGCAAAACAAAGAAATCAAACCATAGAACTTCAACTCAAGCCATTGGGAAAAAATAAAGTGATTAGGTTGATATCAGTCAGGAACCAACACTAAAGGAGTAAGCTATATCCCGAAACAAATATGCATCAAAACTTCAGGTCATTTCGAGAATACAAAACTAAAGTCTAACCTTCAAGTATGCGTTGGTGTTTCCTTCTCGTAATTGATTAAGTAAAGCAATCCAATCCACACGGTTAGGCTCCAATAACTCAACCCACTCAGAAAGCAAACCTGAAGGATCATCTCCCTCCTGCAAAGACTCGAGCTTCTCCATAACCAGTTTACACTTGCCAGTTACAGGTTTAGGCTCTTTCCAATCAGCCTCTTCCTCAGCTTCATGGATTTTATCAGCAACTTTACCCCATTTCGGATCCGATAACTCAAGCCCATAAATCTTGTACTTAAACTTCCCCTTACGTTTAGGAAGAGAGATACTCCGAGGTTCAACTTCATCAGAGGCAAAAGACCCTTCTTCTTCTTCTTCTACCCCATTCACTGTTTCAGATTCCCTAATAGAATTATCCAAATCACGTTGCTGTTCCAAACTCTCATAAAACTCAGCGTCTTCCATCTTCTCTCTTGCCCATTTGAATCTAAGCTCTCTAAGCAAATCCCCACGAATACCAATTTCTCCAGCAAACCTACACATCTCCATAACTTCAGGAGACTGAACGTATTGCTTCATCTTCTCCTTCTTCCTCTCTTTCTCCATATCTTTCAACACTGTGTTACTAACTTCCCATATAGTAGCCCATAGATCATCGCTGAACTCAGATGACGGCGAAGGTGGAGCTGATCCATCTTTATTGAACCCACCTCTTTCGATCTCTTCCACAACTTTCTCAACGATAAGCAAAAGCATACCATCAACCATCTTCTTGTCACAATCTGGGTAAGCTTCAGAGACTTTCCCACGCATTATCCAAACGAATCGAGAGAGGAACTCGTTCGTCGTCCCATCTTCGTCTTCGTCTTCATCTACCTCCTGGTCGTTTGAGTCGTCAATGGCTGCACTAGACTCACTGAGTCGGGACTCGCGAGTAAAGTGGAAATATCGATTGAAATCTGTAATGGGTCTAGGGATTTCGGAATTTTTGAGTGGGGTTTGGTCTTCGTAGCTTCTCAGGTGACGATCAGAGTGAGAAATTGACGATGTAATGGCGGAGAAGTTTCTGGATAAAGTTGGGGTTTTTGAAGATAATAGTGAAATGCGATGGATCGCTTGCCGAGAAGCAAGGAAAGATTTCATCTTTTTTCACCCAAGGTTTAACACAGAGATGAAGGTAGATCGATAAATCTCAGCAAAACCCTAACAGTAGCTGAGAAATTGAGTGAGGTCAAAGATCACAGAAATGGTGGTGGTACTCGAATTAGGGTTGGCTTTGCCGTTTCTCCCTTCGTTAATTGGTATTTAGCAAAAAGAACCCTATATTTTATGAATAATACTCTAAATGACCTCGTACATCTAAATTCTCTGTTTTGACCCTAGACTCATTTCTAATCGAAGGCAATTCTTTATTTGTGATTTAGTGAGAAATTTTTGCTTTTTTCAGTTTAACACAAATTCTTGTGGTTATTAAAGGTTCAGTCTTAGACCAAAACTATATATCTAATAGATACTGAGTAATATATTATGGGGAATCACAAACTATATATGTTTTTGGGATATTTACGCAAAAGCATATTTTTTTATCAAAATTTGTGCAAAAAACACATTTTCTAACCATAACACTATTTTTTTGTTAATTTTACAATGTTCAATTACTTTTACACATTTTTACCCTCAAATTTAAAACATAAGTCAAATTATGAATGTGAAGCATAGATTTGATTAGATTTATCACAAATAATAAAAATCATTCGATTAAAGCTATTAGTTAAGATTTTAATGGACAAAATTTTCTGTCACAATGTTTTATCTATTCTTCTTTTTTTATAGATGACTATCTAAAAATATAAAAATACATAATTAGTATAATAATGCTTTATTAATATGTTGCTTCCAATAAGAATATCAAGATTTTTAAATTAGAATTGCAAATTTTTTTTGGTGTTGTCTATTATGTATTGTTTATGTGGAAAAGGTTTTTTGCAAAGCTGATGTCCACTAATTTGGGTGGAGCACATTGTATTTGTATCTTAATCTAATTTGTTGTTGTTTTCATTTTTCATATCCATATAAAATTTTTCATTGCAACAAATGTTTAAAACATCATATATAAATGAATGGACTAATTATTATACAAACAACGTTTTTGACGTTAATTTGAATTTTTATGGATATGATTATCTTTATGCTCATGGTGGATAATAAGATTATCGTTAGACTCACGTTTTGTATCAAATACACTAATTTTGTAGATATAAAAGCAGTTTTGTAGATAGAAAAGCAAACTATTAATTTAGATATCCATGATAATATGTTTATGATAACATATCTACTTAAAATTTTCCATATGAAATTCTTATTGAAATTTAATATTTATTTTTATTCAACAAAAATGTTTTTGAAATATATTTTTATTTTTAATATTTGAACGTTTTAATATGGTTAAAAGAACGAGAAAAAAAAAGTAATAGTTGGTGAGTAAAAAGATGTCTTAAAAAAAATGAATTAATTATAAGAAAAATGTTTAGTTTAAAGGTATTTGAGACATTATAGAACAAAAAAGTGTGTCATGTTGAAAAGTGTGCTTGTGAGTAAATAAGTTTTATAAAAGTGTGTTAACATACTATTTTCCATATTTTTTGTGATAGAGTAGCATGAACTTTTAATTTAAACTGGAAAACATTATATGAGATATTGACATGCATGAACTTGTATAGCTGATATGTGGTAAAGGTATGTTTGCTGGCCCATGGCCGCACGGTCTAAAAGGTACCATACGTATTAAGCTATGAGACTACACAATATAATTAATCTCTAAATTCTTATATATTTTTAAAATTCAATTGTAATATTATCTAACGTTTGTTAAATAAATATAAATAATGAAACATATAACTTGTTATAAATTAAACTTGTAGCTATAACGAAAAAATCGTTTTCATAATACAGAAAAGGATATAAAAAGATACAAGTATGAGTAAAGAATCAATGCAGAGATAGGGATATGGGAATTTTATCCCAAAAGAAGACGATAATATCTCTTATGGTATTATTCTTTTTTCAGCAAATTTTAAGTGGCTCTTATCAAAATGGTTGTCGTCCAAATTTGCTTTCCTCCATCACACGAGATAAGTTGTTAGAATCAGAACAAAAGTGCCCAAGAGAGTATCGATCCATATATCTCCTTTCAAAGTATATATCAATTATTTATTATTGTGTATATAGTCGATAATAGCAAAATGAATTTAAAAATCTCCATGAAGTACGTTAATTGCATCAAACTGATTATCTTTGTCTTTTCACATCAAACGATGATCATGTACAACCATGATCATATACACTATTATAATTCACCGTATCAGCACATTTGCTCGAGTCGAGTTACATACATTATAAAGCTAAGGTGAATCTGATTCATTGGAGTATAAAATACGGGATCTTGTTTGTCCACTCTTTTTTTTTCTCTGTATTCTAGTGTTTAACTTTTTCTTTTAAGATTTTAGTGGTTCCTTATGTGATTGATTATGTTTATAAATTATATATATATATATATATATAAAGACGAATCCCTTATATGTCACACACTATAATTACTAAAAGGTCTGGATTTTCGTTCAGGATATTCCAATTATCATAACAAAGTAAAAAGATTTGAATCGTATTTTTACGTAACATAATTATGTTATGCAACTAGGCACTAGCTAGCGTGTTAAATTATATATTACGTGAATAATTTAATAAAACTAGTTTTTCAGTGTTTTACAACTACTATACAAAAATGTCATGGAACTCAGTTGTTTCGCTAACGATTATTCAAGTTTCGATTATTCAAGTTTCTACTATACAATGTATATACCATTTAAACCAATTACAGAACAAATCATTGTAAAAGGGTTGCTAATAATAGTATTAAAGTTCATAGAACACATATGCACGTTAATTAATGGTTGACTTCTCGACACTATTCTCTCAAAAACCATATGGACCCAAAAAAAATGTAGACCCATAAAAACATTATAATTCTTTATTTTGGTATATATATAACCTAAAAAAAAATGGATAAATACTACAACTTGCGGAATCTCTCAACTCTCTTTTCCTCCATATAAGGAGCCTATTTTGGCATTCGTAGCTTAGCATCGATCCCTTTTCTTTCTCTTCTACCGTTTATATTCTCATATATCTTTTTTCCAAACGAAAATGGCCTCAAGTTCTATGAGCTCGAGTTCATCTTGGACGTCAAAGCAAAACAAGATGTTCGAGAGAGCTTTAGCCGTTTACGATAAAGACACTCCCGACCGTTGGCAAAACGTCGCTAAAGCTGTTGGAAGTAAATCTGCAGAGGAAGTCAAACGTCACTACGACATCCTCGTTGAAGATCTCATGAACATCGAACAGGACTTAGTACCTTTGCCTAAATACAAAACCGTCGATGTTGGGAGTAAATCAAGAGGCATCAATGATTTTGATTTGAGGTAAAAAATCTTTTTTGTCAAACCAAATCCTCTAGAATCTGTGGTCGTACTAGCAATGGCTAAGACCAAACTTTTAGATTTTTTCATTAGTTTTTTTTGGTGATTTAATAGAAAACATGCGTAGTGAAAATCGTTTCAATTTTTGAGAAGAGTTGGACTAATATGAGTTAGTTCTTTTGGTAGTAGTATATACGTTAATATTAGTGATGAATGTTAGACTATACTATATAATAAAAATAATAATGTATATATGTATAATAATAAGAAACATGCAACCACACGCACCATCCCTTCTATTTCCGGCATTCTCATTAAAAGGAAAGGAGTCACATGAAATCTAATCCTGTTTGTGCATCATCACATGCTCATTGTCCTCAACTTTGAATCTTATATATGTATGAATAAGATGTAATATATAGTGTATATATCTAATTAAATTTTAGTTATGATTATAGATATAACCATATATAGAGATATGCAAAAGTGATTCTAACTTTCCACTGGTCGGTGATGAACAAAAGTGTTATCTTAGATCAGCAACAGCAAAACTGGTCGGAAAGGCTTAGTTAATCAAATACTTAAGTTGTACTAACTTTTGTTAATAACTTCATCGGTTTCTTTTGGGACAGGTTAATGAAGAATATGAGAATCCAGTGAAAAAAAGTCTGTTACGTTGATGTGAAGATTGCTATGTAAAGATTCAAAGGAATATGTTTGTTATTTGCTTACTGATGAGTGTATCGTTCCCTTTCCATTGTGCTTCTTATTTATTTAATTTGACATCTATCATGTAGCTATTGTGGTTTTCTCTATTTATATATACTTCGATGATTTAATTCTTGTTGCGAAATTTGCTTTTGTTCTATTGATCATGGGTTTTAGTTATCAATATAAAAGTAGCTTACATGAATTGAAGAGGCAATATGTACAGTTCCACTTCCACCTAGTAATCTAGATGGTTCCCATTAACGTAATCTTAGTTTCTGAAACATGTGAAGAACTATATATGTGTTATTACTATTTGATGCATCTAAAGTGACCAACCATGGCTGAATTCGTAGTAGAAAAATTCGAACTCTAATTTTTCAGTCCTATATATAGTAAATTATTGAACCGATATGAGCTAGTTAACATGTACCGTGTGATGATATATCTTAATATAAACTTAAATTAAAAAAAATATATATATATATATATATATATATATACACTAAAGCTAACATATCACATGTAAATAAATAAATTAAGTGCATTTATAAATTTTAAAAGAAACGATATTACCACTATATACATACATGATACATGAGTCCAATAAAACGAATACGGAAATAACCACAAAACTGATGATGCTAAAGCTATCTCCCGTCATACTATTTTCAGCGTAACCGGCACTAACGGTGGATCGTTACACAGGTAAAAAGAACCATATTAAATTAAATTTTCAATATCCTTTGCATATAAATATAGAACTTTCAAATTAGACCAAAGAAAACACGATAAACACGTAAAAGTAAATTTTCTTTACAGCTTAAACCATTTTATTACCCACTAGTTTTAATAAAACAAACAAAAAGAAGAAGAAAAATAGTTTGTCGGAGACAAGATGGCGAGAATATCGATGGCTGTGGCTGTGGCGTTGTCGGTGATGCTACTCGTCTCGATAAACTCGGTGAAAATCTTGGCCGAGGAACAACCGACGGTTGGACAGAGAGTAGACTCAGCCGTGACGGGTGTCAACAATGCATTCAATGAACACGGCGGCCAACAAGCCGTTGACTCCGTATCCTCGACCATCAAATCTGTTTACGGATGGTTCGGTGACAAAGCCAAGTAAGTCTACGATTCTATTTGATTTTGTTCCATTAATGATGTCTAATAGTTTCCATAATCACTTCTTGATATATAATTTTCTTTTTCTCTAGGGAATGGGGAATCCACTCCTAAAAGGAGGAATAAGCAAAATTTTATCTTAATTTGCGGTGCGCTTTATATACCAAAACGAGCTAAAGATCGGACCATTGAAAAAAAGAAAGAAAAAGAATCCGACTTGTGTAACTAGTTTTATTTATTTCATCTTCGATATGCATATATGCAACCCTATCTATGTCTTCAAACAAAATGCATGAGCTCGATTATTATCCTCTAATCAAACCGAACGTATAAATCATTTTCTCAAGCAATAGATATGATCATGCATCAATGTTATTTCATAAAGATGGATCCATTAACATACGTTTACGTTGCTTGTCCTATATTTATATTAGATAAAAAGGTCTATTAGACTCTATATATATTACAAAACAGTGATTTACCATATCTAATATTTTCTACAAATTTGAATTACTGTTTTAAAAATCTCTATTTAACACTAATTACATTCCGTAAAATTGTTAGGTCTATCCTTTTCACTTTGATTAATGATTAATTATCATCTAGCATCGATTATCTAATTATGTCTGTCTAATTTGATTATATTCATCTAATCCGATTATTTCCAGCTTAATTTTTTGTACATCAATTATTTTAGAGCCAAATATACATTAATTTCTTTTGGTTATTTAGACATTTAAATTAAGAATCTGTGATGTTTTACAATAATTAATGTACAAAATTTTAACGAAAATCGTAAAATTTTATTTCAAAATTATGTTTCAATGTGTTTACCATAATTTTAATGATAATACTATAGTTTTATATTTTATTTGATGTTTTTCCTTTTAACAGAAATAGAATTATACATATATTTAGTACTATATATATATTTATTTTATTTTATTAATTTTAAAAAATAATTCAAAAACTAGTATTCGATTAAACTTTGTTTAGTCTTCAATTTTTCGTTAGGTGTTAAGTCTAGCGATCTATAAAATTAAATGATTTATGTGTTTAATGCTGTATAACTCTCATTCGTATCACAATCAATATATTTTTTTTTTACTAAGATCAACAACCACAGTCGGCATCCACCATCCACCATCCACCATCAGCCATTCTCCAATATCATAAGCAACTAAGCAGTTAATGGACTAACAAACCGGCCTATTAGTGACAGACAAAAAAAACCCAGCCCATATATAATATGTTTATACAAAGGAAAGAGGTCTTAGAAAAAAAAAATGATTGTGTGTTAGTGGATGCACCAGAAAGCTCAGCCGATAATTATATGCACCACTGAATCTCATGGCTCAGATGCAGCCACGTAAATCTCCAATAAAAACATCACACTTGTCGAAATCTGAAGGTGGTAGAACCGACCTAGCAATCTTAAACTCTGAGCCCTTTCCGCTTCCCAGTTCTGAGGTTTGGCGGTCCCAAATCTCGGCTTCGCACGCACACCTTAAACTCCGCACGTGCCGAGTTTGCTGACTTGGTAAAATAAAGCGAGACGTGGCGTTCGTAGATACATGGGCTTTACTTAAGCAACCAATTGTAGACGATGAGCTGGCGTTACACGTGTCACTCTCTCACCCTCTGTGGGCTCCTTCCCTCTTTTTTCTTCTCTCTCAGTCTACACAACTAGTCCTGTGGGAAGTTACAGTTCTCCTCTCTCTCTCTCATTCTTTTTTTTTTTTTTCTTCCGGTACGTTTTTTTTTTTTTGAGTCGAAACAAAAAAATCTTTTGGTTTTGAATTTATTGTTTGTTGAAATGGAGTTGGAGCCTATATCGAGCTGTTGCTCGTCGTCGTCGTCTGGGGAAGATGTTGCGGCGGCGGATATGACGGAGATGGAAGCGGCGGAAGCATTGGCGGATTTGGCGCAGCTTGCGATAATGCGAGAGCAGGTTTTCGAACCAGCTTCGAGCTGGGGGAGTAAAGGGAAACGAGTTAGGAAGCGTGCTAAGACTGAGTCTCCTCCTTCTGACTCGCTATTGAAACCGCCTGACTCCGAAACGTTACCGACTCCGGATCTAGTTGAGGTACCGTCTCTTCGCTTTCCCTCTCTCGTCGTCTGTTTTGTTTATTCAATTTGGAATCTCTCATTCGTACTGGTTCTGTATATAGAGAAGTGTGCTTTAGATCCAAATAAATCGATTTCGAATTGTTAGATTACTACACAGTGATTTAGGTGGATTAACGTCATGATGCAATTTAGTTATGTCATGGTTTAGAAGATTTTGAATAGCTCTTTTACTAATTTAGGCTATTGATAAGACAATCTCATGATGATTGGTTTTTAAATGGAAGTAGTTGTTAAAAGGTATATTTCTTTAACAGGAACGATTAGTGAAAGAGGAGGAGGAGGAGGAAGAAGAAGAAGAAGATGAAGTTCAACCAATTACTAAAGAACTAACCAAAGCTCCGGTTAAAACTGAAATGAATGGTGAAACACCTAAACCAAATCTTGCTTCGACCATTAGGTGTAGTAGATCCAATGGCTGTGGCCGATCGAGGCAGAATTTGAGTGAGGTATGCCATATGGTTATAAGCAGTTATAAACTTTTCTCTTAATTTTTTTGTGTTTGTTTTTTGTGACTAGAAGTATGTTGAGAACTTACCTGCTGCTACTACTCTCTAGGCTGAAAGAGAAGAACGTAGAATCCGAAGAATTTTAGCTAACAGAGAATCTGCGAGGCAGACAATTCGGCGAAGACAGGTATTCTTAACGTCCTCTGTCGGTTGAGTTTAATTTAATGATGTTGCCTATGATTTAGTTCTATCACAAGTTTCTCCTGAACTTTGTAGTCGTCAAGTTCCATGTCGTGAAAGTTGGTTGCATAATGTTGTTTAAGTATTTGTTACCTTATATATGTAGGCAATGTGCGAGGAGTTGAGTAAAAAAGCAGCTGATCTGACATATGAGAATGAGAATCTGAGGAGGGTGAGCAAACCATTCGATTTACATTTCCACTGAGCAATAGCGAACCTAAGAGACGTTTGTTATAGCTAATGACATTTCTGCTCGCAGGAAAAGGATTGGGCCTTAAAGGAGTTTCAGTCTTTGGAGACGATGAACAAGCATTTAAAGGAACAGGTTACACAGTTGACCAAACACCCCATGACAGTATCAAGAGCACTATTGCTCACACTGCCATATCTGATTTTTGCCATCTGTTTTTATAGGTAGCAAAGTCAGTAAAACCTGATACGAAAGAACCTGAAGAACCACCCAAGCCATCACAAGTTGAGATGTCTACATCATCGACTCCGATTTACTTCTACAACCAGAATCCATATCAGCTTTTCTGCTGGCCTCATGTTACTCAGTCAACAAATCCAGTGATACCACCACTCGAATTTGCAACCTCAGGAGGAGCTTCTGCTAAAACTATGACCCCGCAGGAACATGAGAATCTTGCAGATGATAATGGGCAAAAGACTCATTTTTACGTCGTACCCTGTCCTTGGTTTCTCCCTCCTCCTGACAGCAACGGTGTTTCCTTCGGGCTTCAAGATACACAAAGAGGTACCTTTTCAAACGGGCACCATATTGATGATTCTTCTGCAAGACCGTTAGAGGTCACAAAAACTCCGTGGTCCCATCTTCCAACTAGAATCAAAGAAGAAGACTCTGGTTCACCCGAAACCAGACCTCTATATGATCTCAACGAATCTGCAACTGAAGTCCTCTCAGAAGGAGGAGAGGGTTTTCCTGTAACGCAACAAGCTTATAGTTTAAAGCATGAAGATATTTCTGAGACAACTAATGGAGTTACGCCGGTGCCACCTGGTCATCATGTTTTGATTTCTCTACCGGGGAAAAACCATGGATCTTTGGCTGCAGCGGAAGCAAGAAAGAGACGAAAAGAACTCACAAGGCTCAAGAACCTCCATGGCCGTCAATGTCGGATGCAAGTTGGATAGCTTATACATTCATCATCTTACCAGTTGAAACACTAAAGGGTACTTCATGATCCCTTTCTTTTTGTCCGGGGCATTTTCACATTGTTTCGGCTTTGTCTTAATGAAACACCAAAGTCAAGAGTCATATCATCCAACAAACAAAGTTGGAATATTGTTATACTCATCCAAGATTAGTGTTTGGAAGTTTTTGTTTTGCTTTTACAAGGTAATAGGAAATGTTGTACCATTGTAACATTTAGGGTTATTTGGCACAAAGGTAAAAGTGCCTTTTTGTAAGATCATCCGGAATCTGTTTGCTCCTCACTTGAAGTTCTGGTTCCGGTTTTGATCAGTGGTAGAACATATTTACAGGGTTTGTTCCCTTTTTTTACCAGAAAATCAAAAAGTTCTTGAATTAAATCAGTTTCTAACCATTCTTATTACAACAGAACCCTACATTTATCTTTTTGGATTAAACAGATGGTAAAGTTTCTACTGTTACATGGGACTATACTGTTATCTCTGAGGTCTCCAATTTGAGGTTGGAGCAATCTCTTGACACCGAACAATCCCGGCTGCTCCACCATAACACAACCATCTCTCACTTCCTTTATTCATGTTCCACCTCACGCGATGCATCGCCACCATTTTAGGTGGGAACCCTTCAGCTTTTGTTCCACTGCTACCGTTGCTTGCTTCTTCTTTTCTTCTTCCTCCTCCTTCATTGCCATCTTCATTAACACATACCAATGCTCTGCTGTTCTCGTCATCTTCACCTATCTTGTTCTTTCCTTTTTTAGCCTTTGATGGTGCTTTGTTGTTTGTTCCTTCAAATTCGGGATCTAAATCTGGATCCTGTTCGTGTGCAAATGCTGCAAAAATCAAGTAAGCCAAGATAAGGACTAACGTATTCAGGAGACTGACCCTATTAGAGAGACTGGTGCGACATTCGTAGAGTTTCAACAGACCTAGAGGCTGAACATCTGAGACGTTAGATGAGTATCGATTAGGAGATTCGTTCAAGAGACTTCGAAGGCATCTCTGTTTTTCACCAGTCTCACCAACCGGTTTCTTCAATATGATTGGGATGTCTGGAATTGGACTATGCACTATAAAGGTGGAATTTTTCATTGTTAATTGCCCACAGAGAAAGTGTGGAGTTCGATTTCGTGTGTCTTTTTCCACTGCTTTGGTCGTAAGCTGCAAGTAAATCCCAACAAAGCAAAAGGAAATCTTTAAGAAATTGACACTTTACTACCATCTTGAAGAGAAGAACGTAATACTGCAGTTTATAACTGACCTGGAAATGGTAAACGGACCCATCTGCAGTGCAATAGGCTGCTATGCCTGAGAAGTTATACAGTTAATTCTCGAGATGGTGTAAATTCTGACTTTATACGTTATGACGAATAGATGATGATTATGGATATTTGAATCCAAAGACAAGCCCATAAAGAACAATTACCTGTTAGCCTTGATACTTGAATACTCCAGATGGGAAAAGTTGAACAGTTATAAACGCTTAACCCTTGTTGTTTGGTGTTAGGATAAGGCTTTCCGGTAGCAGGAACATCATACGCAATCTTCACCAAGCTTAGGATTCTTAACATTCCGTCGTCAAAGGACAATAGAACGCATCTACAGATTTTGAAACCTCACGTTTCATCAGGACTTCGAACCATCGAACTAAAGACTGTATAATCACAGGGGATAGAGCTATGATTAATACCTTGGATCTTGTAACCAATCGAGGCTGTATATAAACCTTGGTACTGGGTGCAAATCCCATAAAGGACGGAACGGATCACTGCAGAAAAAAAAAACACAGGAGGCAAGCAATAAGCAATGGCACAAAATGCCAAATAAACATTAAACAGGACAGTCTTGTGTATTAAATGCATCAGACTCAAACTTTTTAAAGAAAAATAATGTAAAAGCTGATATTTTAGGGAAGTGTACCGTAAGTCCCAAAACTTCAGACCTCCATGTCCGGCAGTAGCTACTATGTTTGCACTTTCCTGATCACTGGAAGGTTTTCAGAAATTACGTCGATTAATAAGTGAATACTCTCACGGTACATTTTGTAGCAGTAGTTTTTATGGGTGTGATTTCTCTTCACTAACCTTTCACCAGGAGCCCATGCAACTGCCCTAATAGGAGATGTATCAGCGCTGAAGAAAAGTAAAGGTCTTGTATCTGCACAGAGAAAATTTGAAAAGTAAATGCGAGATCAATAGTAGCAATCACCCTCTGTAGCCACAATGTGAAAGAAACTATCAGGTAATACCTTCTGAAGATGTAACTGTAGAAAATTTCCAGAGAACAATCTGATGCATGATAACCAAAAAAAAATATGGGTCAAAGCAGTTTAGCACCGCAGTTCATCTTCCAAAATACATTTACACATATGCAAGGAAGAGGAGAAGAATATGATGGAGACAGTGAAGATAGTAAAATAATTACTACTTACGGTGCCATCGTGGCAACCAGCCAGTAAGAAATCGGGGTTCCCTAAAGTCGACCATTCAAGTGTCAGCGGAATACTGTGCAAAAATAGATGAGCGCCATATCAGGAGGAACCCAATAGAGACAGATAGTGAGAGTGTTAAAAGGACAGCTTTGTTTTCTATTCCATGAAACAAGCAAAGACTGGCTACATGGAAGAAATCTACTGACCTCTGCATGTCACCACATTTCAAGTTTGAACATTTGAAAACGGGAGCCAGTTTCACAAAACGAGGGTCAGTTGCAGCTTTCTTTGAAGATAAATATACAGCTGATGTTGTCCGAGGCATTGGAACATCCCACCTACATAAGGTCGTTCATTATTTTGCATAGTATCATAGAAAGCTATATGATTACAAATATGATTACACAGACCAAATTTGCATAAAATATATCAATGCAGTTGAAAACAAAGGCGAGGTGGCATACAGTGATAGAAATCAAAGCATCCGAGACAATTTGTACAGGGCACATAATGCATCACGATAAAAAGAAGAGAAGAATTAGTTAGCTTACACTTCCAGAGATCCGTTTCCCAGCAGGACAGCTAAGTACCCCATTCTATGCTTATTAAGAGAATCATCGGCATATGAGGGGCGCCATTTCATATCCCAGGCAACTTTTCCATTGTGGGCCAGGCATAAGACAACCCTTGGAAGAGCAATGTCTTCAGAAATACCTGAGGACGGTTCATCCTGTACATTTCCAACAGCTTCATTATTTTCAAATAGCATGGGTTTGCAACTTTCTTCAGTAACTTTGGTTTTTTGTCTCTTTCTCCGTACGGGAAGCTTGATATTTGCATTTTCCGAAGACAGCACTTGTTCTGAATCTTCATTGTTGACCTTAGTTTCTGTTACTGGAGTTTCTCTTAGGAACCGAAGAGGAGTTGCGGGAACAACTGAATCTTCTGGATACCGAATAGACAGAGCCTCAACGTAGAGAACGTCATCATCAAGCTCAGCAGGTAACTCGGGAGTAGTCTTCTTTCTAGGTCTACCTCTTGGTTTCTTAGGCTCTGTTGTCTCTGTTTTCTCTATTGGATGCTTTCTGGGTCTGCCTCTCGGCTTCTTAGGTTCTGTTGTCTCTGTTTTCTCTATTGGATGCTTTCTTGGTCTGCCTTTCGGCTTCTTAGGTTCTGTTGTTTCAGTAGTTTCACTAGCTGGTTTTTTCCAAGTCTTTCCTGCCGATTTTTTACTCTTCTCTGAAAAAAGGGAGCTATCTTTCTTGCAAGTGGCATTTATAATGCACCATATCTGAATGATTCCTCGACCTGTAAGAGGAATCCCAATCTTGTGACTGTATGAGTCAGGCGGATGAGTAGCCACCGCTAGAAACTGCAACAGTATGATTGATAACAATGAAAACCTGAAATTCCCATTTCTACGGGGTATTGAAACAGAAAATATGACCTAATCACCTCACATTTTGCCTGAGCATCTGGATTTCCATGAATTCTGGGACACCACTCCATTGCCCAAACAGAGCCTCCAACATACATCACAAAATCCTTGCTGCAAAGGTGAATAATAATCCATCACATAAACGGTCATGAGTAGCACAACTCTTGTTGATAATTAAAAAACGACAAGAGTAGAGATATATACACAAACATGCACTGTCAATATGCTGTCTACTCATTGACAAACTTAATTCAGTCACCAAACTTTATATGTGACTTCTTGAATTTGAACATAAAAATTAGCAGTGAATTTCATTCATCTAACAGGGAAACCTTTGTTCATCTCCCATTGTCAAGATTAATTGTATGAGTTTCCTATCTCCGAGTGAGGTATTAACTCTTGCAGAACCCGTTGAACAATTTTAGTGATCACAGCTCATACGAATTTTGAATTATTACCTGATTTCACCGGATGATGATGATGATTCATCCTCATGTATATTAACCTGCACCGATATGAAAACTGATTCAAACATGCAATGTCGTAGAAACAATTTAAAAAGTAAATGAAAGGTAAGAACAAAGGTTGAAACTAATCTCCTAGCGTAAAGATATCAACACACACCTTTGGAACTCGTGCCGAAGAAAATTGAGGCAAAGTTTGAGTGCTTGCACCCTTTGATTCATGGCTTTTTCCAACCTCGTTGTGAAATGCAAAACTTTTTGATTCGTAATTAAAATGCCTCCATTCCCTACAAAAACGTTTAGCAAGCAAGATTAGATTCGCTGGTGTTTAAATCGACTAGTAGAATACTCATTCTACCACATTAAGAAACACTTCATATGAACCATGGAATTCACAATGATCATGAAACAATCTCCTTTGTCAGATCTTAACTACTTCTTAAGCATAGGGTATATACAGTACACTAAGCTACATTAACAAAAGAAGTTAACGCACCTCAAGAATGTAACTGATGATGAGAGAGTGTTAATATCAACCTCATCAATCTCAGAACTATCTTCACCACAGAGATCAGTGATGGAGTCCACTGCCTTCAAGTGATTCTCAACAGAATAATCAAACAGCGATACACTACATTCTTCTTCACCACATCTTGGACGCTCTTCTTCATCCATTGATCTGTTGTTGGCTTTTTTTTGCTCACACGTTGTTCCTGGGAATTTACCAATTAGTACTGAAGCAACAACCAATCAGAGTTTGATGAAACTCTACTATGTCCAGAGCGAGAATTCAATTGTTTCATTCAACATTCAAGATGCATCCACACTCGTTTACAAAAAAAAACACAAAAAACATTCGCCGGAGCTAGGGCTTACGAGCTTAGCAACAGTAAAGTTGCAAACAAAGAATCTGGAATCAGGAATTCTGAGATTTTGAGAAAAAAAAAAAAAAAAAAAAAGTCAAACAGGAAAAGAGAACAGAGATCTAGAAAAGAAGAACCGAGGAAAACGAGGAACACAATTTACCGGCGACAGGAACGACGGTTGCGGCGAAGGCGGGGTACAAAGTCTTTGGATACGTTTTCCTCTCGTCCAGAGATCGACGCGTACCTATTGAAATTTTAGTATTTACATATGTTTATGACAATTTAGAGATTGGGCCGTTGTAATGGGCCTATACATATTTCTGTGAAATATTACCTAGTTTCTTGCGACTTCTTCCCTTTCGTTATTTTTTTTATTGTTACCGATTAGGCAAATTAGACTGAGTCGAGGATGCGATACTGAAAATGTACATCTGTTTTAGAGATAAAGAGCCGAAGTTCTGTGAAGAGTTAGGTCGCCGACCAAAATAGAGAAGACACATTGTCATTTATCTATACTCACTCTTAACATTACAGACTCTTTCTCACTGACTAAAATTATCATATTCACTGGCACTTTTCAGCTTAAGGAACTCAGTCTAAAAACAGTTCCTTTTATTCTTTCTCCCACACTTTTTTTTAGTAGAGACACAACCCCAAGTCCAGAACAAACGTGCTCACGTAAGCCATTAGAGCATCCAGGAATCAAGACAACAATGTGGAAGAATGATTATGATTGTCCCCAAGCCCTGTTAAAGAATCATTGAACCATAATTAGTTAGAAGTAGCCAAAAACACAATATGTTATACCATGCTTCTTGGAATGGGTCAAAACAATCAGAATGGTTTATGCCTGAGCAAACCTCAGAAAATTGTGCATAGCTCATACATGGAGAAACTGTAAGAGTATAGTTCGAAAAACTTCGGTCAACCAATCGAAGTAATGCTCTCACTCACTACTTTTTGTCACACATGACATGAACGTAAACAATGATATATCAACCATAAGCCCATTCCACAGATAGTTGGACAAAGCAAAGATATTAATCTTAGGGGATCCAAACCAAACAAACATATTAACAAAGGTGAAACAATTTGTCTACCTAAGTTAAATGCAAACTTGAGAGCACAGTGAAAAACTTTTCTTAAGTTACAGAAACAAGTACCAAGCTTTACTTACCCGATACTGAACATACTAAGAGGGTCCAACTGTTGCTGCGGAGGTTCAGGTTCTTGTCGCATGTCTTCCAACGGCGGCAACGACATAGCAGTACTCGTTTGTGTACTCTTAGCTTCCATAAGCCGCCACATGTACCAAGAACCCACTGACCTATACGGTCTCCACTTAGCACAATGCTGCTCCATCTGCGATGGGCGAGGCAAGTCATCTAAGCCATAAAGCATCTGCACTCCCTTCCTAACACCGAGATCATTAACCGGCAAAACATCTGGTCTATGAAGAGAATTAATCATAAACATATGAACAGACCATGACCCAATTCCGTTAACCATTGTTAGCATAGTGAACAAAGACTTCTCATCCATATTCAGAATCGCCGAATCCGACAAGATTCCGTTTTGATACTTTCTAGCGAGATCATGAAGATAACTCGCCTTCCTTCCCGAGACGCCGATTTGACGAAGCTCCTGTGGACTTAAAGCTAAGACGGTCTCAGGAACAACCACATCCTCGCCGCCACAGATAGCAATAAACCGTGTGTAGATTGAGTTCCCAGCTTTAGCAGCAAGCTGTTGGTAGAGTATACTCCGTACCAACGCTAAGAACGGAGTCTTAAACGACTCAAACGTCGGCGGCGGATGAACGTCAATTAACGCGGCGAGCAACGGATCCGCGTTACGAAGATAGTGAATCGCTGCTTCGAGCTCGCCTTCGCATGTGAGAGGCCGAGCTTGGATCCGCGGCACATTTATAGCTCGTGATTGCGATGGTTTCGCTTTACCGGGAGATTTTCCAGCCGTCGCGACCGGCGAGGTTACCTGAGAGGAGGAGATATCCTCCGCCTTGTAGTCTTCATCGGCGATGTCTCCGTCGAGTGTAAGCTTCCGAATTTTTCGAGGACGGAGAGGGATTTTGGATGGTGGAGACGACACATTGCCTAATTCAGTGATCCGTTGAGCGTCGATTGTGGTAGATGAGACGATTGAGCCTGAAACTCCGGCTGAATCGACGGTGGGTTCTGGTGGAATTAGGTTATGAGTTTGGGGTTTGGGTGATTGTGGTCGACTTTGGGGTTGAGTCGATGGTTGAGAAGGAGATTGTTCTCCCATCTGAAAAATTCCAAAATCGAGAAAGGGAGAGGGAATCAAATTAGGGTTTTGAAATTCTCACTCCGGAAACAGAGCATCGGAGAATGACTACGGCTGAGATTGATCTACTTCTTTTGCTTCTTCTCCGAAATGAAACTGCGAGAGGAGGAAGAAAAAATGAGTCTGCTCCGTCGCTTTAAGTCTTCTCCCACGCGCCTTTTACGAGAGTGGCCTTCACGCTCCGATGACCGAGGCGTGTTATATGGGCTCTTAAGGCCGAGGCGTCTGTACCAGTTTTAAAGCCCAAACTCGGCTACTTCAGGTTAACTAAAATCTCTGTTTTTTTGCTTTTATCTAAATTCTAAACTAAAATGTATATCATATTTGCACAAATATAGTAGAAGCAGACTGATATTTTTGTTATAATCTGTGATTGTGTGTGATTATTACTTAGAAAAGAAAGAAAATTGAGAGCATGTTAGTGAAAGTGTTCATTTGGTGCGCAATTGCACATATAGTTGCAAATAAAGATGCATTCAACAAATTTTGGTGAAAATATAGTATAACGCAGCTAGCCTATACTCTTCTTATAGCTTATCTACTCAAGGCTATATATAACAATTATGTGTAAGAGTGTTATTAACTTATTATCCTGCATCAAGACGTTAACAGAAGGACGAGTTACTCTTTGATATTTGCTCTCAGATCAACAAACTGCTTAGACGTAATAAAGATCCTTAAATTGCAACAAGATCACCAAAGAGACAACTAAGCCTTGAGGCTAAAGAAAAGGCTTGAAAAACCATTAAGAAAGAAAAAAGAGAGTCCATACTCAAATCACAGAAACATATAGCTGCAAGATGGTAGAAAGAAAAAGAGAATCCATACTCAAATCACAGAAACATATAGCTGCAAGAGACCATCTCATGTATGTATCATCAAATGGTAAGAGTTTGACAAAGCCGAACCATGAGATGGTTAATGCCTCCAAGCACACAGTCGAGTGATTCGACATTCCCCCAAATCTCACCTCCTTCACGTTTTTCCAACACGATCATTGCGCACCAAATACCCTTTTCCCCAATGCAATTACCAAAAACAGAGCTGCTGTTACTGCCCAAAATCGCCAACTTTCCACCAAAATTCGCCATTTCAGAATAAGAAACCATATACTTAGGCAGTCTCCACAAAGATTCACCTTTCACAGGTCTCCAAGTCTTCTCCTTTGGATCATATACGACTATTGGATGTCCAAGAGTACACTGAGGATCAATTGTATACAGCATATCATCTACCACACATTGCACATGGCATGACTTTTCCCACAAATCCATTATAGGATGAGTTGCATCGGCGACGTATGCGTCCCATTCACCACCTCTTCTTTTTGGTTCGTAAACCAAACAACCTTTATAATCCAAAATGTAAATCTTGTCTTTCATCACAACATATTTCCTAAACTGGCTAGATGTACTAGATTTAGGGTACGGACCAGGCAAAGATTCCCAATTCTGTTTCTCAAGATCGAACACTTCGATCCATTCCGACTCTGATGGACGTCGCTTCCTGAAACCTCCGATTACGTAAATCTTTCCGTCAATTACTCCGGCGGCTGCCTCGTAACGACCCCTTCTCATTGGAGGGAGCGAGCGACACTTGTGAGTTCTGCAATTGATGACATTCATAAACTTCAAGCGTCTTCGCTCGACGACTCCACCGATCACATACATCTCTAAACCGATAGTGACAACACAAGCTCCATAAGGCACGGGTGGAAGCGAACCGAGTTTGCTCAGTCGTAAAGAAGAAGCCTTGTTTCGATGGAGAATGTGCCAGCTTGGGAGATATATACTAGGGTACTGGATGGAGGCATAAAGAAACGTTTCAGAAAGACCGAGGCGCGCACGCGTATCATAGAGACTTGACGAAGCGATCAAACTGGAAAAGTAACGGGAGACCGAAGATAGACTTGGGTAATCACATCTCCGGATGAGTGCGACGAGAGCCTCGGTGACATCGTTTGGAAGTGGGAAAGATGTCGAACGTTTCTCTTCTTCTTCTGCTACGTCTTCTTCCTTCGGCTTCTTGTTTCGGTTCTCGTTTCTTGTCGAGAGTCTTCTACTTCTTCTTAAAACTGCTTCTTCTTTTGGTTTCTTGTCGAGTTCTCCTGGTTTCTTGTTTGGATCGCCGCCGTCATTAGAGCCGTCGGAAATTTCAGAGATGTTAACCATCGTCGTGTCGTGTATGTGAAGTTAACGGTGAGAAATAATGGAAACAGAGTCTAGTTCGATCTTTTGAATAGCTCTTCGAGTATTTATAGCCATAGTTTCATTTTCATTTTACAGTATTTCTTTAGAAAGGAGGAATCAAAATTCATGCTTCAACGTAAATCATGTGGGCCTTTCAAGCCTACAATGATGGACCCTTTTATAAGCCCATATTTAATTGTTATAAATCATCCCTTAGCTTATAGACTTATAGTATAAGATAGATTTAATTGGCAAGAGTATTCATATTTTTTTAAATAACAAAAAATTCAATGTTTTGTATAAGAAAATTTCGTATATCTAAATTCTAAATTATATTTTGTTGACACAGTCTTAGGGGGTGGTATTGGACTGTTGATTGTGAGAGAATTTAATTGAATAGATAAAACAAAATATAATTTAGAATTTAGATATACGAAATTTTTAAAAGCTATTTTTGCCACAAATTCTAAAAGCTAGAATCTTTCTAAAATCTAAAAAATATGACTATACGAAACAGCGTATAGTCATTGATACTATTGTCAAATTCTATTGTCGAAACAGCGTACAGCGTATAACCTCCTCCTCATAATTCTATTTTTAAAAATATGACTATTTTTAAATAACATATTGTCAAATTCTAAAATCTGTAAATTATGACTTTGTAAATTATATTTACAGAATTAAATTCTAAAAGCTATTTTTGCCACAAATTTTTTTATATTTGTATTTCAAAACTTTGAAATATTATTTCGCTTTGTCGAAGTATTTAAATATTGACAATATGTAAACAATGTTGTGTGTCTAAACATTATTTTTGTAATCTAAAGTATTTGAAAAAATAATGGCATCCATGTATTTTCATTTACTATAAAACAGAATCATTATTCGAATCCTTTTTTTTTTTTTTTTGAAAAATATCATTATTCGAACTTATTAAATAATATAATGTCACTTGCAGATTTATGACCTATCGACATCAATATGAACGAGGTAGAGGAAATTTTATAATGTCAAGGCCTGATTCGAGCATTATATTTCTACTAGTATTAAACCATGTACTACGCACGGGTCCATGAGATAGTTTAAAAGAAAAAAAAATTATACAGTCATATTCATAATCTATATAATAGCAAACTCACTTTTAAAGGAGTGTGATACAATCTTTTCAGTCCTACCGTAGAGCTTAATCTTTCTATTTATCCTATGGCTGTGGTTTTCTCTTAAAAGTTCTCTAAACCAAATGATACATCTTTCAATTGCAACTTTGTGTTGGCATTCTTTCGTGAACCATTGCGTCTCTCTCTTCTCACCACCTTTTAGTTGTGCTTCTTGGTCGTCATTATATACCTTATTGAATTTATTAGCTTTTTTTTTTTTTCCATAGATCTACATACAAATACTCCTCTAAAGCCTCTCTAAACAAAAAAAAAAATTGAAACCAAGATCTTTGGAGATCCCTTTTCCTCGTAGTCTTTTTCCATTTTCACTACTGAGCCAACGACCCTTCAATTCTCTCCCGCCGAAGCTTCAATTGATCTTTGGTAAGTTTTAATGTGTTGGTCCGTTTTTTAGATAGTGCTAGTTTAATGGGCATGGGTTTCCGCATAAATAATAGAGGATGAGAGTGAAAAAATTGATAACTGAAGGATCGTAACTGATTGACATATTCATCGGTGGATTTGTTTTGTCTCATCTTCTTCGTCTTTGTTGGGGTTTTTACAGTATTTAATCTAATATTTCAAAAACGTTGTATGTTAAAGAGAACTACTTAGTATTAGACCCTTCGTTTAGTAACGTTCTAAATTGTGTAATTTTATGAATTAATATTTTTCTAATTGACGTCTCTCAAATAGGATTGTCGTGTCTCTTTTTTTTTTTTTAATTGTTCGTTTAGTAACTCACTTAAACACTATTTGTAATTAATTTCCCTATCATCTCCTCCCTCGGAGAAGAAACGTTACATATTTTACAGTTGAGCATATGAATGCGAAGTTCAAGTGTTGTCCCTTTTCTCTATCAATAAAACTCGGTAACCCTACTTTCATGTTTTCATTTGTCTCTTGTTCCTCTTATCAAAATTGTTTTTTTTATATATATATAGTTGTTACTGATATCCATTTCTAAATCAACAACGCAATTACAAATTGATTATTCGATTTAGGTTGCCATTTGATATTATGGTTTTTGTTGATTTTATTTCAAATTTTCGTATTGTAATACAAACATGGGACATACAGTTCAAAGAAGAAAATGATTGAAGTGGCCATTTTGATTAAGAAATGATGGAGATGTGGAAGACGATGATTCAGGTAAAGCGGATTAAATTATGTTAAGGACTGGGTTAAGTCAACCTGGATATATATCGCTTTTAGAACCGTAGGAATTGGGGTATAAAATAAAGTGGGTATAGTTTATTAAAGAACAAATTTTTATTTTTGGTGTTTTTGAGTACCAAAAAGGTTTTATAGGAAAAGGAAGAAAACAAGAAGTAAAAAAGGGATAGAACATATACACTTTTTTATTTTATAATGTTTGGTTAGATTGGTAAGGCTTATCCATGTTTACAAAACGGTTAATCAGTTAGGTTCATGATAATGGTTATTAGTTCCTCTTGATAAATGTCTGCCTCATATCCGTTGGTTTTGGTGAAAGTGTTCAATTGCACGAAACCTCCAAAACATAGTTGTAGATAAAATTCAACAAATTTTGGTGAAAATATTGTATAATGCAGCTAGCCTATACTCTTCTTACAGCTTATCTACTCAAGGCTATATATATAACAATTATGTGTAAGAGTGTTATTAACTTATTATCCTGCACAAAGACGTTAATAGAAGGACGAGTTACTCTTTGATATTTGCTCTCAGATCAACAAACTGCTTAGACGTAAAAAAGATCCTTACATTGCAATAAGATCACCAAAAAGACAACTAAGCCTTGAGGCTAAAGAAAAGGCTTGAAAAACCATTAAGAAAAAAAAAGAGAGTCCATACTCAAATCACAGAAACATATAGCTGCAAGAGACCATCAAATAGTAAGAGTTTGACAAAGCTAAAGCTTGAGATGGTTAATGCCTCCAAGCACACAGTCGAGTGATTCGACATACCCCCAAATCTCACCTCCTTCACGTTTTTCCAACACGATCATTGCGCACCAAATACCCTTTTCCCCAATGCAATTACCAAAAACAGAGCTGCTGTTACTGCCCAAAATCGCCAACTTTCCACCAAAATTCGCCATTTTAGAACAATAAACGATATAATTTGGCAGCCTCCTCAAAGATTCACCTTTCACAGGTCTCCAAGTCTTCTCCTTTGGATCATATACGACTATTGGATGTCCAAGAGTACACTGAGGATCAATTGTATACAGCATATCATCTACCACACATTGCACATCACATGACCCTTTCCACAAATTCTTTATTGGATGATCAGTTGCACCGACGGCGGATGCGTCCCACTCACCACCTCTTCTTTTTGGTTCGTAAACCAAACAGCCTTCAGAATCCAAAATGTAAATCTTGTCTTCCATCACAACATATGTCCCAAACTCGCTAGACGTACTAGATATAGGGTACGGACCAGGAAAAGATTCCCAACTCTGTTTCTTAAGATCGAACACTTCGATCCATTCCAACTCTAATGGAAGTTGCGTTATGAAACCTCCGATTACGTAAATCTTTCCGTCAATTACTCCGACGGCTGCCTTGAAACGACCCCTTCTCATTCCCGGGAGCCAGCGACACTTGTGAGTTCTGCAATCGATGACAATCATAAAATTCAAGAACCTTCGGTCGACGATTCCACCGATCACATACATCTCTAAACCGATAGTTACGACCGAAGCTCCCCAAGGCACGGGTGGAAGCGAACCGAGTTTGGTAAGTCGTAAAGAAGAAGCCTTGTTTCGATGCAGAATATGTCATCTTGGGAGATCATTAGTAGAGTATCCGATGGATGCATAAAGAAACGTTTCGGAAAGACCGAGGCGCGCACGCGTTTCGTAGAGACTTGACGAAGCGATAAAACTTGAAAAGTAACGGGAGACGGAAGAGAGACTTGGGTAATCACATCTCCGGGTGAGTGCGACGATAGCTTCGGTGACATCGTTTGGAAGTTGGAAAGATGTCGAACGTTTCTCTTCTTCTTCTACGTCTTCTTCCTTCGGCTTCTTGTTTCGGTTCTCGTTTCTTGTCGAGATTCTTCTTAAAACTGCTTCTTCTTTTGGCTTCTTGTCGAGTTCTTCTGGTTTCTTGTTTGGATCGCCGCCGTCATTAGAGTCGTCGGAAATTTCAGAGATGTTAACCATCGTCGTTTCGTGTGTGTGAAGTCAACGGTGAGAAAAAAAATGGAAACAGAGTCTAGTTCGATTGTTTGATTTTTATTTTAGTATTTCTTTAAAAAAGAGAAATCAAAATTCATGCTTCAACGTAAATCATGTGGGCCTTTCAAGCCTACAATGCTGGACCCTTTTAAAAGCCCAAATTCTGTTTTAGTATATTATCAGGGATATTTCAAACTAGGCCTACACAGTTTTTTTTTTTTTTACAACAATTTACATGCTACAGTCAAATTCTTATAAAATCGTGTTAACTATATTCGATAGACGATATATAGATCTATCTATGTCGAGGATAATGAAAATAAATATGACATGTACAAAGTACAATCGTGTTGCATGTATGTACTCGTTATAGGTGAAAATCGTGTTACTTACAGTTACAGATGATAAACACAATAAATATACCAATAAAAAATGGAAAGAAAACAGAGTTTAAAACTAAAAAAATGAAAGCATAAGACCAACTAAGCAAAGTGGGGACAATGGAAGAGAAAAGCATACGTAACGGTTGCAAAAGATGAAAGAACATAAGCACTTACACGTGAGAGACGAGAACGAGACAAACAGTGATAAATTATACTACGAATCTACATCGTTGGGTCAACAAGAATATTATTATTATTAGTATACGTTAAGTGAGGCGATGGATGAATCAGAGCCTATGAATCATAACCCCAATAAGACGTGTTTGGTGTGATATCTACTGGCTTTTTTTTTTCTTTTTTGTCGTGGCCTCATCGACCTTAGCTTTATCTCGATTTAGAAGTTTTCTAAACTTATGAGATTTCGTGACCTCAATCATGCATATGTTGATGTTCTCAAGGCAAATATAGCATAGCTGCCGACGTTATTAACATGAATAAGAAAATTTTGTATATCTAAATTTTAAAGTATATTAATTTTTATTTAAGAAATAATTTTGTTGACACAGTTTTAGATATTTTTGCCACACTTTTTTTTTGTATTTCAAAACTCTGAAATATTATTTTGTTTTCTCGAAGTATTTAAAATATTGACAATATGTAAAAAATGTTGTGTGTCTAAACATTATTTGTGTAATCTAAAGTATTTGAAAAAAATAATGGCATCCATGTGTTTTCATTTACTAGAAAACAGAATCATTATTCGAACTTTTTTTTTATTGTTGAAAAATATTATAATTCTTCTAACTTATTAAATATTTTAATGTCACTTGCATATTTATGACCTATCGACATCAATATCAACGAGGTAGAGGAAATGTTATAAAGTCGAGGCCTAATTCGAGCATTGTATTTCTATTTTAGTTTTAGAAAAAAAAACACATAACAGTAAAATAAGTTTTTTTCCACATTAATAATAATCAAATTTTTTATTATTTTTGTTTTATTCAAATTTTAGTTAAATTTTCCACCACGATATCATTATTCCAAAATTTGTTGTTGTTCAACGACATATGTATTTTGTGGGTTTGAATGTAGTAAACATAAATAAAATCTAGTGGTCTCATAATATTGCAAAATACGAGAAATTTATCTAAAGAAAAATATTTATGTTTGAAGCAGACTGTTTTGTGGGTTTGAATTTAAATGATAATGCGATTTTACTAAACATAAACAATATTTACATTAGGCAAAATGAATCATTTCCCCAGCTTGAATCTCGTTCAATTCATAAATTTGTGCAATCGTTTAAATTGATCTTTTGTTGACAAAAAATAAAAAAATAATATTTAGTGCCCTCATAATATTACAAAATACGATAAATTTATCTAAAAAATATATATATGTTTGAGGCAGACTGTTTACCTAAACAAACAAAAAAAGTCATTTTTAAAAACACAATTAATGATATTTTATATAACATCTAAAAGCTTATTATAATAATTTTCTTTCTAAAAGCTTATTATATATTAGAACTTAGAAGTATGTAGAAGCCTAGTAGAAGATAAATAATTCAAAGCGATTAGTAGTGCTCGTAGATGTGATTATGTGAACATGGTGAAAATGATTAAGAAAACAAAAATCAATACAAAAGAAATCAAATAACTCCAAAGCAACCAGACACAAAAATTATACTAGTAGTAAATTCTATATAAAAACAATATTGAACGAATAAATTAAGATATTTTTTTGTCGACACAAAAAAAAAAAAAAAAGAAAGATCCATCTTACGAATTCTATAAATCTGATGATATTAGGACTTAGGAGATGCGTCTGAGGTGGAAAACTATGAAACAGTCTGCGTCTCTCCACGCATAGGCTCCAAATACAAAAACCATAGAAGAAATAATTTTTTTTAAAAACAACCAAACAAAACAGTCTACATCCGTCTTCAATTTCATCCCAGCTTTCTTCATTATATTCCCCCGAATCAAAAAAATCTCGTTTTCTAAAAAATTTTGTATCAGCATTTTTCCAGTTTAGGATCGACATTTTTTCTCTCGACCCTTTTTTCTTTACCTCAGAAAGATTCGTCTTTCCGCAGAGATTACGATTGTTTTGTAGTTTTTTTTTTTCTTTTTCTTGTAAGAGATTTAAGAGATGAGTTTTAGGGAAGAGACGGAAGAGGGTAGAAATGATCTTCGGAGACCCTTCTTACACACGGGAAGTTGGTATCGGATGGGTTCGAGACAATCTAGTATGTTGGAATCGTCTCAAGTTATTCGTGACAGCTCTATCTCTGTCTTAGCTTGTGTTTTGATTGTTGCTCTTGGTCCTATTCAATTCGGTTTCACTGTAAGATCATTCACCGATTGTTTCTTTAATTTGTTCATCAATGGAACTGAGAAAATGTGGACTTTTTTTTTTTTGTCCTTCCTGCTTTTGCTTAATTTGACTAAGAAATTGATAAAGTTCTTATTTTTGATCTATGTTTTGTGTGTTTCAGTGTGGTTATTCCTCTCCAACTCAAGCTGCCATTACTAAGGATCTTGGTTTAACTGTATCAGAGGTATAAAGCCCCCATCTTTATTAACCAACTGTTCTGTTTCTTTCTTTTTTAAAACTCTTTGTTCAAAAAATTTCTGACTTTTAAGTTTCATCTTTGATGTTTTAGTACTCTGTGTTTGGGTCTCTATCCAATGTGGGTGCTATGGTTGGAGCTATTGCAAGTGGTCAGATTGCTGAATACATCGGACGAAAAGGGGTATAACAGTTTTGTTTCTTGATTCTTTAACTGTTCTTATTTTGTCATAATAACATCTTCTTTCTTGTTGTATCCTTAGTTACTGTTGTTTTTTTTTTTTCCTTCTTTGCAGTCTCTGATGATTGCTGCAATTCCCAATATTATTGGATGGTTGTCTATATCTTTCGCCAAAGTGAGTATTTGACGTTCTCAAGTTTCTGATATCATTGGCCTAACTACTCCTAAGTCGTTGTTCTTGGTTTTTTTTCTAGGATACTTCTTTTCTCTACATGGGAAGATTATTAGAAGGTTTCGGTGTTGGGATTATCTCTTATACGGTAATACTAGATTCAACTAGTTCTTTGGTTTCAGCAATGTTTATTCCGAGTATAGATATATATTTACACAACTTGGAATCACGATTTTAGGTGCCTGTATATATAGCCGAGATTGCTCCACAGCACATGAGAGGAGCCTTAGGTTCAGTTAACCAGGTTTGTCATGTTTCATTAGCTTCACTATTCTTTCTGCATTTTATGAGCTGATTCTTATATTAACATCAAAACATTAATACTTTGGTGTTCTATAGCTTTCTGTAACAATTGGGATAATGCTGGCATATTTACTCGGTCTCTTTGTTCCATGGAGAATTCTTGCAGTTTTGGGTAACTCTCATAACATTTCGACTTGGCTTGGGAGTATGGCCTGAGTTTTTTAATCTTATCTATACAGTCTAATCACTTTCTTGTTTGTCTTCTTTACATTTAGGAGTATTGCCGTGTACATTGTTGATACCTGGTCTTTTCTTCATTCCTGAATCTCCTCGGTGGTTGGTATGTCTTTAGAACCAAATAGCTTATACTGTTCAGTTTTTTGCTTTATTAGTTATCCTCAAGTGTTTTGCTGTCGTAATTGTAGGCAAAGATGGGTTTGACAGATGATTTCGAAACTTCATTGCAAGTTCTTCGTGGATTTGATACCGATATTACTGTTGAGGTTAATGAAATCAAGGTACTGACTACTGAAAAATGCTTTGATTTGATGATACTGGTTTGTGAAACCAAGATTATTTTAAATGTTTTGTCTTTGTAAAATTTTATGCACTCTGCAGCGATCTGTGGCATCATCTAGCAAACGTTCTGCAATTCGGTTTGTAGACCTCAAGCGCAGGAGATACTATTTCCCACTACTGGTACAATTACTCTTACATCTAGAACTAATTTTTGTCTACACATGAGAAAATCTCACAGGCTTTCTGTAATCTGTGCTCAGGTTGGTATAGGGCTCCTTGTGCTTCAACAACTTGGAGGAATTAATGGTGTCTTATTCTATTCAAGCACAATTTTTGAATCTGCAGGTAGAGCCAGTCATATGTTTATTTTGATTCTTGGAATGATCCTAAGTCCTAAGACAGAATAAACAGATTTCTTATCATGCTTTCCAATTATTATTCACTTAGGGGTGACATCAAGTAATGCAGCGACATTTGGAGTTGGCGCTGTTCAGGTATATAACTTCATCCTAGGAGACCTTAGATTCGATTTTCTAACCGCTGGTTCATTCTAAACCAGGTAGTGGCGACTGCAGTAGCGACATGGTTGGTGGATAAATCAGGTCGTCGACTTCTGCTCATGGTGAGGAATATATTTGAGACTCGTATGTACATCTTACAAAAGTCTGAAGATGCATAACGTAGTATCATCGTTTTTCCTCTGAAATGCAGATCTCTTCTATCGGAATGACGATAAGCCTTGTTATTGTGGCAGTCGCATTTTTCCTTAAGGTAGCATTTTAACTTTTGAGATCTATACTTGTTTTCTACAATGTCTGAGTTTCATTTAAATGAGTTTTCTTACTATCTTGTTAGGAATATGTGTCACCTGATTCCAATATGTACAACATTCTAAGCATGGTTTCAGTAGTTGGAGTTGTGGTAAGTTGTTCGTTTTATACATTCACACAACGAAAAATACTTAATGGTTTACAAAGTCCATGGTATGTGTGCTAAATCTTACTGAGTTCTTTACAGGCTATGGTTATTGCTTGCTCTCTAGGAATGGGACCAATTCCATGGTTGATTATGTCTGAGGTACTGAATATTAAAGCTGTTACTTCTTGTTAAAATCAGAACTGAAAATCTAATCTTTGCACTGCTTAATTTTGCCAAAACAGATTCTTCCAGTCAATATAAAGGGTTTAGCCGGAAGTATAGCAACTTTGGCAAACTGGTTCGTGTCATGGTTAGTCACAATGACTGCAAATATGCTCTTAGCTTGGAGCAGTGGAGGAACTTTCACTCTCTACGCTTTGGTTTGTGGATTCACAGTGGTGTTTGTGAGTCTTTGGGTTCCTGAGACTAAAGGCAAAACGCTTGAAGAGATTCAAGCTTTGTTCAGATGATCAAAACAAGAAAAAAAGAAGAAGAACTATACACAATTTTTCACTTTTGCTTTCTCCATTACAGTTCATTCTTTTGTCCTCCTCTGTGTCTGTATTTCATGCTTTGTTCAATGTCCTCCTTTTGGACATTCATTATAATTTGTTTATTTTGTACAAGCATATCATTTTACTATAAATTTGATTATTTTGGTGTAATTTTTCGGATTCTTAAAGATTAATAGCAATATATTCAGCAATATCTTAAATGAAGTTATTAGAGAGAGACAAACCAGAAAAGCTATTTTTGGTGTTATAGATCCAAATGGGAAACCTACCATACCATGTGATAAGCTTATTTTGCTGTTTGGCGAACGTGAAGGGACTTATTTCCAATGCAAACGGCGGTCGATTTGAAAAACAAGAAAATAATATAATAAAACTTTTAAAATCATTTGTTTAAACAAAATTCTTGGCATGTTCGACGGTCCAATTAGACCACTCAAGTAGGTCACTTTCTTCCAAAAAAAAGTAAATAAACTAGGAAAATGATTTAACAAAGTAACGAAATTATGCGTTACAAGAACGTTACGACAGTAGTATACAAAAATGGTTTTGTAGTGACGCTGTAACGGGTCACATCTTCACACAATCACACCATTTAACACGAGTGTGAATATCTGTTAGCACAACGATAGTGACCATTCATTAAAAACGACAAGGCACAAAGCTGGACAAAAACAATTTTATACTACAAAACTCCTTTGCTTATCGGTTTGTTTCGTTTGATAACCATAATTTATTTTGCATTATACATCTAAGATCTGAAAGCATGAGCTCAAGAAAATGTAACTCAAACATCACAAAATCTCCCAACACACATAAACAAAACAAACAAGTACATTGACATTGTTAGAGATCAAATCTAAGGATCTCTTCTTTAAACAAGAAAACAACCATGGAGTGAGTTTACAATGCCGGTTCCTCAAAATTAAGCCTAATAACTTAAGGTTACCGGATACTTGTCAATACAATCTTCCCAAGGACTGTTGTTAGAAGGTTTCACATGCCTCAACGCTTCCCAAATGGCGCTGTTACATTTAAATCCACTCCCAAACGCAATTTGCCATACGCGGTTACCTCTTCGCATCCTTCCCTTGGCTTCAATGTAAGCCAATTCATACCAAATGGAGCTCGAAGATGTGTTCCCAAATCTATGAAGAGTCATCCTCGAAGCCTCAACATGAACAGGTGAAAGCTGCAGATTCTTCTCTAACTCATCGATCACAGCTCTTCCACCAGCATGGATACAAAAATGCTCGAAAGCAAGTTTGAAATCCGGGATATACGGTTTAACTTTACCGTTAAAAAGCTTCTTCACAACTAGAGTCATAAAGAAGAGTATCTGCTCGCTTATCGGTAAAACAAGAGGACCTAGTGTTGTGATATTGGTTTTGAGAGTCTCCCCTGCAATCGCCATTAGATCTTTCGACAGAGAAACCCCGGTTCTTCCTGTGTCGTCCTGTTCTTGATAAACGCAACGGAAAGCTTTATCGTCTGCCCCACGGTGAGTCCTTACAACATGCACAAGCCTGTACTTAGACCGTCTCTTGTCCCTCGACTTGTTTGATAGCAAAACCGCAGAGCCACCAACTCGGAACAAACAATTTGGTATCAACATTGATTTCTTGTTACCGAAATACCAGTTCTGAGTAATGTTCTCAGTAGAAACAACAACCGCATAAGTGTTCCTGTGTACCATTAACATGTCTTTAGCAAGATCCACCGCAATAACTCCAGCACTGCAACCCATACCGCCGAGGTTGTAGCTTCTAATGTTACCTCTAAGCTTATACTTGTTGACAATCATCGCAGATAACGAAGGTGTGGGGTTAAAGAGACTACAATTCACAACAAGGATTCCAATATCCTTTGGATTCACATTAGCGTTAGCGAAAAGGTTATCTAAAGCACCAAACATGACCTGTTCAGCTTCTTCTCTAGCAGCAGCCATTGAAATCCTCGGTGGAACATGATGCATAGCTTCAGGGGCATAAGTGTCTTCCCCTAAACCAGAACGCTCAAGGATCTTGCGTTGGAACTCGAGAGCAGAGTCATCGAAATCTCCGGTGAGTCTAGAATGCTCCATGAACCGAGAGTAAGGAGCTTTAAGGTGATCAGGTGGGAGATAACAGGAGAAGTCAACCAAGTAAACGGGTCTAGGTCGGGTCATGACATAGACGGTCAACCCGAAGACAAGAACCGCGGAACAGATGATGATACTAACCAGATTGTATTGGAGATGGATCCAGAGTTGTTTGAGATCGTCTGGGTTCGTCTGAGAGGCTTCGACGGAGATAACAACGGCGAGAGGGAGTAAACAGAGAGTCAAGAGGTTTGAGATTAGGTAATGGTAACCCAATTTCACATACTTGAGATTCACGCTCTGGAGAAAATCCGGTAGCCTCCGTGTTTGTCGGATCTGTACACCAACCGAACCATCACCACCACCACCATTACCGCCGCCGTTTCGTGATTCTCCGGCACCGGCCATTGTGAAGCTCTATAACAAAAATAAAAAAAAAAGTCTGGATTTTTAAGAAAAAGGTGGTTTTTTTATAAAGTCAGTCGTCGATTTTTATACATGCGCAGGTGAAAGGGACCGTTAAAGGAGACAAAATTGACGAAGACCCACCAAAACCCAAGAGTTTTTAAACTAGCTGGAATTGAGAAAACCCAGATAGAGAAATGTCAGAAACTAGGGTTTTGGTGGGTTTAAAAACGAGGCAAAACGGAGAGGGAAACAACAACAAAAAAAAACCCAGAAATTGAGATGTTTTATTTGGAGGGTTTCGAAGGTAGTGGTGGTAATGGAGGAGACGGTAGGGGTCCACGCTTTTTTTTTGAAACGAATCTTGACGAAGCACTCATCAAAATATAGACAAGAGAAACGTGATGATGCATCATTGGTTCATGAGCTGTTTTTTTTTTCCTTTTTTTTTTTTTAAGAAGTTTTGAATTTAGTAAAAAAAGAGATTTTAGCATTTTCAAATTAGCTAAATTCTGTAACTGTAAAGTTTTTTTTTTTTAATTTAAAAAATGTTAAAACTATAGTCCAAATCTGATAAGCTTGTGGTTAAGAGAAAGAATCATTTCCTCTAACAGCTGATGATCAAAAGTGATACGTTTTATGTCGTAACAACTATGTACTTCCAATTAATTCGTGTTAGTAAGTGCTAGTCGTACCAACAAGTTATTCTAACATTCTACTTATAGTAAAGTATGAAAGTTTTGAAAAACCATAAATGTAAAGAGTTTGAATAGAGGACTAGAGAGGATCTATTGTGATTGAAGAAATAAAACAGTGATGTTGACTTTGTTGTAAGGATATATACAGTACAACTTAAGTAAAAAAAAAACAAAAAAAACGTGGCAAATCTTATGAAAGTGCTATCCAAATCTTTTTGGAAGTTGATATCTCTACTATCCTTGAAAGTTGAAATTGTAACATACAAGTAATATAAATCTGCATTACAGTGCCTATACAGTAATCAACAACATTAACATATTATTACACCATATAAACCCATTGGGTTTATTTTCTTAAAGCCCATTTGCGATTAATATGGGCTTTGATGACTGATCTGTTAGTGGAGAGAGAGAGAGATACAATTGCAAAACTCCGTCACCTCCGGTTGTTTCGCCGCATCGGCATTTTTTTTTTTCCGAAATCGGACAAAGCTCTGACCAGTGAACACTGCTCCGTTATTACCTAAAATTTCTCTTTTTTTTTCTTCTCATTTTCAACTTTCAACTACACTAATAAGTATTGAGGATAATTATAGCGTAAGCTTTAAAAAAAGAAAGAGTTAGTAATTTTCAGTTGTGTGATTGATGATTTACCTTCTTTCCCAAGCTTAAATTGTACGACTCGATTTGGGTATCGCAAATCTCTACTTTGTCTTCACACTAATCTCCGGTGAGTGAAATCTGAGATTTGCTACTCCTTTCTCTACCAAATCTGTAAATTTTCTTCTTTTGTCAGCTTTCTCAATCTGGCTACTGCAAATTCCTACTAATTCGTGCTCAAGAACCTTTGAAAGACTCGCCTAGATCTCTAGAGTTTGCTTAGTTTTATCAAATTCTTGGTTCCCGAGCTTATCTCAAGTTTGGTTAAAGATCTCTGTTTCAGATGCGTTAAAAAGTTGTTTCTTTTGAGATTTTTAAAAATGATGGAGAGAAAACGAGAAATGGGGATTGCTCATTTCGCGCGTAGGATTAAACAGCCAAGAGGGATTTGGGTGAAGATGGCGTTTGTTGTTCTTTTGGGTCTCTGCTTCGTCTTCTTCTGGTCCTTCTTGTCTTCCTCTGCTTCAACCTTCAATGTTCAGAGAGAGAGCTTCGACGACATAGCTGAACCAGTGTCAGCTCGCACTAAGTCAGCTCACCAGGTATCTGAGACTAGCAAAGTACACGAGAGAGGTAAAGTTGAACCTGGTTTGAAATCAAAAGAAGGGAAAAAAGTTGGTGGGTCTGTTCATAAACATGAAACTAAGAAAAAGAAAGAGCATGCTGTGTCTCATCCACATAAGAAGAAGGATTTGCCGAAGCCTGTGGTAGTAGAGGAAGTTGTTGTTAAGGAGGATCAAGAACATGGAGAGGCGGAATCTGATGATTCTGAGTCTAATAAGGAAGATGGAGAAGAAGGAACTGAGTCTGATGGCACTGAAGGAGAATCTGATGGAAATGCGGATGATTCAAGTGCCTCAGTTGATGAAGAAGTGGAAGAGAAGAGTGAGGAAGTAACCGTTAACGAGATAAGTAAAAAGAGGAAGAAGAAAGGTCCGGTATTTGATCCTAAAGCTGAGTATAGCTGGAGATTGTGTAACACTAGGAGCAAGCACAATTACATGCCATGTATTGATAACGATGGTTTAATAGGAAGGCTTCAGAGTTATAGACATAGAGAGAGGAGTTGTCCCAAGAAACCAGTTATGTGTCTTGTTCCTCTACCACATGATGGCTATGATCCTCCTGTTTCCTGGCCTGAGAGCAAATCTAAGGTATATAAATTTTGAGCTTTTTTGAGTTATTTGGTTCAAGTTAATTTTGATCTAATGCCATTCTTGTTAATATTAGATAGTGTATAAAAACGTGGCGCATCCAAAGTTGGCTGCATATATTAAGAAGCACAATTGGGTGAATGACTCCGGTGAATACCTAACTTTTCCACAGAACCAGACTGCGTTCAATGGAAATGTTCTACAGTACCTTGAATTTATTCAAGAGGTGAGCACCATTTGTTACTCTTTGAACTTGTTTTATCTTTGGAGGCAAGTTCTGTGTTAGAGATAAAAACATGATTGGTGTTTGATAGATGGTACCAGATATTGAATGGGGAAAGAATGTTCGTGTAGTGTTGGACATTGGCTGCTCAGAGTCAAGTTTTGTGGCTGCGTTGCTGGATAAGGATGTTTTGACAGTATCTCTAGGCTTAAAGGATGATCTAGTCGACTTAGCACAGGTCGCTCTTGAGCGCGGGTTTCCTACTTTAGTCAGCTCTTTAGCAAGTAGAAGACTTCCTTTTCCTAGTGGAGTCTTTGATACTATTCATTGTGCTGCTTGTGGAATCCACTGGCATTCCCATGGTAGGTATTAGTTTTTCTTACAATGTCATTATTGTCAATATGCTTTTTGAGTCGTGATTACTCATATATTTCCACAATCTCAGGTGGTAAACTTCTTCTGGAGATGAACAGGATTTTAAGGCCTAATGGATACTTCATTCTGTCAAGTAATAATGACAAGATTGAGGATGATGAAGGTTATATATTCATGTCTTTTACTTCTGCTTGTAGCATTTATCGACTTGCCTATTATTTTTGTGTGACAAAATTATCTCTGGTGTGTGGGTTTGGCAGCGATGACCGCATTGACAGCTTCTATTTGTTGGAATATTCTTGCACACAAAACCGAAGAAGCAAGTGAAATGGGAGTGAGAATATATCAGAAACCAGAATCAAATGATATCTATGAACTGAGAAGGAAGAAAAATCCACCTCTTTGCAAGGACAATGAAAACCCAGATGCAGCCTGGTAAGTAAAGCAGTGATGCTAAACTAAAAGGCATAAGTTTTCTTTCTTCTTATGTCCATTATGATGTAACTTTTTTCGTGTGCTCCATCTTTGGATAGGTATGTGCCGATGAAAACTTGTATACATGATATACCGTCGGCTATAGAACAGCATGGAGCAGAGTGGCCTGAAGAATGGCCAAAGAGACTTGAAACATACCCTGAGTGGTTAACTAGCAAAGAGAAAGCAGTTGAAGATGCAAATCGTTGGAATGCTATGGTAAACAAATCTTACCTCACTGGATTAGGCATTGACTGGTTACATATCCGGAACGTGATGGACATGACAGCAATTTATGGCGGGTATGGAAAAAGGAGAACTCTCTACTGCTGTTCATAGAACATATTTCGTATTTGGTGATTATTCTTACTGGTTTGAATCTTGCATTTCAATAGATTTGCGGCGTCACTCGTTAAGCAAAATGTGTGGGTAATGAATGTAGTGCCTGTTCATTCACCAGACACACTTCCTTTCATATACGAAAGAGGCCTCCTCGGTATATATCATGATTGGTGTGAACCATTTGGAACTTATCCAAGATCTTATGACCTTCTTCATGCTGATCATCTCTTTTCGCGGCTCAAAAACCGGTAAAGTGGTAGTGATCTTTGGTTCCAAAATAGCTGGTCAAATGAGAAACCTGGCCATGAAATCTCCATTGTTTTTTGACAGGTGTAAGCAACCGGCTTCAATCGTGGTGGAGATGGATAGGTTGACAAGGCCAGGAGGTTGGGTGGTTGTGCGTGACAAAGTGGAGATATTAGAGCCATTGGAAGAGATATTAAGAGGCTTGCATTGGGAGATTCGAATGACTTATGCTCAAGACAAAGAAGGAATGTTATGTGCCCAGAAGACATTGTGGCGTCCATGATTCTTTTACTCTTGCTACTGTCTGTGCATCATCTATCAGAGATTACCGTTGAATTATTTGTATACATCTTCATTGTTCACACAACCTGTCTCTGTAACTACCTTGATCTGCATAGTATGTTGCGGATGATAGAAAATTGTGGATCTCTAGATCAGAGAGTTGGCACACTGCTTATGAAAGAAGTGTCCAGAACATAAATAACAATAACCATCACTATACTAGTCTTCACAAAGATTGCAGGCGTCACATTTTATATAGTGTATAAGTGTTTTAGGTTATACTTTTTGTATTGTGTATAATTCTCTGATGTTTTGGTTTCACGTTATGATGAAAGCTTTATTTTTATACATACAAATATGTTAATATGATATAAATTTCTATATTCAGTTATGATACTCATAGAATCTATGATAATGTAGACTTAACTTAGTAGACATTCCAATTTAAAAGTGGGTTTCTAGAATACGTTAGAAAACATGTTGAAGGTCAATAATTTATTTTCTTTGACTCTAAATGACAAAAAGTGAAGTGCAAGGCTAACTTGTGATAAAGGTTTCGTGTATATAAAAAGTAAATGAACTTATTGCATTTTAAATTTCTTTCTAGTTCCCAAAACACATTTTAGGTTCCAAAACAACATTTTCCCAAAAAAAATATGGATTCAACAAAATTTGACCAAACTTTGACCAAGAATATAGATTCAAAAATTAAAAAATTAAACGTCATTTGAGATCTCTCTTGTTTTTCATTATACATATATATATTAGATGAAGTGGTAACTAGTTAGTAGAAAAGTCTCATTACCAACCTTCTCCACAATATCAATTCTAGGCCTGGCCTTTTTATCTGTACCCGATTATCCGAACCGTATCCGATCCGAAAAACTCGGATACGGATATGTACCGAATCGAAGACAATAACCGAATGGTTATTGATTTATCAATCCGTCGGACATCGGACCGGATCGGATAAAACCCGAAATCCGAAGAACATCCGAACTCATCCGATTCCCTTTTCCTTTTCTCTCTCGATCCTCCGAGATACATCAATTTCCACTTCCCTTATCTCTCGCGATTTCTTTACCGGTATGGTTGTATCCATGATCTTCTTCCCTTATCTCTCGCGATTATCTACATATATAAAGGCAAAACCCTTTCTATGGAATCCCTAATACAATTCTCGTCGCCCCAGTTTTCTACATCGAAGGCATCAAGAAATCGATATCGGTAAGTCTATGATTCATATTCTTTCTTAGTTATTCTATTATTCTTCTTTTTCCTTGAGAGGAATTCAAGTTGGTAGTGAAATCTGTATTTTAGTTGTTTGATTTTGTGTTTTAATTTGCTTGATTCTAATGGTTTGCTTGATCCCGATTCTGAGTATTATTGTTCTCTGTTCTTGTTAAAAGTGAGTATTATAGTTCTCTTCTCCAGTTAGAAACAAAGTTATGATCCGTATAAGTTTCTTTTTCAAGTTTAGATAGAAACAAAAGTTTGATCGAGTAAGTTGATTTTTCATGCTTCGTATAAGTTGATTTTCATGCTTCGTATAAGTTGATTTTTCATGCTTCGTATAGAAACAAAAATTATTATTGTTTAGATAGAGGAGTTAACTCAGTCCCGTATTGTTATTCGTATTGAGTAGTGATCCCGTATTGAGGAGTTAACTAAAATTTTGATTGAGTAGTGATCCGTATCCGTATAAGTTTGTTTTTCAACACTACTCAATCCCGATTCTTAGTAGTGATTAGTATTGTTCTCTTCTCCACTTAGAAACAAAATTCATATGCTTCGTATAAGTTGGTTGATTAACTTGCATTCTTTTTCTTTTTAGATGGATTCCTCACCATTTACAGACAACATTGACAAGGAGAAAGCTGACCCAAATTTGATACCTGAGAGTGGAAACAAAAGGAAAGATGGTCCAGCAGTTGAAACAAAAGGAGGCTCAACACAACCGGACCAACCAAAGAGAAAGCCGAGTAAAAGATCTACTGTCTGGGGACATTTCACAAGATTTGATGACAATGTTAAGCGATGTAAGTGCAATTACTGCCACAAGTCTTACGATTGTGATTCAAAGTCAGGGACTTCTCACTTGAAGGCTCATATGGAGAGATGCAAGCATTTTCAAGCATGGATCACAGACTGTGATTAACAGTCAGGGACAGCTTCAGAGTGGAAAAGTTACTGAAGAAGTGTTCAGGGAGGCTTCAAATGAGATGATTGTGCTGTTAGAGCTGCCACTTGCTTTCATTGAAAGCATCGGTTGGAAGCATTTCTGCAACAGAGTCAACCTCTACAAGCCACATTCGAGAAGAACAGCTACAAAAGACATTGTTAGAATGTATGTGGAGATGAAAGCAAGTCTGAGAACTTGGATTGTTGCTAGTAAGCCAAGAGTCTCTTTGACAACTGACATTTGGGTTGCTAAAGCTACAGGTGCTAGTTACATGGTGATTACAGCTCACTTTATTGATGTTTCTTGGCGATTGAGGAAGCTGATTATTGGGTTTAAGTACATTACCGATCACAAAGGAGCAACAATATCACGAGTTCTTCTTGAATGTTTGGCTGAGTGGGGCATAGAGAAGATTTTAACTGTGACAGTCGACAATGCAACTACAAATACTTCTGCTTTGAAGAAATTTCAGGAGGCATTCAGCTTAAGGAACAGTGAAACATTTGTTTTAAATGGAGAGAGTATGCATATGAGGTGTTGTGCTCACATAATCAATTTGATTATTAGGGACGGTTTGCATGAGTTGAGTGAAAATGTGACAGCCATACGCAATGCAGTTCAGTATGTGAGGTTTTCTACTTCAAGATGTGATTCCTTTGAGCAGAAAGTTGTCACAGGGAAGATGACTAGAGGGAGCTTACCATTTGACATCAAAACAAGGTGGAATTCAACATACGTAATGTTGTCAAGAGCTATTGATTTTAGATTGGCATTTGATAGAATGGAGGCGGAGGACAAGATGTACAATGACTACTTCAATGAGGTCGAGAATGGGAAGAAAAAGATTGGGCCGCCTACAAGGGCTGATTGGAGTGCTGTAGAAAGGTTAGTGAGATTTCTAATCATATTCTACAGTTCTACTTTGGTTGTGTCTGCTTCAACCTCAGTTGCTTCTTATAAGTGCTATGGAGAGATAGTGACTATAGAGAGGAATTTGATGTCACTTAGCAATAGTATTGATACTGATTTGAAATCAAAAGCTGATGCTATGTTGTTGAAATTCGATAAGTACTGGGATGGAATGAGAAACATCAATGTTTTTCTGATTGTTGCAAGTGTGTTTGATCCACGCAAGAAAATGCAATTTGCTAAGATGTGCTTTGACAAGCTTTATGGGAAAGATACAACTGATTCTAAGGAGATGAGTGATAGAATCACCACTTTTCTGACATCTCTGTTTAAGGAGTATAGCAGTCGCCTTCAGAAAGTACCAAGTGGTCAATCATCACAGTCCACTCGACATCAACTTGTTAGCCAAGGTGAGTCCACTGATTTAATGTCGATAGTATTGGGTATGAGAGGATGGACTTTGCTTATAAGGAGTTGGTTGATGAGATTGGGGTTGACGATGGTAGGGATGAGTTGGATGTGTATTTGAATGAAAAAGTGGAAAATCCTAGAACTATTGTTGGATCCGAGTGGGATGTGTTGTCTTGGTGGAGGCTCAACTGTGGTAGGTATTCAGTTTTGTCAGAAATAGCTAGGGATGTTCTTGCAATGCAGGTTTCATCAGTTGCATCTGAAAGTGCATTTAGTACTAGTGGGAGGGTCATAGAGCCACACAGAAGTTGCTTAACACATTATATGGTGGAAGTTTTGATATGCTTGCAGCAGTGGATGAAGAATGAGAATCACTTTGGTGAGAAAGCAATTGTTACGAATACACAATTGCTTGCAGACATTGAACTGCTTGATAAACTTGAAAAAGGTATGCCCAAACCTACTTACTTCATCCTTAGTAGTTATTTGTTTTTAAAACCGACACTTATCAATTACTATTTTTCTTTTTTTTTCAGACTTTGAAGGTGAAGACTTAAACTAGAAGATTTGCATAAACACATCACTCGGATGTAAGGTAAATGTTTAAAATTTGATGTTTGATTTATGTTAAAGAAGTTAAATGAAAAGTTGATGCTTAAACTGATTTTAACTAAGAATTTGTTTCTTTGATGTATTAGGGACATGAAGAAGTTGTAGTATGGGACTAAGAAGAAGCTTGAGGAGGTCGTTGTTGGTGGCTTGCATTGGAGTTCGTTAATGCAATATCATCTTTTATCTTTCTACTTATGTTTGTTCTACTTTGGTTTTGAAATTTTAGGATGGTGATTTACTTTGGTTTTACTTTTCTACTTATCATTGTTCTTTTGGAATTTGGATGGTGATTTACCTTCTTAGGATGTTATTTCCTTATTGGCATGGTTTTCAAAAATTTTAAGATGTTATCGACATGATTTTATTTTTCTACTTATTTTTCTCTCTAAGTCTCGGATTGTTAGGATATGCAAAGATTAATCGGGTTTGAAATATCCGAAATCAGTATCTGATACATGAAAACCCGATCCAAAATCCGATCCGAAATGTTTACATGTATCCGTATGGATATTAGAATCAATATCTATTTTATCCGAAACCCGAATAACCCGATCCGAAACCGAGCCGACATCCGAACAATTATGTCTAATAAACCGTATGGATATTAGAATCAATATCCATTTTATCCGAAACCCGAATAACCCGACCCGAAACCGACCCGATGTCTGAACGCCCACGGCTAATCAATTCATTCATTTCTTCAGTTGTTCACTCTGTTTTTGTCTATGTCCGTCTTCCTGTCTACTGTCCACTGTTAAAGAATCTTGATTTTTTTTTACAAGATATGGACAAGATCGATACTGATGACTTGCTGGTGAAGATATTATCATTTCTCCCAATGAAAGTTGCTGTGACCACTAGCATTTTGTCTAAACGATGGAAGTTTCTTTGGATGCGAGTGCCAAAACTTGAGTATGATGACAGTGACACTAAACGTCTCCGGAGGTTGCAAAGTTTTATCAAGAGAAATCTGCCACTACACAGAGTTCGGGTCTTGGAAAGCTTGCGTCTCAAGTTTAGTACTTTACCGTTTCAACCCGAAGATATCGAACAGTGGGTTGAAGTTGCAGTTTCTCTCTGTGTGCGGGAGCTTAGCATTGAGTATTTTTCTCATTACAAAGCTGCTACATTGCCAGATTGCTTGTACACCTGCAAATCGCTCGAGACCCTGAAACTTGATGATGATGTTTTCGTGATTATTCCTAATAAGGTTTGTCTTCCATCTCTGAAAAACTTGCAACTAGGAGGAATGAGATTCTACTTAGATGAAGATGTTCAACTACTCGATGTTTCTCACACGGTTTGTTTTCCTTCCCTGAAATCTTTGCACCTTAAAGAAGTAATCTTCCACGATAAAAGATCTCTTCGATTGCTTCTTGCCAATTGCCCTGATCTTGAAGAATTGGTCTTAAAACTAGATGAATATGATAATTTGGGACTGGAGGCTGTCCCCATCATTTTACCATCTCTGAAGAGCTTATCTATATCTTTAGATCATATTGAGGATTTTCCTCACTACGTGGTTGAAATTGTTGCTCCTTCTTTGAAATACATCAAACTTGTTGATCGCTGCTGCAACAATAGCTTCTTCATTGAGAATATGCCAAAGCTTGAAGAGGCATACGTTTATGCTAATATCTTTGAATGCGCGAAATTTCTTGGGTTTTTCACATCCGTTAAGCGTCTAAGCTTGTGCTTAATGCTCCAACGCACCGAGGTAAGATCTTTCTCATATATGAAATTATATCGCATACATATAGTAATCTACATTATTTAACTTAAAATTGTTGTATGAGCGCAGGCTAGGAATGTTGATGCAATTTGCTTCAATCAACTTGAAAGTCTTAAGATATGTGTTTGTAAACCATATTGGTCCACTAGAAGAATAGTTGTCTATAGTTACGAAATTTAGCTACAAAATAAGTAATAGCAAATATTTACTACAGACTGTGACAAAATGTTACTTAATTTGGTTGAATAATTTTTGTAGCTAATTCGTCCGTGTTTGTAGCAATTCAATAACAAATAGAGACGACATATAATTGTAGCAGATTTACTACTCATTTAGTTACAAAAAAGTTTGTAGCCCCTGAGTTGTCGTAACTGTTTGTGAGAAAAAAAAATTATTTAAAAACCGACATTATTTGCCACGAACGAGTTGTAACAATTTGCGTCGCTTTGTACGTAGCCAATAGTAGCAACAAGTTGTTCGTAGCACTATAGTGACAGAGAGTACAGTAGCAATTTTGGTGGGTACAGGGACACAATTAAGTAGTGAGTAATGGTGAGGAAGAGATAGTGGTTTCCGACAGATGATAGTGTAGCAACAATAATGTATTGTCACATCAGAGCAAGTTGTAGAGAAAGCTCACCATTCATTTATAAATATCACCATTGATCCAAATAAGAACGAATTAGCAAAAAGAAAAATTTCGCACAATCGTTCCTCCATTCTCTCTCTCTTATCTCTCCTCCTGTTCACAAAAAAGTAGATCTCGTTTTTTCTTCTTTTTTTTCTTTTGTAATCTGTGCTTAACTGAACGAAGAAGATCCAAGAGTGAGTAAGGGTCCTCTTCCACCGACAGTGGTGGCGTGGTTCTCTCTTTTCAGTGTAGTTATGGCTCCGGTAAACGGAGAAGAAGATCTGGTGTAAAGGCCCCTGGTTTGAGGATGCCGGTGGGTTATCGCCGGAGCTTCTCGGCTCCTCCGTTTCAATGGTGGTCTGGTCGTTAAAGGAGGAGATAGATCTGAGTTTTGGTTTGCTAGGTCAGGAACTGCCAACGTCGATGCTGGTTGTCAGAAGTTGTGCACACCGGGAGGGTGTAGCGGGTCAGGTGGCTCGCCTCTTGCCGGCGGTTGCTCTATTTCGTTTTTCTGTAAACTTTAATTTTATACTGGATTCGAATTGTAATAGGCCAAGGCCCAGCCCATTTGGGAGTTTTAATTTTAATTATATATATATATATATATCACCGTTTACTCTAGTATATAATATGTACATTGCTTTGCTACTTGTTTACGATTACACATGATCTCTTTCAAAAAAAATTATGTATTATATATTATGTAGATACCAATTACTATCAATATTGTAGCTAATAGAAGCAACTTTCCTACAAATACCCGAGGCAAATTGAAACAAAGCATTACGATGAACCCGAAGGTAATTGTAGCTAGTTAGTTACACGCATTGCGTAACAAATGATAACAAGTTTAAGACAAAACTTTGGGTATCCATCCGTAACAAATTAGCTATGGAGTGGTATGGCTATTTGTAACTAATTGTTACAATTTTTCCAACTCAATGTGTGGCTATTTACGACAGATTTTTGTCACAACCAGTCGCTATTTGCTACAAATTATCTTGTATCAAATTAGTATCAAATTATCACAATTAGTGACGGATGGAAAATTTGTTACGACCAAATAATAAATTATTTTGTGGCAAATTAGTAAAAAATATTTTTTTGTTACGAAAAATGAGTTATACCTACAAATAAAATCGTGACTATACACAACTATTCTTGTAGTGGTCGGTTTTGCTTGTCCGGTTGCTCAAAGGATCTCCTAAACTAAAAGCTCTTGAGCTCTACTCCCACAATGTAAGTTTCATCAATCTGTAACATGTTACTCAATCGCGTCTTCATGTTCACTTCCGTGTAATTTAACTCTTTCACTTTTCGTTCTCAGCAATTCCCATCATGTTTTAATGCTCCACTGATTTGCTGGGATCAAGTGACACCCGTGCCTGAGTGTTTGCTGACGAGTCTGGAGACTTTCAAGTGGACAGATTTACCACAAGGACAAGAAGCAAGAGATATGATTGCGTATATCACCAAAAATTCTCGTCGGTTAAAGTGTGAACCGTTCCCCGTGACATGGTCTCTCGGTTCTATGACCCATGCCCGTATTATTGGAAATAATGTTTTCTTAATATAATAATCTATTAAAAAACTGCACGTCGTTTCCGTGTGTTATTTAATAAACAACAAACAGTTTTGGTCCTGAGAAACGGAATGGCAAAACTTTTAAAACGATAAGATCGTTAGTTTGTTGTTAGGTCAGAAGAACACATCATCTTCGTCTTCCACCTCACTTTCTTCTCCGATCAATCACTGTTTCTGATATTTATGTATTTCCCTTTCATTACCATAAGACTTTTTCCCCTATTTCCACATTTATAACACTTGTAATTTAACAGATAACAAAGATATTTTTTTCCTTAAAAACAGAGAACATTCATTAAACTATTATATAAGATCAGCTCAAACTGGGTCCATATCTCAATCCTCGGACACGCGCTGCGTTCCCATTAGATCGAAAAGCAGAAGCTGTGATCATCTTCGTGGTGGGTTCGCGAAGTTTAATCTTGGCCATATATAAAAATTTATCCTTTAACTCTTTTTCATTTTGTTTTAGACGTTGACAAGAGGATTGATATTGTACACTACGAGTCTACGACGAGTCAATTTCTACCAGAGTTTTGATTTCTTCTTTCGGTGAGGATTAATATTGTACAAGTATACTATTACTGTTTTTTCAATTCTTCTTCGGATCTTTCATAGTTTTCAGAAGCTTCGAGTTTGTTGTAAAGGTAGTTCCTTTTGTTGTTGAGAAGCTTGATTTCTAATGCTTCTTGAAACTTGATTTCTTATCTGGGTCAGTCTTGTAAGTCTAAGAATCTATAGCAGAGATTATCTTAGCGTTTCTGCATGTGCAAAAGTTTGAATCTTTAGATTATCTTTTGTGATTCTTATACTTTTTAGTAGTCTATATAGTTTGTGTTATTGATTCTGTTGTGTTCAATGGGAATCTTCTCTTTTGTGACAGAATGATTCTCTTTCCTGTTTTAAGTATTCTTCGTTTCATGTCCTTATAGTTAGGCTTTTTTCTGTTCCTTAAAACCAGGTCTCTTCTTTTTTGGGGATTTTTCATTGGAGTTTTGAGCATACACACATCTGTTTTCCGATTAGTTTTGGTGTGAGAGAATTAACGTTGGGTTGTAAACGCTTGTTGATTCTCTTCCTCTGGTCATGGAGGAGCCTTGTGAGACACTTGACAATGGTGAAGCCTATCAAATATCTAGATATCATAACTTTAACCAGCACAGCTCCAGAAGCTACTCTTCACCCTGGTTGGATTTGAGAGTGTTCTATGTCCGGATAAGCAATTTCATGGTGGAAGATTCAACTCCTGAAGTCCTCACCATCAATCATATTCCTTTGGATCCAGATACGGTTCTGGAGATTAACGGTGTTAGATTAAGAATGTACTCGGAAGGAGGTTCTTCACAGCTTAGGAGGGATCGGGTTGATAAGAAATCAGAAGAAGCTACTTATGTCAGCACAGATAATATCAGGTTAACTGGTAGTGTGAAGTTTGAGGTTTTTGACAAAAATGAGCTAATCTTGTCTGGAACTCTTGAAATGTCTGATTGTAATGGGTTCACTGGGGAATCAAAGAATCGATGGAAGATGAATTGCGAGGCTGAGATCACTGCAGGGTCTGGTTTCCTTAAGGAGAAGAGTCAAGACTTATCGTCTCCATTGCCAACTATTGAGGTCTATGTTACTGGTTGCTTCTCAGGAACACCCATCATCTTAACCAAGACTCTGCAACTTGGTTTGAGAAAGAAGCAGAGTAGAAGATTAGCATTGGATTCAATTCCTGAGTATGAAACTGCAGAGCCTCAGAAAGACACCTCCTCTGCACTTGATCTTCAGGTAACTTTCAAACCGTCATTTGCCATGATTACAATCCCTCTTTCTTATCAATGCCTCCCAGTTTTCTTGAACATTTTGTTTTTTTTTGTTCAACACATTAATTACTATCCCTGATCAAAAACTTATATATTATAACATGTTGTGATAGTTTTTGGATCCTCTTCTTTCCCCGTTGATTACATGTTTATTGGTAGTTTTATGAAGATAGAAGTCCTGTATAAACTGAAGTGGTCTCCCCCTGATTGATTTAGCATGTGGCGTAGACACAGTTTACGACCGAAGAGATAAATAGAAATCTCTCATTTGCGTCCTTTATCTTTAAGCTCTTATCCTTTTGTATGCTGCTTCTATGACCCACATATGTTTGTCACTTACACAATCACCCAATATTTGCTTTGTTGTAATGTTGTGTTTTAAACTCTGTTGCACTCTTGCACAATCCCCCAATATTTGCTTCGTTGTAATGTTGTGATGTAAAGTCTGTTGCTTTCTTTGGGGATGGACCATCTAAAAATTATCACTCTTTGTATAGTAAGTATCATTCCTTTTGTCTGTAGGCAACAGAGTACACGAATTACAAAGACGAATACGAAGGGGACATGTATTGGAGAAGTGAGTGCATAGATGGAGAGATGTCATGGTTTAATGCAGGTGTAAGGGTTGGTGTTGGGATTGGACTAGGTGTCTGTGTTGGTCTTGGGATTGGTGTCGGTCTTCTCGTTCGTACTTATCAATCAACTACCAGAAACTTCAGAAGGAGGCTTCTCTAGCTAGTTTAGTAATGTATACATTTGCACCTTTTTTTACCTTGAAATTTTGAAAGAATCCTCTTTTTATAAACCGTTTGTATTTGGGTCTGATGTGAATCAAACACTTTGGGTGTGGATATGTTGGTATTTGTTTTGCTGTAAATAAAACGAGTGAGAGAATAGCTTTTTTTTTGTATTCAGAATTTGGCGGATGAGAACTTGCAAACTAGCTCTCTAACTAGACGGGTCTACAAGTGTTAACTAAATTTTTGGCTTCAGAGCCTTTGAACATATTTGACTTAAACTATTGATTTGCCAATAAGAGTTACGTTTCTAGCTTAAACGGACAACCATCATGATCCTGCACAAGTAGTATCAATCAGGTACATGTAAGAACCAGAGTAAGATTCTTATAACTCTTAACCATGAAATACATGTTGTACATATTGATTATTGAGTGCTAGACTCACTACTCATCACCTACAAGAATACAAGATACAAAAAGGAAAAATTCTACATTTCCCACTTTCACAAACTTTGTTGCTCTGCCCTTCAAACATAAAAGGCCTAGCTAACTATTCCAATCTTTCCCATCACACTTCCGTTTTTCATAAGCTCTCCGGCTCTCCCCGAAGGTTTGTTCAACAAAAAGACCTGCCAAGCAAGCGCACCTGTCATGGCAAAGGTCAGATACATCCCCTCCGTACTCTCTCTTTTACATCTGTTTTTGGTGAGTTTGAAAGACCAAACAAAAACCTCTGCAAGTGTTAAGTCTATCTATTTATTTGTCGACGAGGGTTGATTAGAAACAACGAGAGTTGATGATATGATTAGATCATCCTGAGATGATGTTATCAGATCAACGAGACTTGATGGGAGGATCATCGAGAGATGATATGATCAGATCAACTAGAGTTGATTGGAGGATCATTGAGAGATGATATGATCAGATGATAAGCATTATCAATAGATGATAACAAGATCAACGATGATTGATTGAAGGATGTTAAATTTGGGCTTATTTTGGGCTTCTAAATAAAAATCAATTGGCAATTAGTAGATTTTCTAAATAAAAATCAATTGGCAATTAGTAGATTTACTCTAACCCTTTATATATTAATGATAGTCCTTCAAACTTCAGATGTGGGACTTGGATTGTATCCCAACAATCTCCCCTTCAAACCAAGGACCACATGTGGGATATTAACACGCCTCCTCGAGATGATGACTCCATCTCGAACCGATCCCACTTGGACCGATAATAAACCCCTTCTTGGGCCCCCATTACTCGGGTTAATAAGAGGCATGTCCGTATTCACTTTTTTTTTTAGGTCCACCAGAATTTTTAACCTTGGGTTCTGATACCATGTTAAATTTGGGCTTATTTTGGGCTTCTAACTAAAAACCAATTGGCAATTAGTAGATTGATTCTAACCCTTTATATATTAATGATAGTCCGTTCAAACTTCAAATGTGGGACTTGGATTGTATCCCAACAGATCAACTAGAGTTGATTGGAGGATCATCAAGAGATGATACATAAGACCAACGAGAGCTGATCAAAAGACCAACGAGAGCTGATAGGAGCAATATCAAGAGATGGTACCAAGATCAACGATGGTTGATAGGAGCATTATCAAGAGATGATAACAAGATCAATGAGAGTTGATGTTGCTTCTTATTCCGATATGATCCTAGATCTAACGTGATGCGATCGAAAGAACTCTCACTCTCTTTCACTCGTTTGTAAAGACTTGGAACAGAAAACGAAACGACAGAGAGCAATTTTACGAGTTCGGATCCTTAGGTAGGATCCTACGTCTCGCCGGAGAGTTCTCCGGAATCCACTAGAACAGTTGCTCTAAACCGAGCTTTCTCTTTATCTACAAACGTTTCGACCCTCTCTCTCACTTCTTTCTCTCTCTTTCTGTAAATCGTAACAAACTTGTACTACCACCAAAACGATAAGAATAAAGATGATATATTGAAGAAAGACTTCGACTAAACCACCAACCGTCTTGATCTCTCCACGTGTCACGACTTAGACCGTTTGATCCCAACAGAAGAAAGACCCTCCAAAAAACCATCAGAGACTCTTCGTCACTTAGAGAAAGTCTAAGTATAAAGGTCACATGTCACAGTTGATATAACAAGATCAACGATTGTTGATTGGAGGATCATCAAGAGATGATATGATCAGATCAACTAGAGTTGATTGGAGCAACGAGGGTTGATTGGAAGGAGCATTATCAATAGATGATAACAAGACCAACGAGAGCTGATCATACGACCAACGAGAGTTAGATCATAAGACCAACGAGAATTGATCTGATGTGTTTTTGTCCCTGCGCCTCTATATTAATACTTACAAGACAGAATACGAAACAACGTGGGTTAGAAGACTGTCATCCAAACTTTACATAATATCTAAACAGAAGATTGAGAAACACTAGGCATAGACAAGAATGTACCTCGATGGACCGACCTGAAAACTCAATAATCAAATCCCAAATAAGCGCCAAGGATCAACGTCACTTCCGGATCAGAACAAGACAAGCCAAACCATAACAAGAGGATCATCGGTTAGATAAGGAGATAGAAAAGGATAGTCATATAGAGAAAAGCAACAAAACTTACATGAAAAGAACACAGACATCTACAAGATCCTTCCTTCTTTCATTAGAAGATATACACAGACTTCTTCTCGTTCATCAACGAGGGTTTGATGATTGGATCAACGAGGATTGGTGGTTCAGATCAACGAGGGTTGATGGTTAGGATCGACGAGAATTGATGAGGACATGTTTGTCCCCGTACGCTTATGTAAAATCTATACAAGAATATCCAAAAACAGAATAAAGAGTCAGAAGAAGACTTCATACGGACCAAACACAAACCAGTAATCGAATTCTACGAGACATGTAAGCAAAAAGCAGAAAGATTCATGCACAGTTAGATAACAACAACGTACCTGTACCTCGATGGATCGAACAATCGCAAAATCGATGCAAAAAGATCAACAACAAAGGGTTGATCATTAGAGTCATCGACGAGGATTGATTAGATGTTAACAAATCGAGCAAAATCTTAAAGAGATGATAAGGAGATAGAAACATAATCAAAGAAATCAATACGAATCATCGACATGCAAAACAGAAAAAAGGATACAGAAGCGATGAACTATCTTCGATCATTTTTTCATATCTTATATAATATGATAAGGTTTTTCTCAACTTTTCCTAAGAAGATGACACTTGGCGTCTTATCTATCTAACACCTGTCTTATTTTGTTGTTTGGACTTAATTAACTACATTCATTTGTACTTTGGACCTAAGTAACTACTGGCCCATATAACAAAAACAAAAAAAACTCTCAACATTTTTTTTTCTTTCTTCAATAAGAACCAGTTGTAGGTCTTTTCTGATCTAAAGCCATCATTTATTAGTTTGTGGTTTCATCCTAGGAAAAATTGATGATAGTTTATTTTGAAATGATAAATATGGGTAAAAAATAATATAATTCTTCATAGGAATTCATAGGAACCTAATGACTGAAATTAAATAAAAAATGACTGGAAGTTTGTGTTAAAGAAGAGCAATCAGGGATTAAATTCTAAATTATGTAAAAAATTTATTTTTGGCTTTCAATCTTATAAATGATTCATGGGCAAGAAAGTATTCTAGATTATGTTAGATTGTGGGATGTTTATGTGTTCTCAAAATTCTCTTATCAATTCATAAATTTTTTTGGCTCAAATTTTAAATTTTTGGCCTTTAGTCTTATATAATGTAATGGTAGGATGTTTTAAGTAATTTGATAATTCTTACTCTTTTATTCCTCATTAGATCTTACCAATTATTTTTCCATAAAAGTAGAATTCATTCTGTTTTCCATAAAATTAGAATTTAATCCCTAATTACTCTCCTTTTAACACAAACTTCCAGTCATTTTTATTTAATTTCAGTCATTAAGTTCCTATGAAGAATTATATTATTTTTGTATATCTTTCCAAATTTTAATTGGTATTTTTGAATAATTTTTTAAATTTTTTTGCAGGTTATCATGTTTGTTGTTCGCATTAATACTACGAAGAAAAAAATTATGTGAAAATGTTTAACAAATTTATTTATTCATTAGAGTGTTTATGTATGTTTTTCCCAATAAAATTATAAAAATAGTAATATAATTTTTTTTTCATTATTTACATATTGTAGTTCTTTGCTTGCTCACATTTTTCTTTTTCTTTTCAATGTTTTCATGTTCATCTAAACATTTATATGAATATAAATATCATATTGCCTAATAACTCATTATTGTTTAAAAATTTTTCGAATATGGAAAAAAAATTTTAGAGTTTCAAATTTGTTTTTTTCTAAATTGAATATTACTTTAAATCTCAGTAACAACAAGTTTAATTAACATTAATCTAATGTTTATGCACCAACAATTCAAAAGATGAAATAGGTTTTTACATAAATCTAATAAAATTTCATATGTAAATTGGATATATCTACATGAATAATATACTGTTTTCTTATATAAAACTTGAACTTCTATATTTTTTTCGAACTTATAAAAAAATCTAATAATAGTTGAACTTATAATTTTTTTTCCTACATAAAATACCTAAACTTTTAATCTAAAATATGCCCCAGAAAAATTGATGCACTTGACCTATGGGCCGGGTTTTGAACATGTTTTATTTTTACTTCGTTGTCGTATTTGTTGGTTGTGTTAATATTACTACATCATAAAAAAATGAACTATCATGATTTAGTATGTTGAACATATTAGGTTTTGTTCATTTCTTATATTTTAGAATCTCTACTTTTTTTCTTTTGGGCATTCATGTGGTAAAGCAGAATAAAACTTCTTCTTATTGGACGATGCATATGAGTCTGTCCATTGTAAATTTAGTTTAGACTAAAAGTTTAGGTATTTTATGTAGGGAAAAAAATTATAACTTCAACTATTATTAGATTTTTTTATAAGTTCGAAAAAAATATAGAAGTTCAAGTTTTATATAAGAAAACAGTATATTATTCATGTAGATATATCCAATTTACATATGAAATTTTATTAGATTTATGTAAAAACCTATTTCATCTTTTGAATTGTTGGTGAATGAGCATTAGATTAATGTTAATTAAACTTGTTGTTACTGAGATTTAAAGTAAAATTTAATTTAGAAAAAAACAAATTTGAAACTCTAAATTTTTTTTTCCATATTCAAAAAATTTTAAAACAATAATGAGTTATTAGGCAATATGATATTTATATTCATATAAATGTTTAAATGAACATGAAAACATTGAAAAGACAAAGAAAAATGTGAGCAAGCAAAGAACATACATATTTTTTCAATATGTAAATAATGAAAAAAAATTATATTACTATTTTTATATTTTTATTGGGAAAAACATACATAAACACTCTAATGAATAAATAAATTTGTTAAACATTTTCACATAATTTTTTTCTTCGTAGTATTAATAACAACATGATAACCTGCAAAAAATTTAAAAAATTATTCAAGAATACCTATTAAAATTTGGAAAGATATACAAAAATAATATAATTCTTCATAGGAACCTAATGACTGAAATTAAATAAAAAATGACTGGAAGTTTGTGTTAAAGAAGAGTAATTAGGGATTAAATTCTAAATTATGTAAAAAATTTATTTTTGGCTTTCAATCTTATAAATGATTCATGGGCAATAAAGTATTCTAGATTATGTTATTGTGGGATGATTATGTGTTCTCAAAATTCTCTTATCAATTCATAAATTTTTTTGGCTCAAATTTTAAATTTTTGGCCTTTAGTCTTATATAATGTAATGGTAGGATGTTTTAAGTAATTTGATAATTCTTACTCATTTATTCCTCATTAGATCTTACCAATTCTTTTTCCATAAAAGTAGAATTCATTCTGTTTTCCATAAAATTAGAATTTAATCCCTAATTACTCTCCTTTTAACACAAACTTCCAGTCATTTTTATTTAATTTCAGTCATTAGGTTCCTATGAAGAATTATATTATTTTTTTACCCATATTTATCATTTCAAAATAAACTATCATCAATTTTTCCTAGGATGAAACCACAAACTAATAAATGATGGATTTAGATCAGAAAAGACCTACAACTGGTTCTTATTGAAGAAGGAAAAAAAAATGTTGAGAGTTTTTTTTTTTTTTTGTTATATGGGCGAGTAGTTACTTAGGTCCAAAATACAAATAAATTTAGTTAATTAAGTCCAAACAACAAAATAAGACAGGTGTTAGATAGATAAGACGCCAAGTGTCATATTTTTAGCAAAAGTTGAGAAAAATCTTTTTGAACATTAGTTTCTTATTAGTCTTCATCTTTAAGAAAAAAACGTATTTTAAACCATTATAGAAAAGGAAAATTGTATGTTACTATCATATGCTTAAAAACCATGTTGTTAAGCTTGTGATGTCTTTTTATCTAATGTTCAAAAAGGAGTATCTCAAAAAGAGTATTTTCAACAAATTCTCACTTTAAAAAATAATATTATATCATCTCACCAATGCGTATGCTCTAACGTTTATTGAAAATCTAAAGGAAAAAAAAACCACAAACTTTCTACTATGTAATTAAAATTTTCTCCATGTGTTAAAATTCTCTATACTATATATAAAATGAAAATTCAAGTAACATCAAACAAATGAACCCAAAGAAAATTAATATAATTAGTATATTTTAAAAATCACAAAAATAACCATTACTGAATAAATAAATTAAAACTAATAATCTCTGAATTACTTCTAGTATATATATATGGACGGGGGAGCAAAACCCAAACCGAGCCGGTTTGGGATTTCAGGTAGATCCTACGGCTGTTAATTGTTTTAGTATAACGCAATCGACGGTGCAGATCATGATACACAAATAAGAAACGATGCAAAGTCAGTTAATATGTTCGCGCGTGATCATCTATGTCTATGAATTATCTAGATGATTCTCGAATCTCGATACATATGTAAGTTTAACCATCTTGTATAGTTTTTGTTTAGATATTTATTTTAAGTAAAACAAATAAAAAGCCAAAATTAAATAGAGCAATCTTTACTTTTGGCTGCTATATTTTTCTAAACATTATTCGAACGAAAACGCTATTTATGCATTTTCAAATTATTTTTTTCTCCGAATTAAATGATTTAACCATCGATTATTAAGGTTACAATTTCAGTATTTTAATATTTAATCCCTATATACACAATATCTTTTTGTGGGCCTTTTTTCATTCATCTTCACAACTCAACGACGATTGGGCCGGGCCGCAGTAGACTCTGACTTAACAAAACGAACAAGAGACAACTTCGCGATATCAGAAACGGCACCGTTGCGAACAGCGGCGGAATCACTGATCAGAAACTCATAGGCCGCCTCAAAAGCTTCTCGCCAGAACCGAGGCACCCTGACACCACCGGAGCGACCGTACACGTCCCACATCTGCCTCACCACTTTCTCTCTCTCCTCAATTTCCTGTCAAAATTTCATAAAATTCCCAAAAATTCAAAAAAAAAAACCAAATTCAAATGAACAATTGCAATAAAAATTCATGACGTACCAGGACGTCGAGATCATCGCCGGTGGAGAAGCCGTTAACGCCGTCAACAGAATGAAACAAACTGATTCCTTTGAGAGAGACGGAACCGGTTAACATAGAACCAAATGCCAAGAGTAGAACTGCGGCTAGAACCCAAAGCTTGTAACCAGCACGTTTGCGATCACGGCTGAGAGTGATACAACCTCCTCCATTAACAGGTTTTCTAACGGGTAAGATCGTTTGTGATTCTTCAAACTTCATCTTTTCCTTTTTCTCTCCGAAATGAAAGACTCTGTTTATGGTTATGGCAGACTTGACTTGATGATATAAAGTAAGGATCACAACAACAACAAGATCAATATGTGTGAAAGAGAAGACTTTTTTTGGGGGAGTGGATAAATTGTCACAAACAAGTTTGGTACTTCGATTTTGTTTACTTACTTAAAAACACCAAGTGGGATGGGCTTAAAGCCACCATGGAGTTGACTTCGTGTTGACTTTACTAACGCGTTGTCTCTTGGTTATGTACTACGATCTTTTTATTCTAACTGTTTTAAGTGTGTTGGTTATCCAGCCGGTGGATATACAAGTCTTCGTGTCCAAACAGTCCTTACAAGTAATTAGATCATCTCAACCAAGATTAGAGAACTACTTAATTTGATTAATTTGACTGCAAGATTTTTTAAGAACCAATATCAGAATTGAATTGAAATTGGTTTGCTTTTTTTTCTCCTTCTTTTCTTGGTTCCATTACTACGTCAACCAATTCATTGCAGCTTTCATTCTTTTGATCTATACGCAAGTTAGATCTTCTTATTACCACCTTAATTCAGTTGTGTGTTAATTTATAATCTCGAACAGTCCAAAACCAAAATAAGTGAAGAGAAAGAATCAGAAACTCAGAGATTGCTTATATAAAGCTTTTAAAGGCAGACAATCAACACGACATCAATTTCAGACCGCCCGTCTGCTATTATCTCATCACTGTTATCTTCTTCTTTACTTTTTATCTCAAGTTCAAAGAAAGGGTAATCAGAAAACAAAACACTTTAAAAGCGACCACGGATTCAATTTCTGCGAATCTTGATTTTATAAAAAGATGGAACGACATTGAAAACCAACTATAAAAGCTACAAAAAAAAACAAGGTTATATAGATTATTAAGGCATCAGATAATAAGCAGAGATTGGTAGTCAACACTGATACATCTGTGTGTAGGATAAGATTCTACTCATCATTTGCCATTCTATATAAACCCTACTTTCTTAAAATTTTAAAACAAGAAAAACAAAAAACGTAAGGCAGCCAATTTCGAAAAAGATTGAAGAAAAGCAAACTACGAGCGATCGATGAGGTTTCTGTTGTTCAAAAGAGTTTATATAGATTAGCTAAGAGGTGTGTCGGCTAGGGTTTATTGACCTAACGGGCTTGCTTTGTAGTTTCTATTATAATAACCTAACGGGCTCTTAACGCAGAAATATGTTCAGCCCATCTAAATGGAGCTCATTAACTTTTATGTGATGTTGTTTTTCTAGATTAGCTAACTAATACTCCCTCCGTTTCAAAATATAGGATATTTCGACTAAAATACGCAGATTAAGAAGTTTTTATTTTTAACAAGTTCAACCAATCAGAAACAATACTGCATAATAGAAAATACTAAACTAATCTAAAAATTGCATAGAAACTTGAAAACATCCTATATTATGAAACAAAAAACTTCTTTAAAACATCTTATATATTGAGACGGAGGGAGTAGTATGTAACTTTTGATGTTATATTTTGTGAAAAAACTGAAACAGTCATTAACTTTTTGATACATAAAACGCAAACACCAAAAAGAGGTATGACATGATGAGAAAGAGATATATCTGAATAGCCAAGGATACTGCCTAACTGTATGCAAACGCAATGTTAAATCAAAATCTGTCTAGAGAGACGGATTTATATACATTGCGTATGAAGATGCAGGCAAGTCATCCTTGGCTACCGAATATATCTGTAATCTTCATGTTTATCCTTCTTTTCTCTCCCTTTTAATTTTCTGTAGACTATGGCTGGTTTGGATATGTATTTTGTTTTGCTGTAAAAAAATGTGTGGCCGTGTAGGTAGATGATATAGGAGTGTGAAGAGCCCAACATGTATGACCGAACATGGCCAAAATGTGCGAATATTGTTAGTTTTTTTTTTTTTAATATGCATGTGGGTGGAAACCAACAAAAACAAATCCATAAAGAATCGTCCATATGTAAAATCGACCTTTTGGGTTTTGTTTAATACTTTAAAGACTATCAATCTTTGGTGATTGGATTTCATGGGACAAATATAGACTTAATTGTCACCCATAAACACTTGCTTGCGTCTCTAATGATTGTATTAAACTAATCGATCGAAAGTGCGGTAAAACAACTAGACAACTGCAACATTCATAATCATAGTGACTATACCTATATAAAGTCTCTACTCCACAAATACAATATTCTTTTACCGGTGTAAATTGTGTAGTAGCTAAATAATTGATCGATTGTGTTGTTAACTTGCTATTTTCATATTATTCAGATAAGTATAATGCAAAAGTCGGCAGGGACAAAGCATTATCCTATATTTATGGGCGACAGCTTTCGTTCCCAACATCTCTCGTGAACGTGAGGGTGCATTCTTTCTAGCTATATCCCTGAATAGATATAAGAATAATTCCAGCAAGTTTATATTTTCATATAAAATTTCACAAAAAGTTCCATATATTCCCTGTTTACTACACAAATTCATATGGCATCCTGACTTTTACAAATGTTCTTTCCTCTATGGTCCCAACACTAGCTAGTAGTAGTCAACTATAGGAAGAAAGGGGTGTTGACCCGATGATTAGGTTTCAAAGCAAATTGATTGGCATGTTTGTCATTTGAGTAATCAGAAAACTTGTGGAAGAATAGTATAGAAAAACATTATACATTGAGACTGATGGTATATAAACAATGAAAACCAAAAACTCCTGTTGAATTACAAGAATAGCGACAACTATATGAGTTTTTTTTTTATAATTTAATTGCATGCGTTCTACCAAAATTAAGAGAAACTTAATCTTCATGTGTTTAGTTAAATAGACATTTGACCCCGAAAAAGAAGAAGTTAGAACACACAAATTTATATAGTAAGTTAAATCTTACATCTTTATATTTTTAGTGATTAGTCTAACAAAATAAAATAAGACAACATTCTTCTAACTAATAATAGTAACATACATAATGTGGTTCACCAATTGTTTGATACTGATAAGACCATCCCATTCCCAAATCTTTAAGAACATATTCCAAGGCCATGCACACATGTTGAGTCAAACATATTGTGTCCACTCTAATCTTTATATGGTCATGCCTATATATACACTTATTATTATTAAGGGTGTACTCATCAACCTCCTCCTCATAAATAGAGAAAATGGTGATATGAAGAATGAGAACTTGTGTGGTAGCCAAGGATGACTTGCCTGCGTTTGAAACCATTCCATATCAAAGACTTATTGGGATAAGCTCTACATAGATTAGGATAATCTCATATATTCTATACTTATCTCTTTGTGTTCTCTAGTCCTTATCTCCCTAGGATCCTTATCTCTATTGCTATGCTACTTGTATAAATACTGTTCAACAACTACATGAATACACAAGCTTTACAATCTATTTCATGGTATCAGAGCTAACTAAATACTAAAAGATCCAATTTTTTCTTCCAAAAGCTTCTTCTACATCTACAACTATATCCATCGAACCTACCGATGACCAAAGTCCTCCCAGCGACGTTTCTACCTCTACTTCTGTCTCATCGGCCCCATCTCCTTACTCTCTTCATCCCTCTGACAATCCCGGCGCGTTAATCACTTCTGTTCTCCTTCACGGAGATAACTACTCTGAATGGGCAACAGAACTTTCCAATTCACTGCAGGCCAAACAAAAGCTTGGATTCATCACTGGATCTTTTGTGAAACCTGCAGCGGATCCCGATCTCTCTCGTTGGTTAGCCACCAACTCCATGATTGTTGGATGGATACGAACGTCGATCGATCCCAAGATACGCTCTACTGTCACCTTTGTTCCTGAAGCACACAAACTTTGGGATAACCTGCAACGTCGTTTCTCTGTCAAAAGTGGTGTTCGCATACATCAACTACGTGATGAAATCAGCAACTGTCGTCAGACTGGACAAACTGTTCAAGATTACTTTGGACGTCTCTCCAAACTCTGGGAAGATCTTGACACATTGACTGTCTCTCGCTCATGTTCCTGTGACGCCTCTCCACATATTGAAAAAGAACGTGAAGACATCCGGGTTTATAAATTCCTGTTTGGCCTTGATGAATCCCGGTTCCGCAACGTTCGCTCCAAAATCATTGATGAAGATCCCCTACCAGACTTGAATATTGTCTATTCTCGAGTCATTCGTGAAGAACAACATCTTAACTCTGCCCGTATCACCGAAGCTAAAACAGAGGCAGTTGGATTCTCTGTTAAAAGTGATGGCTCCAACCTTGAGGATGCCAATGGTGCGATTGTTGCTGCTGTCAGGTCACGTGACCCGAATCGTTTTTGTTCTCACTGCTCTCGTAAAGGACATGACAATACTGAATGCTTCCTTCTTCATGGCTACCCCGAATGGTGGCAGGAACAGCAGCGGAATAATGCTTCGGGTCAACGAGGTCGTGGTTCGGGACGTTTCTCTACCTCTGGCAGTCGTGGTCGAGGTCGCTCTACTCCTTCTCGTGTTGTTGGCAACAACACGACTGCTTCCTCCGTTGGGTGGAACAATGATCAGATGGCTCAACTAATTCAACTTCTACAAACTCCTCGAACTACTATCTCCTCCGAAAAATTGTCTGGTAAAGCACAATTTGCTGATATAATTATTGACACATGTGCCTCTCATCATATGACCGGCAACCTTACTCTGCTAACCGATGTCATTGACATCGTTCCCTCTGCTGTCGTCTTTCCCGATGGGAAACTATCTCGTGCTATGAAACGGGGAAAACTAATCTTGAGCCGTGACTACTACTTACTTGATGTGTTATATGTTCCCGGATTCAACTGCACATTGATCTCAGTCTCTCGTCTTTTGAAACAAACGGGTTGCATTGCCATATTTACTGATACTTTGTGTGTCTTGCAGGACCGTTTTTCGAGAACCCTGATTGGAACGGGGGAGGAGCGTGACGGGGTTTATTATTTCACGGGTGTAACAGCGGGCAAAGGTACATCGGACTGACGCACGACAGGCTTCTCAATCAGAACTTTGGCATCGTCGACTTGGACACCCGTCTTTTAGGATTTTATCTACTTTACCGGGTTTAGACAATGTGACATTTGATTCTTCTCAATCTACTTCCTGTGAGATTTGTTTCCGGGCTAAACAGACCCGCGGTGTTTTTCCAGAGAGCTCTAATAAAGTTTTTGAATCTTTCTCTTTAATTCATTGTGATGTTTGGGGGCTATCGAACTCCTTCTTCTTGTGGTGCACGATATTTTCTGACTGTTGTTGATGACTACTCTCGCGCGGTATGGATATATCTCATGCTTGAAAAATCTGAAGTTGCAAATCTACTTAAACAATTCTTTGCTCTATGTGAACGACAATTTGGCAAATCTGTGAAGCAAATACGGACAGATAATGGCAGCGAGTTTATGGTTCTATCATCTTATTTTAAATCACTAGGTGTTCTACATCAAACATCTTGTGTCGACACTCCACAACAAAACGGCCGTGTCGAAAGAAAACATCGCCATCTTCTCAATGTTGCACGAGCTTGTTTGTTTCAGGCTCGTCTACCAGTTTCTTTTTGGGGAGAAAGTGTGCTAACCGCTGCTCACTTGATCAACTACACACCTACCACTGTATTGAACGGACTCTCGCCATATGAGGTTCTTTTCAAGAAGAAGCCAGCTTACGATCAGTTACGGGTTTTTGGATGTCTCTGTTTTGCACATCATCGATCTCGTGACAAGGACAAATTCTCCCACCGCAGTCGTCGTTGCATCTTTGTTGGTTATCCATATGGCAAGAAAGCTTGGTTACTTTATGATCTGGAACGCAATGAATTCTTCTCTAGCAGGGATGTCGTATTTTCTGAAGATGTGTTTCCTGGTGTTGGTAAAGATGACTATGTCACACCCCTATGAATCATTATGCTGATGCGGCAGATGACTGGCTTGTTCCTGATCCGATTCCTTCACCTCCACTTGTGCCTCCGTCATCTCTTGCACAATCTCCTGCTCCATTGCCTCCTGCCTTACCCGCTGTTTCTACTTCTACTACTTCTCCGGTTGTTCCTCTGCCTACTACTACTCCTCCGGTTTCTACTTCTACTGATGACATTACGTCTCCTACTCAACCGTTGTCACCTTCAACCTTGGAAGGTCTCGACCTGCAACCTTCTGATGAAACTGCTGCTACATCTCCTGGACTTCCTGAGCTCCTAGGCAAAGGTCATCGTATTAAGACTCCATCTGTTTTGCTAAAAGACTATGTTATACACTCTGCTCAACTCGATAATAAACCCCTCAGCACTCTCTCCTCGTCCGATCAGGGCTCTACGATTACGTCCTCAGGTACTACACTGTATCCTATTTCTCTTTATGATACTGACACTGCTTTCTCAGTTTCCCACCGAGCGTTCATGGCTGCAATTCTCACATCTGATGAACCGAAAAGTTACAAGGATGCTGTACAATACAAAGTGTGGCGTGAGGCTATGTCTAAAGAGGTTACAGCTCTTGATCTTCAGAAAACTTGGGATGTTACCTCCCTACCACCGGGTAAGAAAGCTATTGGCAACAAATGGATATTCAAGAACAAGTACCATTCTGATGGCACTCTCGAACGCCATAAGGCTCGCCTGGTGGTCCTTGGCAATCACCAACGTGAGGGTGAAGATTTTAAGGAGACATTTTCCCCCGTCGTCATGCTCAAGACAGTTAGGTTTTTTCTTCGTCTTGCCGCAGCCTATAATTGGGAGGTTCACCAAATGGACGTTCATAACGCCTTTCTCCATGGTGATCTAACCGAAGAAGTGTATATGAAGCTTCCGCAAGGTTTTGCGTGCCCCGACCCTACCAAGGTCTGTCGTCTTCGCAAATCCCTCTATGGTCTGAAGCAAGCTCCCAGGTGTTGGTTCGCAAAGCTTACCACTGCTCTTCGAGAGTTTGGATTCTCTCAAAAATATGCTGATTACTCGCTGTTTTCTAAGATTCGTGGCCGCATTCATCTTCACATCTTGGTTTACGTTGATGACTTTGTTATTGCCTGCAATGATAAGCCCACATTACAACAATTCAAGGATTATCTTCACCGTTGTTTCCACATGAAAGATCTCGGACGGCTGAAATATTTCCTTGGTATCGAAGTTGCTCGAAGTGCTTCTGGATTTTTCTTATCACAACGCAAGTATGCACTTGATATCATTGCAGAGACTGGCCTACTTGGGGCACAACCGGTCACTACTCCTATTGAGCTGAATCATAAGCTTGCTTCTGTGAAAGGTCCACTTGCTAATGCTCAGCAATACCGGCGACTGGTCGGTCGTCTCATCTATCTCACCAACACCCGTCCGGATATCGCTTACACCATTCATATCTTGTCTCAGTTCATGAAAACACCACTTCAGCCTCATTGGGAAGCTGCTATGCGTGTTGTTCACTATCTCAAGGGTTGTCCAGGTCAAGGGATTTTACTTAGCTCCGACTCTGATCTTCGCATCTCGGTTTATTGTGATTCTGATTGGAATGGTTGTACTAAATCTCGTCGCTCTCTGAGTGCTTATATTGTTTTTGTTGGTGACTCACCAATCTCCTGGAAGGCTAAGAAGCAGGATACTTCATCTCGTTCCTCTGCTGAAGCAGAATATAGGGCTATGGCCTATGCCCTTTGTGAACTCAAATGGTTCAATGAGCTTGCGTTATCACTTGGTCTTCCGCGTACTGCACCTATGCGTATGTTTTGTGACAGTCAATCAGCCATTTATATCGCTACTAGTCCCGTTTTTCATGAACGAACTAAGCATATCGAGTCTGACTGTCATCAAGTACGTGACGCTGTCGATGACAAGCTCATTCATCTGGAACATGTTACTACACATAATCAGTTAGCCGACATTCTCACTAAAGCTTTGCCGGGACCGAAATTTGAAGGATTGCTCTCCAAGTTGGGTATTCGACATCTCACACTTCCAACTTGAGGGGGGTATTGGGATAAGCTCTACATAGATTAGGATAATCTCATATATTTTACTACTTATCTCTTTGTGTTCTCTAGTCCTTATCTCCCTAGGATCCTTATCTCTATTGCTATGCTACTTGTATAAATACTGTTCAACAACTACATGAACACACAAGCTTTACAATCTATTTCAAGACTCGACTGATTGTCTGAGAGTTGGTTTTTGTCAGGCAGTCTCCTCGGCTATTCAGACAATTCTCGTTCTCATCATTTCACATTTCTCTTTATTTTATTTTTTTGGGAATTTAACACAATAGACATTTTAATTGACTTTGTTTGGCCTAGACAGATTTTTTTTGGGGGGGAGTTGGCTTCTACATTTATGTTATAGTAAGAAAAGAAAAATGCGAAGATTTGAGGATCTCATGGTGGACTTTGTCAATATATAAGCATCGGGACAATGTGTTTGGAATAACCGAGAGCTTTGCTTCACTCCGATCAAGAAACTTCACGTGGAGGGAGGATCTATGGATCTTGTCTATGATCAGCATGTGTATTTTTCTATGTTTTTTGGTCATCTTAAGTAGTCGGCGGAAAAGAAAAAGGGAAAAAAACTTTAAACCGTGATATTGTCTTCGTAACGAAAAGGTATTTCATCAACTGATCCACCTGATTTAAGAAATGGGATATCATATCTTAATTTAAATTTGAACATCTTATTTCAATTATCTAAACATTTTTTTAATTTATTATTTTTGCATAAAAATGTATATTTTATACTCTTTCCGTTTTATAATATAGGATGTTTTAAAAAAGATTTTTTTATTTTATTATGATATATTTAAATTTTTATATAATTTTTCACTTAATCAAAAAATTTTATTATATAATATTGTTTTTATTGTTAAAAATAAACATTTCTGAATCTACGTGTTTTTAATTAAAATATTTTATATTTTGAAACAGAGTAACTATACGATATGATTTTATCAAATCTATATGTAAATAATTTGTAAAATAAAATTTATCTACTTATTCCGGTTGAAAGCTAAAAACAATTTTTAAATTTTCTTCATTATCTACCAAAAATACTCAAGTGTAAACTAAACAACTGCTAACGTTATCAATTTATTAATGGAAAATACTAATAATTAAATATAAGGGAAATTGTACTCTATAACTAAGAAAAAATTAATAGTTCAATCATGTAAAAGGTTATATAGTGTATATTTTCTAGAATAATTACAATATTAGCCCCTTTTTATAACTCTCTACCACCACCTTCAACTCCACCGCCGGCCACCACCTTCGGCCACCATCGCCGATCATCATTTCCGACCTCCTATGCCGGAGACCACCGCCGGTCATCACCTCCGGTCACCTACGCCGGTGACCACCGCCGGTCATCACCGCCGAAAAACACCTCCGACTACCACCTCCGGCCACAACTGCCGAAAACCATCTCCGACCACCTCCGCCGGAACTCACCTCCGATCACCACCTCGGAGTTCCGGCGGAACTCACTTCCGGTCATCACCTCCGGCGGCCATCCTCCACATCCACCTCCTCCTCCAAAACATCAACAGGCTCCCCTATGGGTCACTTTCCCTTACCTCTTATATCATATACTTAATTTATTGAATTAATATACTATATTCTTAAATATATTTTCAGTTTTGGTTATCACACTAAAAACAATATCAAATTATTAAAGTTAAAAAAAAATAATAATAACATGAGAAATGTTGAATAATAGTCCTAAAAAATATCTTAGACATATCTGATCTCTTCGTACTTCTTTGCACTAAGCGTCACCGTGACTGAAGACGACCGGAGCCAATTCCGGGACACAAAGATCTCAAATATTGACACTTTACTAATTTTCTTACATCACCCAAACAAAATCTCAGTTTTAAACTCCAACCAGACGGATCTTTTTTTCTCTTCCAAGATCCTAAATCTTCATCTCCTACAGATCTGCATAAATGGCGGTTACTCATTACTGATTCAGACAAAACCAAAAAAAAAAAAAGAAGAAAGCTTTCTGCTTTAAACCCTTTTCAATTACTTCAATGGCGGATCACCAAAACGGCAAGTCCTTCTTTTTCTGCTTCTCTCTTTTAATCTCCTTCACTTTGTTTTCAATATCGCCGTCGTATGCCAACGAGTCTCCGGTTATCAAAGATGTTTCCAGCGATGTAGCTGTGTCTGTTAGCGAATCCAGTAGAGAAGCTGTGCTATTGCATAATCTAGAGGAACTCGTTAAGAATCTGACGCAATTAGTCGCTAATCTAGATGCTAAGTTATCTGAGACTCCATTAAAGGAGAAGAACGAGATCACTAGATCACTTGATGATGAGATCGGAGAAGAGAAGGAGAGAGGAGGAGGAGGAGGAAGAGCTAAGGCGTTTTCAGTTACTAAGTATAGTCCGTTTTGGTCTGAGAGGTTTCAGTTTACATCAGCTGTGAAACTCAATTCCGATGCGACTTGTATCAATGTGTTACCTTTTAGGGATTTCGAAGGTTCGAGCAAGTACTTTGCTATTGGTGACTCTAGAGGAAGGGTTTATGTGTTCTTGAGAAACGGTGATGTTTTGATTGAGTTTTTCACCACGGTTGATTCTCCCGTTACAGCTATGGTTTCGTATCTATCTGTGTTTAGGAACTCGAGTTTCGTGGTTACTGGTCATCAGAACGGTGCGGTTTTGTTGCATAGGATTCACGAGGGGTCGAATGGGGAAGACTGGAACTCGAATTCTGTTTCCATGGAAAATGTTGGGAAGTTTGATGTGGATGATTCGGCTGATCCTGTGACTCTTTTGGAAGTGCATCATGTTGGTCGTGTTAGGTATATATTGGCGACGGATTTAAGCGGGAAGCTCACGGTTTTGACTGAGAACAGAACGGTTTACGGCTCGGTCATGCCATCGAGTAGACCGCTTGTGTTCTTGAAACAGAGATTGTTGTTTCTCACCGAGTCTGGTGCTGGTTCGTTGGACTTAAGGACTATGAAGATAAGAGAAACCGAGTGCGAAGGACTGAACCATTCGCTTGCGAGAACTTATGTCTTTGATGCCACGGAACGGTCTAAAGCTTACGGGTTCACATCTGAGGGTGAGATCATTCATGTATTGCTTCATGGAGATATAATGAACTTCAAATGTAGGGTTAGATCCAAGAAGAAGTTTCAAATGGAGGAGCCAGTAGCTTTACAGTCAATCAAAGGCTATCTTTTAGTTATCAACGAAGAAAAGGTTTTTGCTTTCAATGTATCGACTCAGCATTACGTTCGTACTGCTGGCCCTCGGCTTTTGTTCTCCGCGGGTTTAGAAGAGATCAGATCCGCGTTCTTGAGCCATCGTGAATCATCTTCAAGAACCGCAGTAGTTAAGACGAGGCCTTTGATAGCTAGCGACCGAGAAAACCTTCTTGTGATTGGTTTAGAAAACGGATATTTCGCGGTTTATAAGTCGAAGCTTCCGACTGTCAAAGGAGACTTTAATACAATGCTTTGGAGTAGTCCGGTCTTCTTCTTCATACTGTTTCTGTTCGGAGCTTGGCATTTCTTTGCCAAGAAGAAAGAATCGCTCACCGCATGGGGACCAGATGATCCTTTTACTCCAACCGGGGGACAAAACAGCTCAACGAAAGAGCCGACTTTCACTGAACCTTCAAGAAGAAACGATGACCTCATGGATCTACGGAGAAGGTACGCTGGTGGTTCATACCGGTCAGTTGGAGATAACGACCCGAGTTCGAGAGCTCCAGTGGATGGAAACTATAGAACAACCGCACAGGATCATAACAATTATCGTGGTGGCTCGGGTCTTGATTCAAACGGGTTTGGTAATAGAAGAGATCATTTGTTTGGTAACAACAAAGTTTTGGACAACGATAGTTAAAAAAATCTTTGGATTACTACTTGCAAATTCTGGCACGTAATCACCAATTACTTCAAAACAATGTAATCTTTGCAAGTTTATAAACTCTATAAGGTTTTTCTTTTTCTTTTTTTACCGTTCGCTTTTTAACCGGCAAGTCTCTTGAAAATGTAAAACTCTGGTCAAACAATAATTATACTTTGGAATCTTTTTTAATAAAAGTAGCGATTCAAAGTTTGACAGCTTAACAACTTCATCTCAATCATATTAGTCAAGATGTGTTTTTGGTCTATAATATGAATGACATGAATCATAGACTAAAAACACATCTTGACTAATAATAATAAGGTTCATGTCTCATGTGTGATCGTGCTAACAAGTGAATAAATAATAGATGTGAACCTTATTATTTTTAATTAAACTCGATTTATAATCTGTAATGTTGACCGTCGGATGAGTCAGCGAAATAGTCATCTCATCGAACGTTTAAAAACTTCATCTTCAACGAAAGAATAAGGTCTCATCGTGTGAAGTAGAGGAACATAACTAACAAAGCTTTGATTCATCCTCGTCGTCGTCTTCGTAGACAATGCCAAACACAAGCTCTCTATTTCTTAACAACTTCAAAAGCCGGCAGGTCTGACCCTTAGACCACCGTAGGAAACAGCACATTTCTAGGGTTTTTACTCTGATCCACCACATTGTACAATTTTTTTAAATTTCGTTTTAAGTGATCAAAGGAGGAGTCTTTATCCCGTTTTGAGCTTCTGGGTCTTCTCTTTTGATTTCGTTTTGAAGAAAAGTCAACGACCATGGCGGGTCGTAGAGATAGAAGCCAACAGCTCCGTGGATCTCGAATTGCGATCGCCATCCTTATCGGTATCTTTATCGGTTGCGTATGCGCCTTTCTGTTCCCTAATGGGTTCTTCAACTCCAACTCGTCGTTATCAGCTACCGAACGCCTCTCGAAATCAAGCAACAAGGTACTCCATCTTACACCCTAAATCTTTAAAGTTTTGATTTTTGGGTTACCTAGATTGGTTTTGACTCAGCCATTATAGGTATTAAGTGGTTTAGTATGGTGATATGTTAGTTGGAGATTAGTTGGAGATAAATTTTGAAACTGGTTTGGTTGATTACTGGATATTGTGTCTGATTTTGGAATTAAGTTGAGATTTCATCACTTCTTTGGTTTAGGTTGGATCATCAGCTTGTGAATCGCCGGAAAGAGTGAAAATGCTAAAATCAGACTTTGTATCTCTCTCAGAGAAGAATGCAGAGTTAAAGAAGCAAGTCAGAGAGTTAACACAAAAGCTACAGTTAGCTGAGCAAGGATCAGACAGTGCACGAAAACAGGTTCTAGCTTTGGGAACACAGATCAAGGCAGGTCCTTTTGGAACTGTCAAGAGTCTGAGAACTAATCCAACTATCCTTCCAGATGAATCTGTAAACCCAAGATTGGCAAAGATTCTAGAGGAGATTGCTGTCGATAAAGAGGTGATTGTGGCTCTTGCAAACGCTAATGTGAAAGCAATGTTGGAGGTTCAGATTGCTAGCATTAAGAGAGTGGGTATAACAAACTACCTGGTTGTTGCGTTGGACGATTACATTGAGAATTTCTGTAAAGAAAACGATGTTGCGTATTACAAGAGAGATCCAGACAAGGACGTGGACACTGTTGGGAAAACCGGAGGTAACCATGCCGTCTCAGGGTTGAAGTTCCGTGTGTTGAGAGAGTTCTTGCAACTCGGTTATGGTGTTCTTCTCTCGGATGTGGACATTGTCTTCTTGCAGAACCCATTTAGTCATCTGTACAGAGACTCTGATGTGGAGTCAATGAGTGATGGCCATGACAATCACACTGCTTATGGATTCAACGATGTTTTTGATGAACCATCCATGGGATGGGCTCGGTATGCTCATACAATGAGGATATGGGTTTTCAATTCCGGGTTTTTCTATCTAAGGCCTACGATTCCAGCAATCGAACTGCTTGATCGTGTGGCAGATAGACTCTCTAAGGCAAAAGTATGGGACCAAGCGGTTTTCAACGAGGAGCTGTTTTATCCTTCACATCCGGAGTACATTGCTCTACACGCATCCAAGAGAGTCATGGATATGTATGAGTTTATGAACAGTAAGGTCCTTTTCAAGACTGTAAGAAAGAATCATGAACTGAAGAAGGTGAAACCGGTGATAGTTCATGTGAATTACCATCCAGATAAGCTCTATAGAATGCAAGCCGTGGTTGAGTTCTATGTAAACGGTAAGCAAGACGCGCTTGATAGCTTCCCAGATGGTTCTGAATGATTCACCTGAAAAAGCAACTAGGCTATATAAGCTTTCCCAGTTTCTTGACACATGTGATTCTAATCTATTTTACCTTAATTGTTCCCATGTTTACTACTACATGCCTTCTGCTTTCTTTCTTTTTTTGTATTATGAATTTTGTGTATCTTATGGCTAAAACCGCTAGTCTCTTTTTTTTACCTCCCTGATCTTATTACTTGGCAAAGTCTTTGTTATAGTCTTTCTTATCTTCTCTGTTTCATCTTCCGATAGAGTTGAGCTCTGAATGAGATATATATATGTTTAACATCTCAAGCCACTTAATAATATGTAATATTTATAAAGTTTTCCAAGGCCTAAAAGGAATGATAATAGAAAACATACATCTTAAACATTCTATCTACAAATAATGCGTTGTGAAACAAACTCACTGGTACTATGAATACTGATTCTAGTATAAGAACCAAAACCATGAACTGAATGAACAGCACAAAGACTCCAAATCCTTCCTTCCAACATGCCATAACGGGTTGGTTCCTCTGTTCTTCATCTCAACTACGAGCTTTTACCATTACCAAGCGTGAGCTCTAGATCCTCCATAGCGACATCGTGGATCCTCTCCCCTTCCCATGGCTTAACTTGGCTGTTCTCAAACTTGAAATCCGAGCTTTGACCAATCTCTTGTGTTGCTGCAGTGTTTGGAGACAACTGCTGAGGAGCAGGTTTCACTAGGTTGAAGGTAGGAGAGGCTGGCACAGCAGAGGCTCCATGGAACGGCTGTTGTGAGAACTTCTGAAAGCTTATCCAATGACCGGAGTCAACAGTGGAAGAGTCAGATTCATCGCATTCAGGTATAGTAGCTGGTGCATGGAACTGGCGATGATGAGTGGGACTGGCAGGTGCAGATACCGCGTAAAACGGGTAGTTCAAAGACGTCATCGACTGTTTAGCAGCCATGGACATGGACTGTTTGGTAAAAGATTCCCAAGTTGGCAACGGTTTGGGGTTTCTCGAAGTTGGGGATGAAACAGGTGGAGTGACAGGAGCACTGTTTGAGATTCTAAGCGGAGGAAGCGATGAAGGAATACCACCGTTCCTGAGGAAAGGGAAGATTGTGGAGATGTTGTGAGGGTCGCCAACACGAGAAGGACTCGGGAAGGAAGAAGACGATGGACTGACTTGGTATGAAAGGATGGGGCTATCAAAAGTGGAAGAAAGAGGACTTTGGTTATGAGAAGAGTAAGGAGTAGCTCGAGAGGATGATCCAGCCATGTCACCATGAAGAGGCTTGTGTCCCTGGTTTGCTCAAAGAACAAAAAGCAAAACACAATGTCACAATCATTGACAAAAACTTGAAACAAAAGTAATGGCTTATCTATATATGTTCAGATACAAAAAGAGGAGATCTAAATATAGTAACACAGAGAAAGCAAATGTTAAAATTAGATTACAATCACAAAAGGAATTTTAGATCCAATTATAGATTCAAAAGCTAAAAGACGAGAAACATACAGAGATAACATCAGATCTAAATCCCAAATAATATATATTTACCTTGCGATAAGTAGTGCCGTCTTCTTCAACAACCCAACCAGCTTCAGAACAAAGAGCCTTGAGAACCTCATTGTTGTCACAATGTTTAGGGAGATTGTAGTTACCTTGAGCTCTAAGACCGGTGTAAATCTTGGCAGCAACAGCTCTTCTACGCCGCTCTCTTCTCCGATTGTTCTCCCTCTCTCTCCAAGAAGGTTTCCTCCTAGTCGCCATCGCCGCCGCTGCTGCTGCTGACGTCGACGTCGCTCCGTCAGACGTCATCTTCTTCCCTTCAATCCTCAAAACACCCCCAAAAAAAAATGGGATGTTGAATCAGCTGAAGAAGAAGAAGAAGAGAAGAGTGAGAAGTTAGTGCTCACGAGTAATACGCTTTTTTTTTCTTCTTCTTCGCTGGAATTATAGAAGAATCTTTTTTCTTCTTTTTATTAAATTAAAAATAATAAAAAAGAGGATGATATGGTGTGAATGTTCGAGTACGCGCAGGTTCATATTAAAGAAATCACCGTTGATATCAGCCACGTGTCCATTTAGTTTTGACGAATGGTGAGTAATAATAAAAAAAAGATGTGGTGTACGTAACTTACAGTGCGGATTTGCGTAACGAATCAGTTGGGAAGGAGAGGAGGAGCTAGTAGTACGTTATGTCATGTAATGTTTTTTCTTCTTCTCTCTCAGACTCAGTCAGTCTTTGTGTAAGAGAAAATAAGCTGAGAGTTTATAAAAAGAGATGAGAGATGATGAGACGACATGTGGGGATCTGTGTAATAGAGGAAGTGGGTCTTCTTTTAATTTTTTTTGACGAGTATGACCTGAGAACACACCATCTGATTGGGTTTTTTTTTTAATTCTTTTGAGGGGTTTAGCCATGTTAAATTAGAGAGAATACAAATTGTTTTCAGCCTCATAACATTTAACTGATAGGTATTATTTAAACTAATTGTCACTATAGTATGAATAGAAGAAAATGAGTGCTTACTTTTGTCCTTACTATTTCGTGTTTTGTGCCTATCCTTTTGTTGCTACTTCCATTTTTTTTCTTTTTTTTAAGCTTTATTTTGTATTTTAGCAAAATTATTCCTATTTGATGACACTACAAAAATATACGTTAAACGGATGGTTAAGGTTAAAAAAAAAAACACGAACTAAATCCTTACGGAATGGCATAGACGCATAGTGCTAGGCTAACGCCAACTCTACTATCAGTGCTATAAAGACAACAACAAACTCATGAACCATGGCAGCATTTTATTTCGTATAACAAAATTGACACAAAATGTTATGTACAACCACATTTTAGTTGAGTCATCTAAAATACAAAAACTTATACAGAAAACATTATTCAGTCAAAGGGAAAAAGCTATATGTTTAGGAATATAGCTAATTTGTTTTGGTGATTTGTAAGCGTATTATTATTATTATTTGAATGCGATTTAACAATCAGCTATATTTCGCAATTATTGTTGGGCCCTTTTACTTCACTGATCATGATTTTCTTTAATTTTCATATTCTTTTTTCTGAAAAAATATCGTATAGTTCATTGAACACAATAGGAAAATTGGATAGTGGATTTGCCCCACACGTCGACCCATCAGAAGCAAATATGATCTTCCAACAACGAGTAGTCACTTATTCAATTTGTTTAACACGCTTTTGCCTTTAAAATTTATTTATTTATCATTTTATTGATAAGAACACAAAAAATCTAATGAAGGGTCAATATACTGTATAGTACTGAACTGCTGATAATATATTAATTTTTTCCTGAAGCATCTGTAAAAGGGGGAAAAAAAAGTTACTAAATTGATAGTACAGTTCTGACTTCTGAGACAGTAATCTAACAGTAGTTGTTTCAACGTTCAAGCTTCTCGCCTGACTTTATAAGCGTTTGTTTCTTCAAAACGATGCCGTTTCCCAAACCAAACCTTCTAGTCCTGTCCAAGGGTTCTCTCCCACAGTCCTCACTCCTCAGATTGAAAATGAACCATGGAGAAACGATCGTGAAGTTTGGCCCTAAACACTGGCTACAACTTACTGATGCACTCGTTATCTTTTAAAAAGTATCTCAAGTCCTGGAAGTGAAGCGGTTCGTTTCCCCAAGAGGTCCATCCGGCAGCCATTTCCCTAGCAAATAGCTCAAGGCACCGAGCAGGTTGAGACCCGGGGACGTGTTTCATGAGTATCTCTACAAAAAGTCCAATTAAAAAAGTACTAAATCATGGAGCTGTACAGCAGGAATTTGAGCAAAATGCATTGTGCTCTTGAATTTGATGAAGCCAATCGCAAAACAAGGCTGTTAAAGAATGAAATATGAATACCTCCAAGTGGGGGTTTCCTCGAAAAGTCACCAGGGATGCTTATGATTATCTGGTTCTTATCCAAGACTTTAAAATCTGACCTATGTTCTGCTCCTGCAAGCTAGAGACATATACATCCACAAGGCTGTTCAAACAGAAGTTCCTTTCACAGATAATTCAACTAACAAAAAACAGAATTGACTTACTTCAGTAAAGCGGTAGCCTAGTAGAAGGTACTCGTAAGGTTTATGATGGACCAGGTCCAGATCGCAAATCAATGTACCATCTGGTTTCACCTGAAACATTAACATAGTCAAGTCATGTATGCAACTCAGAAGAAACCAAGATGAGGCTTGAGAGGTGAAAGATGCTCTCTCACCTTTAACCAATACATTGTAGCAACATACTTAACTCCCCACGCCGGAAATAGCTCTTTCTCAACAAAGTTAAGTAATTTCTCTCTATTGGTCACCCACAAAGCCACGAGAGCTCCTTCAGCATGAGCAAGCTGCTTGATCGGGAGGGAAAAGAAGTATCTGTTTGGTAAAGTAGGATACCTAAAACAAAGAACCAAGAAACATGGCTCAGGAAACATTCTGATACAAAAGTTTCTTTATTCACAGGCACTACTTCAAGTCAGTAACAAACTTTGATTTCTGATGAGCGCTTGCATTTTCCCATGGTGGATCAATAACTATAAGATTATAGCCTTGTGCAGGTTTAGCTGCACGTATGACCCCAATAAGATTAAACACATCGCTATGTTCAATCTCCTACCGATATGATCATAACTGATCTTTAAACAAATGACTTAGGACCAATCAACCGGAGGCAGAATACACTAAAGCTCAGCTTTTAGCAAAATCTCTATTCTGGAAGTAAAGCACAATAGTTACCAGGAACGAGGTTTCGGATGTGCAGTAAATCAGACTTCAAGGAAACATGGGAAAAAGAAATGTAAAATCAGAAGAACCATTCCACACATCATCAACTAAAAAAGTCATCTTTTATTAAAGAATCATATAGGAAATTTCACCAACCATGTAGAAGCAACTCTTTCTAGGCATTATAAATCTCCGGTTGGAAAACTCAGCTTCAACTTCTTCTCCGCTCTCGTTCACTACTAAGTTATTGAACACTTGAAATGCTCTCTTTTCATTGCACTTGTCACTTAAGCAACCTAACAAGACCACATAAGATCAATCAGACCATCAAATTCATGGAATTCAAATAAGCTTTAACAAATGAATTAGAAAGAGACAAAAACCTTCATTATCACAATGTAGATTAAAATGAAGTGTTATCTCATACAAAGGAGCTTGCCACACTCCTCCAAGCTCAACAAAAGAGAGTCCATCGTCACAACACTTAGTCAACAAACTAGAATCATCATCGTCACTTCTCAGACCTTTCGTTAAACTCAACAGCTCTGTTTCTCCTAGAAACGATTCAAGGGCTTCAGATAAGAACAGCCTCGCATCCTGATGACGAAGATTCGAAGCTTGCTCTCCTGCATTAGGAAGGTGAAAGGTAGGGTTTTTCTGCTTCCGTTTTCGCTTTTTCGGATTAGGGTCTTTGGGTTGTGAATTGAGATGCTTCGGATTGAAGAAACGAGTGTAGTAAGCGGAAGGTGAAACCCTAAATTTGGCGTATGAACGATTGATGATACGAACTGGGTCTAAGAAGAACCAATTTGAGTCGTCGGATTCGTAGATTCCCGAATCAATGAATTGAGCTAGCTTCTCTGTTTTCGCCATTCACGACGGCTCAAACACTCTCTCTCTGCTTCAAACAAAACGACAGGCGTATATGAATATTATCAGTAACCCCTCGAAGTTTCAAAATTGAACACATTAGCCCCATAAATTTGGAATGTGAGAAGGAACCCCCGCAATCTAGTTCGAAATTTAAACGCTATTTCCGGGAACCAAATGGGTTTTGATCATTTAATTCGTATAGGCACAACTCATTAATATCTCCACGATTTATAGCTAAATGTTTAAAAACAATAAAGAACAAAAGTATGAAAAGAGTTTGATTTTTAGGGGGAAATGGCAAGAACAAGCATTAAAAGCTATACGAATAATTGAAGCAGGGGTTTGGTGAGGGGTCGCTTTGACAGTTTCCCCAAATATGGGGACGGTTTTATTTGTGGGGTGTGTGGCCTTTGTAAACTGTGACAATGACAATGACCCCCCGATTAAAAGTTATGGACAAATAATTGATCCAAGCCTGTAATTTTCGTGTAGTAAAATCTTGTACTACATATGTATTTTTTTAGTAAATCTAACCTACCTACCTTAACCTTTATAGACCTCTACAATTTATTTCTGGTCCTTATATATATATAATTATTGTTTGAAATCAAAGCCCTTCCTATTAGATGATTTTGTATTACGTCCAGAACTTTTTTTTTGTTTATTAGAATACCAATGTGTTGTTTAATAATGTTATCATTAAAAATGCACAACACATTATATTATAAAACCCCTTCTGTTTCCCGTAACCATACATCCGATAATCGCATCAACAAGACGTATTCGATTTGTTTTTTTAGTCATTATATGAGTTTAAGTTATTGTTTATTATACTGTATTTGATAGATCTAATTCACTTACTAAGCAGTACTAATTTTGTTTAAAGAACCCTGGTTTTCAAAAAAGTAAAACACTTTTCTTTTTTTTTAATACAAAGATCTAGTAATGGAGAAAGCAATAATTATGTAAGAAAGGAAAACTATAAGATAAGGACAAAGAAGGATCCAATATTTTTCAAAACAATTAGAGAGAAAAATAAAAAGTGACGTGAACAAGGGTAGAATCGTCATTCAATAGCAAGACGGGTCCCATAACATCCCTGTCTTTATTAAACACCAGTCAACCATTCAGGTCAATCGCGTGTTCTTATATTACCAAAAGTACCCCTCCGGTTCAATCCAACCAAAAACTAAAAACGGTTCTGTCTTTTTTTTTTTCTCTTTCATAACGCATACTAGTTTCAGTAAAAAATGCTTACGTGGCTAATTATAATTGGTCAACGTGGTGGAAACTGGTCTCTATCATCCCCTTCTCTTTCCCTCCTTCTCCTCTCTTCCTTCTCTTTAACTCTCTGCTTCTCTCTCTCTTGCTTCGTCTAGTGGGACAAACCCTAATTATTTTTACTTCTCTCTCCACTTTGTTTCCCGCTCAATCATCTTAATCTTTCCCTCTCTGCCCTCTAAGCAATGCATGATCTTCGATTTCGCAGCTGTGTTTTGAGCTGAAAAACTCGAGGTGGGTCTGTTTGATCTGAGTTTCTAATTAATCGGATCAGACTAAAGAAGAAGTAGTAGAAGAAGAATGCTGGAAGCTGTAGATAGCTCAGGGGTCGTTAATGGAGGATTCCCGCAGATTCAGAGCTTTTACGGCGATTGCAGTAGCGAAGAGGAGTTATCGGTATTGCCACGTCATACGAAAGTGGTGGTCACCGGAAACAACCGCACGAAATCGGTGCTTGTTGGTCTTCAAGGTGTTGTTAAAAAAGCTGTCGGTCTCGGTGGTTGGCATTGGCTGGTGAGTTTCTCTCTTTCCTTTTTTGGTAAAAAATTGATCTTTGTGCTTTCCTTTTCCGTTTTCCTTTTTTAGTATGTTACTTCGATCTACTCCGTTTTCTTTAGTGTTTTCTCTGTGATTCAATCTACTGAATCGAATGAATATAATTTGGTCTTTTCGAATTTTGAATTTCAAATTTGGGTTTTTTGTTCTTCTTTTTCATGAATTGCCAAAAATGTCTTCTTTAAATGATATAATAATCAATTCTCATAATTTACATCTAATCAAACCAAAGAGTTAAGAGTATGATAAAAATAAAATCTTTTTGTCAATACCAATGTTTGAATCTGTAAATTTTTTCAAAATCTGGCGACTGATCTTCTTGCATGCATGTTGTTAGCATTCAACTCACCATTATTGCTTGATTTTAAACTGTTTGATCTTGCATTTTGGGGGTTCTTAGCTAGTTAGGTTATTCATAAAGCCTTCATTGATTGTTCTCTTTTTTGCTCCTTACTAATTTATTTCTTCTAGTAACAGTTTGATTGCATCTAATAAAGTTTCTGAAGCATCTTTAGTATCTTTTTGATGATTCTTGCTGAGATTCAGGCTCAATTTCAGGAATCATCTATAAGAGGATAAGGGATTTTGAGTTTTAAGTTAGGCAGCCAAAGAAAAAGGCAACTTTATTTTCGCGCCTGTTCAAAATAAAACATCATAGCAAATATGCACTTGTTATCTAATTCTCCATCATGTTTCTTGACAAATTTTTTTTCCTTATGGATTCTAGCTGGCTTTTTTGAAAATTTTTTTTGGTTTGATTAATTTGATGATAATCATTTGTTTGAGTGTTCCTTTTTTTTCTCTTTTTCTTTGTTCTTTCTTTATTAGTTGAGTCATTTTAGTCCCCAAGCAGTGTCACTTCTGTCGATTTTTTTCTTTCTTTATCAAAATCTTTTTGCTTTGGTTGGTTAGTTTTACAATTATAATTTGTTCTGCAAGATCTTTTTGATAGTGTCTCTGTGTATGTGGACCTAAAAGGAGTAACTTCACCATATTCTGGCTTTCAACTTTAAAGAATAATCCAAATAGTATAAGATTTTCTTCAGTCTCACGAATATATTTTACTATTAATGAGATCACATTCCACCAGTTATTGTCTCCCAGATTTCCTATGGAAGTAAATTAAAAAAAAAATATAATAATCTATTTGTGAAGCATTTCTTCATATTCTTTGTTCTTCTGGAGCTTTATTTAAACCTATATGTCAGTTTTTGTTTATGGACTACAATATTTGATCAGGATCATTGTTGTTTTTAGGTTCTGACAAATGGTATAGAAGTAAAGTTACAGAGGAATGCGCTTAGTGTCCTTGAACATCCAACTGGATTAGAAGAAGACGATGATCTTGATTTCGAAAGCACACAAAGGAATGGCTCTGATATGAGTAAGTTTGGTTCTTCTTTTGTCTTCAAGAATTTTCAAGAACTTGTACAGAGATCTCTCAACTTTATTTAGTCTCCAATGAGTTAACTAAGTGGCATATTGTTCTTTGGACACAGAAGTGGTAGCCTTTTTAACTAATATTCTCAGTCTTGTTTCTATGACAAGTTGTTTCTTTTCCAGCATCTGAGGACACACTGAAGCCTCATAAGTCGAAGCAAAGAGGGCAGAGATCGCGGTCATCTCACAAGACTCTGACCAGGACTCTATCATCTGACTCACAATCTAAAAGTTCGGGTTTTACTCCTCCTGAAAACATGGTATGCAGATTAAAAATTTTGAGATGTATTTTCACTTACCATTGAATGTAATATGCCTGATCTTATGTTTACTGATGCAGAAGGTTGATCTTAGCAAACTGGAAATGCCTGCTTTACTGAAATATTGGCAACATTTTAACCTTGTAAGTTGATTTCGAGAAGAAAAGACACCAACTTTTGTTTACTCAATCTTGAACTCTACTTTCTATAGTGATTGCTTCTGAATAAACTCTGTGTAGGTGGATGCATTTCCTAATCCATCAAAGGAACAACTAATTGACATTGTTCAGAGGCACTTCATGTCTCAGGTATACCACAATCCTTCTGAGTCTTTACTGTGTTTGTCTTAATTATGGTCTGATGATTGATTAAATGGTGTAAAACTGTGATATGATTACAGCAAATGGATGAGCTTCAGGTTATTATGGGGTTTGTCCAAGCTGCAAAGAGAATGAAGAAGGCTTGCAAGTTGCAATCAAAAGAAGCCAGAAACACTGATCTTAACTGCATCAGCTAAGAAAAGCCCTGACTTTTTAACAAATCATGTATGTATGGTACACCGACTTGTTTAACCATTTGTGGCTTGGTAAGTTTTAGTTCTTGTAGAGATGTCTGGCTTAAGGGTAGATGTTGCTTCTGTTGTTCAACCATGTAAGTACCATCAAGAAACCAAAAATAACTCTCTAAAGCTCCCAATTGGAAACTATCTGTTCTGATAGGATCCCGAAAGATTGGTATGTTAATGTTAGAATGTAAATAGACTTATCTCACTTTCTTCCCTATATTTTTTTCTTCATTTCAATCTGATTTGTGGTAAAAGAATATGAGAAAGAAAGAAACAAAGTGAGAGAAGTCTTTTTTTTTTTTTTTTTTTTTTCAATTATTGCAATTGGACACTATGTATACTGGTTGATGAAGCTCAAATCAACTAATATCATGTATTTACTGTTAGTATATCTCTTTTTAGTAGGCTCCTTGGAGAGTTATAAAGAAAGGGCATGATGGTGAGGAAGTTACATAGAGTTAGAGAGACGCATGATTTTACTTAAGTTTTCTTTTTGTGTGCGTGAGACAAGTGTCATCAATAAAGAAGAAAATTTCATTCATTTAAAAAGAAGAAAAAAAAAATCATTAATTTCAAGAAAGAGAACTAGAAAAGGTTTAAAACAAACATACAATAATATGTCGTATTTTAATTGCCATAGGTTTTATTCTTAAATTATACATATACTGAAGATTTGTTTGCAAGCATGCGTAAATTACAATACAAATGTTTGATAACTACAAAGACAATAATAAGACATTGTATTTTCTTACGAACATTTAATTGACCAAAGAAAGTTTGATTGTATTTGGTTTAGAATCTGCTATAAAAGAGAAAACGAATTTACTCAAAGAATATTTGATATTTTAATGTATTTGGTTTTTGTTTTAAACATCAAAAAGGATGTTCATCTTATTTTAAAAAATAAATCTTTGATTAATTCTGTCTTCCTCGTTAATAATAATGTCTTCATCTCTTTTATTTTTGTTTTAGAAACGTTGTGGTTGAGAATTTGTAAAGAGATTAAACAAAAAAAAACATTAAAAAAAACTATGTTAAAAATGATTAACTCTTTATTCATTGTTGTTGATAAATAATAACAAAGGCTTAATTAGGCCTAAGCACAGAAACTGATCAAGTAATTAGCATTAGTACAAGTAAAAGTGCTGGAAGCATCATCGTATGCATAGCTATACGCAGTAGGACAAGCTTTTTTAAATATCTTCGAGTAACTTGTCGGCGGACACGTCTCCGGTTTACTAAAAGCGCCGGTGCAACAATACTCCGGTTTGTTAAAAGCCTCACAAGCACTCTTACACGCCACAACACCCGGCGGGCCCACAACGCTTAGCTCATTCGGACAGATCGCATTCACGTCCGAAACGCATCCCGCGATTTTACAGTTCCCCGAGCCACCTTGCGGTGTGATTTTCATCTGAACGTTGTAACCGTCGACGAGGCTCACGTCGTAAAAATCTTGAACGGAGCTTGATTTTGGTCCGGGGGTTCCTATCGTGAACTCGGCCAGTGTAGCCGGTGGAGCTCCTCCCACGCCAGCGCATTTTAGTTTCCCGCCGCAGTCTCCGGTGGCGCATTTACCGGAGCCGGATTCGTCGAAGTCACACGCCGTTCTAGCCCAGAATCGACCGGACCAGCCAGGAGAAGCGGTTAAGGTGACGGAAGATCCTGAAGCTAAGGCAAACCCGCCGTCGCCGAGTTGGGTGCCCTTTGAGGTGAGAATTCCTGGCCATACTGGGGAGCTACAGTGGTTTGTTAAGGTGAAAACGGTGCCGGAGACGATGGAAATTGTACCTTGCAAAATAAAATAAAAAAAATTAGCATAAGAGAAGAAACAATAATGAAAGAGTAGTGTTTGTGTATATTTGTATTACATGTGGCTATGATGAATGAGAAGAAGAGAAGGTGTCCGGAGAAAATCGCCATTTGTTAATCTGATTAATATTGGAATTTTGAAGATGTGATGATGAGTGCAAGTTAATCAGATTACCCTCTATTTATAATTCTTTGTGTGTGTGTGTGTGTTTGGGGGGATTTCTTTTCATAGTTTTTACCTTATTATTTTGATTTAGGTTATATCATGAATAGGATTTTTTTTGTTGAAAAGGCCATGCGTGTATATGTTTCTTAATTGTTATGTGATATTATTGTATCACAGAAAATGATTTCAAATTTTTTTACATAAAAAACATTTAATGTTTACATATAATATACTATTTATTTATAATAACATAAATAATATAATTTTGACACATTTCACAGAAACTTAAAATTGGAATTTGATTAATATTGGAATTTGTTAATCTGATTAATATGTGTAATCCGGAGAAAATCGCCATTTGTTAATCTGATTAATATTGGAATTTTGAAGATGTGATGATCAGTGCAAGTTAATCAGATTACCTTCTATTTATAATTCTTTGTGTGTGTGTGTGTTTGGGGGGGGGGGGGCATTTCTCTTTTTAGTTTTTACCTTATTATTTTGATTTAGGTTATATCATGAATAGGGTTTTTTTTGTTTAAAAGGCAATGCGTGTATATGTTTCTTAATTGTTATGTGATATTATTGTATCACAGAAATTGATTTCAAATTTTTTTACATAAAAAACATTTAATGTTTACATATAACATACTATTTATTTATAATAATACAAATAATATAATTTTGACACATTTCACAGAAATTTAAAAACTATTAAAATATACATATATGTTCTTATTTAATACTCCCTCTCTATTAGAATATATGATGTTTTAAAAATTTATCTTGTATCACAAAAATTAATTTTCTGAATTTTTTTATTAAATATTGTTGTGGAATAGTAAATTTCAAGATTCATTAAATGAAAATTTAAAATTTTGATGAACTACTATCGGCTAATAGTTATGTTATTATAAATAAAATATATATTTATGATTAAACATTATCTGTTTTCTTAATCTATGTGAAAATCTTTAAAAATCATTATTTCTAATACTGAGGGAGTAAATGATTAGTGCATTAATTTAGTTCTACATTATGGATAAAACTAAAAAATTTAATGTAAAAAATGTATTGGAAATGTAAAATAATGCATTGGAAATGTAAAATGACACTTTTGTCTTTACTTTTTAAAAATATAGTTTTTGGATATGTTTGTTGATAATGATAAGAAGCTTTAATAAAAACACATATGTAATTTGGATTATTTCGGAATAATAGTTGTCTTAAAGATTAGTAGTAGATTTTTACCATTTAAAAGAAAAAGAAAAAAAAACAGATTAGTAGATATATAAATATTTTTCAGGTTTTTTTTTTGGGCTACAAAATGCAACTCCCAATGAATCACTCTAGACTCGTTCCATCATGGGTTAAAAATGTTAATCCTATTTTTTTGTGAATTTGTTAAAAATACATTTTTTAAGATACCCTTTTTCAAAAACATCATTTTTTGGAACATTTTCATTTTTGTCATTTTTTATACAATTACAATATGTTAAATTAATGTTTAGAATTTTACGATTTGGGTTCTCTATTTTACATTTAGGGTGTAGTTTTTAAAGGGTAGAGTTTAGTATTTAGAGTTTAAGGTTTAGAATTTAGTCATTTTATATATTAAAAGGGGTATTTTTGAAAATAGACACCATTAAAAATTATTTGTGAAAAATAACATAGAAAATAAGATATTTTTGAAAGTTCTCCATTTCTTTGTAGTTTTCAAAATTACTTTATCGAATAATGTCCAAACTATAATATTAATATTAAGCAAGGAGTTTTATCATCCCCTTTTTAATAAAAGGGAAGTACACAACATAGTTTTTGTAAACTTTATATTTTAAATAAATGGTTACAAATAGGATATAGATAGGTTATAGATTAATCAATATATTAATATTAATGGTTACACCTAAATACTAAGAATATTCCAAATTGATAATTGATATATTAATGGTAACAAATAAAATCATGAATATTCCAAACTGTATTTTTGGAAAATTTTAGTCCTATATCACGTTGTTTCCAAAGATTTTTAAACGCAATATTACAAATTTATTTTCCACAGATTTTATCGATAGACCACAACGTTAACCAAAGATATATTACAAAGTTGATAGATTGATTGGTCACAAGTTAAATAGTGGGTTAAAAGATAGATTACGAAATAAAATTTAATCAATGTTATAGCACGAGTACTTATCTAGAATCATTAACAATATAAAACTTACAAAATATGTGTTTTTTTCAAGCCTTCATATTTAACATATAATTTTATTACATAATATTTTATCCAAAAATAACTTTTAAAAACAATAACATAAATTCTATTTTATACAAAAATATAATATGAATTAAATGAATTTCATTGGGTGCTCTATGACTAGCACGGGTTTTAATCTAGTTAAAGAATAAATAATGTATGTCAGGGGCCTTAAATTCTTCCCTTTGCAAGACGGGTGGAAAAACTCGATCAATCAAGAGTTTAGATCCATTTGATATAAACTAGTGTAACTCAGTAGTTACGTTGCCTTAGCTAATTCATAATGTTTTCTCATCTTATCGAGCTTTTTTTTTTTTTTTTTTTTTTATGGTCAAAATCTTATAGAGCTTTAAGATCAACCTTATAGAGTCTTATTACAAAAGCAGCTTAAGATCAAATTAAGCAAGAGGAAAGATATGTAGGGGGTTAAAACTTAAAATCAATCTTTCATTAGGCTTGTTTGGTTTTAAGATTCTCACCAGTTGTTCTGTATCTAAAAATGATCTCATCACCTGAACCTGCTCAGATAAGGTTTTACATATTACACTCGTCTTCGTTACATGTTTTTGTTTTGTTCCTTAAAACCTTATCTGAGCACTTCGACTTGGAAAACTGATCGATAAGACCATTCAGAACATAATGCTGGACCTCTGGTTTTCCACCAGAACAAAAAGCTGCATTCATTGTATTCAAGTTTTTTTTAGGATCAAAAGGGTTACACTTGTTGTAAAGAAAATGTTTTTTTGATGAATAAAATTTTAGATTCATTCAATATATATATATATATATATATATATATATATATATATATCTTTGAGTTGTTATAAGTGTGCTATAACGTGTGTTTTATCTCTCACATGTTGTGTCATCTGGAAAAAAAAATAATTAAATTCTTCTTGGGAACGACCAAGGTAAGGTTTTGTCATGTAACGGTTCCTTTACCGACCAAATTCCAAATATGTCTATGACCAGTTTATAACTCACGTAAACATCATTTTGTCACAATGCCAGTGAATCCATTACAACCTTGAAGGATTAGTTCTGAATATATATTAATTATATTTAAGTATAAAGTAACAGAAAGGAGGCTCCGCTTGTAGAATTCTATGTATTTGGTATAGTCATGAAGCCAAGACATTATATCCTGAAAGGCAAACAGTATGCAAATTGCATCCAAATCAACAACCTTTCTTTTTGTGGTTAATTAGCAATTAGCAAAACGCGTTTTTTTTGGATTCAGGAAAGTAGCCCTTAGACAAAACCACACGTTAGCTCCATTAATTGTCTCAAACAAATAAGGCCAAAGATGGACAATGTAACATTTTTTCTAGAATTTGAGCAAAATTCATTAACCGCAATGCTGTAGAAAGAATAATCTCCATTAGCCTCATTAGATCCGTCACTCAGTCAGTATACTAAAACGACCCAATGCAAGAGTACGTCTATGGAAATGAACTGTTTTGAACATTCCAAGCTCATGTAGGAAAAGCTCCAATCTTTGGTGACTTTTGTCATTGCTTTGCCACCAACTCTAACTCTTTTTTTCTTTCTTTCTACAACATGCTTAAATTAGTATATAAGCAAAATATTTTACTAGATAAACCTTAATCGAACGGCCAATAATATATAAGTTGACTTCAAATAATCTCTACCCACTAGTCATCCGTCACGTGTAAACACATGTATCCACGTAGATTTTGGGACCAGCCCAAAAGACACGTCAAACTCGCGGGTAAAATAAAAAAAAATAGGTTAAAAATATTACTAAATACTAATAAACAAAAGACGATGGTTCATCGATGATAATGATACTTGTCTCCTCCGGTCAACAGCATAACCTTAGCCCTTAAGCGAACCTGGTCCCTTTTTTTTTTAGCAATCGTTCGTTCGATCCCTTCATCTGACGATCCAACGGTATTTATATATCTCTCTACTCCGATCAATTGCTTCGTTTCTTACTGTTTCAATTCTTTTGATTGCTTCTCGATTTTCGTGTCTGTGTTAATAATGATTTGGTTCGATTTAGAGTTCAGTTGGTTATCTTACTCAGTTGACCGGTGATTTTAGTGGTTTAACGGAGAGATCTAGAGGTTTATGATTCCGTTTTTGATTTTTTTTTTCTGTTTCTATTATAGGCTTTAATGGTCGATCGATGTTTATTAGTTAATTTGGAATCATTAATTTCAGTTTGGTTAATTAGTTAAAGTAATCTTCTTTGTTAAATTTCAGTGATTTATTATATATATGCTGCTTTTGTGTAGGAGATTTTTGGGGTGGGAATCATGTCTGATGACCCTTCTTGTTCTAGCGACAATAACACAAACAGCAGCAATGATGATTCTGGTAACTTTGAATGTAACATCTGCTTAGACTTGGCTCAAGATCCTATTGTTACTCTCTGTGGTCACTTGTTCTGTTGGCCTTGTTTATACAAATGGCTCCATCTCCATTCTCAGTCTAAAGAATGTCCCGTTTGCAAAGCCCTGATCGAAGAAGACAGATTGGTTCCTTTATACGGTAGGGGTAAGTCCTCTGCTGACCCTCGGTCCAAGTCTATACCGGGGCTCGAAGTGCCTAACCGTCCTTCTGGGCAGAGACCTGAGACTGCACAACCTCCTGATCCAAACCATGGTTTTGCTCATCATCATCATGGGTTTGGAGGGTTTATGGGAGGTTTTGCTGCTCCCATGGCGAGTGCGAGGTTTGGGAATGTTACTTTGTCTGCATCGTTTGGCGGTTTGATTCCTTCCTTGTTCAACCTTCATTTCCATGGATTCCCTAATGCAGCCATGTATGGAGCTGCTGCTTCTGGTAGCTTCCCTCACGGTTTCTCTAATCCGTTCCGTGGAGGAGGACACTCGCATATGCATAGTTATCAACGTCACACCGGTCAACATCAACAAAGACAACAAGACCATCACTTGAAGATATTGCTTCTCGTTCTTTTAGTTTTCGTTGTGTTGTCCTTCATCTTTGGCTAGTGAGGATTAATCGATTAGCACTTTATATTCTAGTTCTGGTTGCATAAAACCTGAGAAAATATGCTATGATTCCCTGATTTGGCTTGTAATCTGCTACTTAGCGAATTGTTCATATATTAATACCTGTTGGATTCTCTTACTAATGTTACTTTAAAGATTTGACTCGCGAGCCTCAATACTTCAGTTTTTTTTCTCATAATGTTGAATCGATCCATTTGTCATAGCCATGTAGTTGGCTTCTTCGGGATTATTAGTTACTTTTTGCTTCAAAAACGTTTTGGAGCCTCTTATTTGTGAAGAAAGGTCGTTTATTAGGCTACAATAAATCGAGTGATGGATCAAGCTACATTATTGTCTCCAGTGTCTGCACAATGTTTGTTTGTTTGTTCGTTAAGGGATTGTGTTTAAGTTTACTTTGTCTTCTTCCACTTTCTACCAAGTTTTTGCAGCAAGTAGACATTCTCTCTAGTGTTCATAGCTATTTGGAAGACGAGACATAAGATGCTCCCTAGTACTTGTAACTTGTAAGAATAGTAGCAGAAAAATAATTGTCATATAATTATAGTAGATGAGCAATGCCTATACTATTATAATTTTGTCTCAGTTTGTATTTTTTTTTCTCTTTTTTTGTCCTAATACCGAAACCTACAGATGCGTGTATATTACATGTAAAACAAGAATAAAACTGATTAAATACATATAAATATTTTGCAGTCACATGCAGTCAATGCATCCAAGTTTTTCTTAATTATTAGGAAGCAGGATAACTATTTCAGAAGAAGACTAATTAAAGTTATGGCTTTTTGGACTCATGGAAGTGAATGTGTATACCATTAATGCTTATCCGAAATCTACATTTGGGACACTGAGTCCCATGTAATTTTTAACTGCTTGTCAGAGACTTCACACGCATATATGCAGTATCTTCTCCATTTGTTTCTTATCAACTCCTAAACTTAAGATATACTACATTTTTATTGCATACACAGATACACACATGAACATGTAATACGTAATAATTGAGACCCCTCCCTTGATGCACACATGACACATGCTTATTTATTAGTATTACGTTCGTAACTATATTAGTTGAATGTATCATCTGGTCTTCATCGATGACATATCCTGATGATATATTAGAATAATGAATATGTAGTAGTATGAATCAAGACAGCAACTTAATATTGTGATAGATACTTTACGTTTGTCGTCACAACTTTACGTTTGATATCATATATATATTATATACGTATTGGTTTTAAAAATTAACTAATATAACACGGTATAAAAACTAAACTATACTACTACAGTTTGAAGAAGATAAATCACAGTTTTAGAGTTTCATGTTTTAAAACAGCGGAATAAAATGATTATACTCATATAGTGACTTTGTGAGAATCACAATAATAAAATGAAATTAGCTAGTTTTGTTTAAAATATATGAAAGGTAAGTGGAAGAAGGGAACCCTGCACTGCATTCTCACAATGCTTTGAGTTTTAGCACCCAATTCCCTTCGGAACCAAGTGAAGGGGTTGTCAAGAAAAAACGATGGCCCAACAGATCAAGTTGGCTTCTAATATAACTTATAACTTTTTTACTCTATGAAAAACATAGTGCAAGTAAGATTCGATTGGTATAATAGATATTTTAGACTGGAAACATTAATTTAATTACTTTTTATCTACTTGCACAAAACTACGTATACGTTGAACTCTTTTTTTTCCGCCTTTCAACTTATTGTTATCGACTATGTTTGGTGATATATATAGTTCAACCTTATTTTATCGGGTGTCCCCCTAAGGGACATATAGTTCAACCTTATTTTTTTTACGTTTTATGTTTTAAATACGGACAGACACGAACACAATTGGTTTACCATGTCGATAAATTGATGATATAGACTTCGAAACATTTTCGTACCTACATTTGAATATTTTCGTACATAAAAACTCTTTATGGTGTATCTTTATATATCTTTTGGAGTATCTTTATATGGTGCATTGCAGTGAGTTGTCTTAATCGCGGATGTTTTACATAACGAAAGGAATTTATTTGAAATGAAATAAAATGAAAACTACAAAAAAGTGCAAAAAGGGATGCAAAAGAAAAGAAAAAAGAATTAAAAAAAAATGTATAAACTCCAAAGAATCTTAACCCAAAAGTACTCGCGAATTCACATTTGGTGATGAAAGAAAAGTCGTACCATTAGGATTTGAGATATTATTCCATTTCATTTCATGTTTGGCCCACGCGTCTTGCTTTTCTACGTTTATCTTTATGATGGTTGAGGGTGTTTTATTAGTTATAATGGAAAACTTTATAATAATTTATTTATCGTCATGATTTTTCATTATCTTAAGTATTTATTCAATCAACATGTTTAACAAAACGAGATATGTACTGTGCTTAATACTATGGACTCAAAATGCATTCTTAAGTCTAAATCGAACCAAACGTTCAAACTATGAACGAGTTAATAAAATGGTCATTGTTACATATTCTTCAAATAATTTGTTATTGCAACTTTAACGAATCTCATTTTTATTCAAACGATGGTAGTTCATAATAAATTACGTACTGTCGGTCTCAGTCAAACCCAAAGATTCATTTTGAGCTAAAACGTGTGTTTTATTAATATGATAGGTATTCAAATTTATAAATTCGTCCAAATTTTAGTTGCAAATTTCATTTCATTACAAGTAGAGATTAGAAAATTTGAAATTTCGTAAGGAAAATAAATAGGGAAACCCACTTCCTGTTCCTGACCATGTGCCCATTCCTCATGATCCCCCAAAAAAAAAAAAAAAGTTTATTAGAAAAAAGGAAAAGAGAAGAAAATTCAATCATTGAAAATAAAAGACACCATTTTAAAATAAAAAGACTTGAACCCAAAAAAAAAAAAGCGTGGCAAAAATATGTTAAATGCAAATTGGGGTTATATAATAGAATTTGCAAATGGATCCATGGTATATCATTAGTTATATTCCATTTCACCTACAAATTTCGTCGTAGCCATGGAAAGTGACAAAGGACCATAATAGAAACTTAAACGAAAAACCTAAAAAAACTTATGGCAAAAAGTTAATATATTTACTATAAAGCTTGACGCTAAAACATAACATCTCAACCATAAGAATTATTGATAAAGTCATGTAATATATCATTCTCGTTGTACAGCTAGTTAAAATTATTCTCAAAAACATTCATTTCACGTTTCTATCTTCCCCTCTATTCTCGTGGAATTGCGAAATTGTACTAAGTAGTAGCCACAAAAATTTCTATAATTCCATATATCTATTCGAAAATTTCAAATTCAAAAAAAAAACTATTTGTTTTGTAGTGTATACACAGCCAAATATAACGCTATTACGATTTACGTGTGTGGAATTGTTTTTGATAAGTACTTGTCAATTTTGATATATCAACTTCCATATTTTTTTTTCGTGCATTTTGTAGTAAGAAAAAGTAAAAGATCAAAAATAAAAATAAAAAGACTCAAATCTCACTAATGAAATACTAGTGTAATCAACATTTAATAGTACATTATATAGCCTATAACGTGGATCTACACTGATTTTCGGTAATCATGTGGATGCAATAAATTCCCACACTTCTGCATTCCATATTAAAAAAATAAAAACATTTCAATCGAAAAATATAAAATTCAATAAATAATTTAAGAGTGTGTTGTTAGATTCTAATTTGTCAAGAATTTTGAAGATTTCAAAAAAATTATTAAAAATATATAAATGAAAGATTCTTAATCTAAGAAGTGCTAGAATGTATTATATATGTTTGTTGTTTAGTTTTCAAAAATATTATGAAGTGTTCCAAACAATTTCAATATTTTTACGATACTTTCCATAATTTTATTTTGTAAATAAATAATATAAAATAATAAACCAAGAACATAATAATTGAATTCATCAACAATTTTAGATTCTTTTGTTTTAAATAAATAACACAAATTTTTTCTTATATGAATCTGAATCTAATTACCCAAATTTGTTAAAAGTTTAAATGATTTTTTACAAATCACAAACTAATTACAACAAATTCATAGCATTTGAAGTCTTTAAAACTGTACTCAAATTCCAAACCAATAATCTTTCCAAAAACTAGTCCTAATTCAAGATAAATAAACAATAAAATATAATTTTAAAATGATGAAAAGGGCTTGGAATCTAATCAATATATAAATTTTTATGAGAGAACAAACCCAAAATCTAAGCAAAACCATTTTTTTATATTTATATATTTTCCTCTCTCTCTCTCTTACGTAACATAGACACATACACATGATAAAAAGTCTGAGAGACAGCACTTCTCTTCTTGTTCTCAGTTGAGAGAAACAAAACCTTCCAACACATTCAGAGAGTTACTTAGTTTTTGTCTGAGAGAGAAGAAGAAACCATGTCCCAACATCTTCTGCTTCTTCTCATTACTCTCTCGCTGCTTCTCATTAATCCCATTTCCGCCACACCAATTATCCAAAAATTCAAAGAAGCCCCACAGTTTTACAGTTCTGCTGATTGCCCCTCAATCGATGATGACTCCGACTCCGACTCCGACGACGCCACCAAACCAATCTTCTGCTCCCGTAGAGCCGTCCACGTGGCGATGACACTCGACGCCGCCTACATTCGCGGCTCAGTCGCCGCCGTGCTCTCAGTCCTCCAACACTCCTCTTGTCCTGAAAACATAGTTTTCCACTTCGTAGCCTCCGCTTCCGCCGACGCGTCTTCCTTACGCGCCACCATCTCTTCCTCATTCCCTTACCTCGATTTCAAAGTCTACGTCTTCAACGTCTCCTCCGTCTCCCGCCTCATCTCCACCTCAATCCGCTCCGCACTGGACTGTCCTCTAAACTACGCAAGAAGCTACCTCGCCGATCTCCTCCCTCCCTGCGTCCGCCGCGTCGTCTACCTTGACTCCGATCTGATCCTCGTCGACGACATCGCTAAACTAGCCGCCACAGATCTCGGCCGCGACTCAGTCCTCGCCGCGCCGGAGTACTGCAACGCCAATTTCACTTCCTACTTCACGTCGACCTTCTGGTCAAATCCGACTCTCTCATTAACCTTCGCCGATCGCAAAGCCTGCTACTTCAACACCGGAGTGATGGTGATCGATCTGTCGCGGTGGCGCGAAGGCGCGTACACGTCACGCATCGAAGAGTGGATGGCGATGCAGAAACGAATGAGAATTTACGAGCTCGGTTCGTTACCACCGTTTTTATTGGTATTCGGCGGTTTGATTAAACCGGTTAATCATCGGTGGAACCAGCACGGTTTAGGAGGTGATAATTTTAGGGGACTATGCAGAGATCTGCATCCTGGTCCGGTGAGTTTGTTGCATTGGAGTGGTAAAGGTAAGCCATGGGCTAGGCTAGACGCAGGTCGGCCTTGTCCGTTAGACGCGCTTTGGGCTCCGTACGATCTTCTTCAAACGCCGTTCGCGCTGGATTCTTGACCAGTCTCGGTTTACTCCTTTTTCTTAAATATACCGGTACATAATATACATATCATATATAAATATACAGGTGATTTTTTGTTTTTAATGTACAATTCATCATCGATTCGTAAATCATATAACCCAAAAGAAAAAGAAAAAGAAAAAAGAAAACATTTTGCTTTGAACTTTTGTTCGTTGTTTTTTTGTTGGTTTTGTTTGGGAGTATAGAAGAGAATAAAATTAAAAAGTAATCTCAAGTGACAAAAGGAATTAAAAAGGGGATAAATTTTTAACTTCTTCTTAAAAATGTCATTCTATCAATTAATTTTTTAAAAACAAGTGTCTATTTGGTCAATTTTTATCCCCATTTTGATGAAATGGATTTGAATTATTGCGGATTTAGAAAAGCGGCAAATCACTAACGTTTGCATTTGGTAATATTTTAGAGTAAATGGAATATTTGATACCCTTCCTAAAATATATATGTTCATACATGTAACTTTTTTTTTTTGTTATAAAATATTCCTTGATAAAATAACTTACATTACGTGAGAGAAGGTACATTACATTACGTGATGACTCCATTGTCGGATTCAAGCTATGTGTAGATGGTTCGTAGGTTGATGAGCACATGTGTTGCCTCATTTTCGAATTTTCCATCATCCGTCTTTAAAACAACATCACGTGTCTAAAAGTTTCGCTATTTCATTATTTGTCTTACGAAAACACCAAACCCAAAACGAAGAAAGAAAAAACGAAAACCAAACCATAGTAAAAAAAAAAGCTTCTTTAATTTCCACGTATATATATAACCATGAGATTATTATGGGGTAGGCAGGATAGTGGATACTAGCAAGGTAGCAAATAATTCACAAATAGTAACGTAAAATATCTTGAGAAGAGACATGATCTTGCTGTCTTGCATAATAATAATTCGTAACTTTTGGAGAAAACCCCCCACATATAATTCTAGCAAGCATAGAGTCACCCGCGACGTGCTTTGTTTAAATCATAGATCCACAATGTTCATTTTTATTCAGGACTATGATCGAAAGTCCAACGAAAAATTAAATAAAATTAAATCATTAGATTAAGTTTTAGGAAATAATTGGAGGCAGAGAGTGTCGGTGGTCTGAGCCGAGAGAAAAGAAAAGCACGAGCAAAGTCCTATCATACAATTAATGTACATTTTGACCTTTGAGTCACCTTTCATCTTCTTCTTTTCACTTACCTTTTGTCTGATTTTTATTTTTTCACTGTACATTTGCTTTTTTGACCCCTCCCCGTAATTTTTTACTACACATTATTGAAGTTTCCTCCAAACTAAACACTTTGATTGTGATCACTTTTATTCAAGCTACTTCACTATAAATGAGTTACTATTTAACACAACTTCTTTTTGGTAAACAATTTTTAAACAAATCTTTTGATATCGTAATAGTATATATTTGTTAGTTTTGATAATTTAAATTGCAATACTTTCCGATCATAATAATATGAAGCTGAGTGAGTGACTTCAGAGCTTTTCTGCGCAACACGTGAAAATGGTATTGAGTCTATTGACTATGGCCCCACTGTGTTTCATCCACTACAAATTTCAATATAAAATCAAACCAAACCGGACTGGAATAAAGCTCTCCGGTTCGGCAGATCAAAAAAGACAATCAAAGGTAGGTTTGTAAGTTGTTCACATTCTAATTAAGAAAGAGAGGTGGCTCGTCAATTCAATCACTAGCTTGAGTTGATCTGAAGCAACTTACTTATTAATCAATCACATTTATTACATTAAACATCATATGGAACATATATATGATCAGAGTCTTATCTCGCTCAGTAAGGAACAAGAACAACCATGATATGGAGAGCTTACTGGTCTGATCTGTTGATCAGCTTATTTTAGACCAGTGACTAATATCATCAGATCGTTTGGCCTCTCTATCTAACACCTGACAAAGACAACCAATATTCTCAGTTTTGTTTCATATCCTAAAAACTAAAGCTTGTCAAAGTAAAGAACATGATTCAACTAAAATGACTCTTGAAGAAGTGTAACGCGTGCATACCTTAGGCCGCTCTAAATTTCAGGATCCATGAATGTGATGTCTCATATCTTGATAACGTCAAGGATCAGAAGAAAAGGCCGATAAATTTCAATCCAAGTGATGGATTTTTTGGCAGAAGGATCAGAATCTCAAATGATCTCGAGACAATACATTGTTTTCTTGAAGTATACAATCATATCCCCACATCAATGGAGGAGCTCTTTCTTAGTAGCCTCCATTCCTGTTACCCATCCATCACTCATAGCAACATCAAAACCTCTGAAGTGATGTTTCAAAGAGTTTGACAAGAGGTAAGCAATATTCGTCATCATATTACTGCTTCAGAAACTGTCCTAACATCATAAGGCTCATACGGATTGATTTCCATCATTCCTGTCATCCCTGATTTGATAACCGGATCAAAAACCTCTTGTTCAGAGGATCTTCTCATCAAGCCTTTCTCAATCATTTTTTCTTTTAAACGCATAGCTTCAGCAACATCACCACTTTTAATCAGTCCATCAATCAATGTGTTATAGGTAATAGCATTAGGAGTTATGCCCTTCTGTGGAAGCTTACGTAAAAGCCTCAGAGCACGATCTACATTCCCTAACTTGCACAAGCCTTTTATCAAAGCATTGTATGTAACAATGTTCGGGATAATACCTTTTAGAGACATCTCATCCCTCAGGTTAAAAGCTTCATTAATATCACCATCAATAGCACATCCGTGAATCAGGATCGTGTATGTGTATTCATCTGGAATAAACCCACCACTCAATAGTAGATCCGAGAAGAGTTTTCGAGCATCCTTGAGTTTCCCAGCTTTACAGAGACCTGAGAGAGCAACATTGTAAACAATATTATTGGGAACTAAGAGCTTCTTAGGAGTACTATCCTCGAGAGAATCAGCGATTTTTTGTGTTTTGAGACACGTAATAGCATTGGGCTCAAGAAACTGTTTCAAGCTCTGGTAACCGGGAAGAAGCAGATCAAAGTCCACAATCTTCTGCAATAGCAAACAAGCCTCGTCGATCTTATTAAGCCGAAACAAACTGTTTGCAATCTTGCTGCAAATATTCACATTTAAGGCAATTCCTTTCTCTATCATCTCAAAACACGTAGCGTAGGCTTTATCCATCATTCCAATATTGCACCAGCCGGTAATAAGAGCCCCATATGTAGCAACAGTAGGAGTTAATCCTCTTGCGCGTAGCTCGATCACAAGATCTGCTACTTTATTCAAGTGTCTATACTTGAAAGCACCAGATATCAGAGTGTTATACAATTCTATGGTGGGGAAGATACCTTTCCTTTCCATAGAATCTTTAACCTCAAAAGCTTCTTTCAAGTTTCCAACTTTATAATACCCGTGACTCAAAGCCTGATATGTTTGCACATCTGGCTTACATCTGAAAATGCTCACATTATCCAGAATCTCTTTGGCTTCATTGACCTTCTCCATTTTACATAGCCCACTGATCATTACGTTCAAGGTTACCGTATCTGTCAATAAACCTCTTGCTAAGACATTCTCCCACAGCTTCATAGCTTCATCAAAATCGCCAAGCTTGAACAATGCTTGGAGTAGAGTGCTACAGCTAATCTCATCAACGATTACGCTTCGTTTTAGCATCATCTTCCATAGGCTCACAACATCATGAAAAGCACCAACCCGACTATAACCTTTAAGAAGAGTATTGTAGGTCATAACTGTTGGTACAACTTCCTTTTCACACATTCGATCACAAAGATTTAAAGCCTTGTCAACATGACCAGCCCTGCAGTATCCGTCCACAAGGGTATTGTACGTATGATGATCTGGTTTCAAGCTCCAGTCGTTCATCCGCATAAATATTTGTTCTGCTTCGAGTAATTGACCAGATTTGCAATACCCATTGATCAAGGAGTTACAAATGGTTGTATTTGTTCTTACTCCCATCTCCATCATATCGTCATGAACCCTAATAGCATCACGGATTTGACCATTACGACAATATCCATCTATCAACACACCGTACATATGCTGATCTGCTACAAGTTTCTTTTCCTTAACCGATTCAAACACCTGTTCTGCTTCTTCCATCAAACCCTTTTTACAATAACCCTTGATCAACGAAGTATACGTAACAACGTTCCTAGAAACCCCGCTCTCAGACATCAAACTCAATACTCTTGTCATTCCCTCAACATCCCCGATCATAGCATACCCATTAATCAAACTATTATAAGTTACCACATTCAGCTCCAAACCCAATGAAATCTCCATCTTTTTAGCATATTCCATGGCTTTATCAACTTTCCCACTTCTACAGTAAGCATTAACAACAATACTACAAGTAAACACATCCGGAGAAACCCCAAAGCTAATCATCTGATCATAAACATGTAAAGCCACGAAATTATCACCTTTCTTGACCAAATTGCTCAACAGGCTATTACAAGAAAGCAAACTAGGGACTCTTCCATAGCTTCCCATGTTGTCAAACACATGTAAAGCGTTCTTAACCATACCCTTCTCTGCATAAACTTTGAGTATCATGTCAAAGACTGTAGGAGAGAACGAAAACTCCTTGAAAACTCGAACGAGCTCGGCCCAGACAACGAAACCCGAGTGATTAAGAGCAACCAATTCACATATATACGATTTCGTCTGATCGTACAATCTAGCTCTAGACAATATATGAACCATTTTACAATAAGACTTGTAATCAGGGCGAAACTTTTGCTGTTTTGAAGCCAAATTGAAAATCTCGAGACATGCCTCTGGGTTAAGCCTTAATCTACGGAGGAGAGAGTTGAGAAGTACATCCGAGAAATCGATTGAGAGATCATGTAAAGCATCGTACCTGCCGAGCAAGAGCAGACGTGAGACCCGGTCGAGTAATTCGGGTCGAATTGGCCCGTTTCCACCTCGAAGCCGGCGGCGAAAGTTTCTAGAGGCTTCGGAGGAGAATCTACGAGTACAGATAAGTGGAAGCAACTGATAGGCGACAACGCGTGCCGGAGACCTTCGGAGCATTTATGAAAATTTCGTTATCGGTTGATTAGCCTTGGAACCCATTTAACTTGTGACCTCAAAGTTCCGATCTTTGGAGTATGCGTCTACGGAGGTTTTAGCCTTTAGTGTTACAGTTCGTCGACGATTGACGACGATACGTCGGCGAGCAAGAGTGAGAGTGTAAAGGTGAAACCTTTAAAATTGGTACTTGATTCGGTTCAGGTTTGGTTTGATTCGGTTTATCTGACCAAACCTAGTTATGATTTATGAACTTGAGAGCAATTTTACAAAGAAAACTCTGAATCTGATTCTGATGGATGAATACAAAAGAATCATGGGATGAGATTACAGATAAGAATATGGTTGAGAGTTCATTTTTCCACCAAAAGAATTAGAGAATATATAATCTACCGAAGGATCCTATAAATAAAAAGGCAATCAAAAGCAAAAGATTTTGTCTATTTTGGGGTTTTTAAACCGGGAATCTACCGGTCATCTGTATATGCTCAAGTGTTTTTCGTAAACCGTACTTGTGAACTGCTAACCGTCCAGCTCTGAACCCGTCTCCATAAACCGGAGAAGCATCAGACTCTATCTGGTGCTTGAAAAACTCACCAAGCTTCCTTTCGTACTGAGACCTCGGTCCCTTCTTCAATCCTTGAGAAGAAGAAGATGATGCAACATTGCTGTTACTTGAACCAGCAGCTAACTCAGCTTCTAACCACTTATGAGCCATCACTTGACATATACCTTCTTCAACATCTTGGCTCAGCGTTCGGAATCCTTTTTCACATATATAGTTGCGTAATCACAAAATTCAGAAATGTGTAACGAGAGAAAGGAGCAGTAAACTAAGAACTTAAAGAGTAAGAGACTCACCTTTAAGCCTCATCCATGCGTGCATCATCTCGTGAGCTAAAATCGAGCCAGTGAGTAACCTATACATAATTCAGTAATACTGTCAATGTATGGACCGTGACATCAGATTAGTGGGAGCAAAGAGAGTCTCTTACCTAGGGAGCCCGAATAAGATGAGAATGGCAGTGACTTCGCATTGTCGTGTTAACTTGTAAGGCTCTGTAACCATATTCCCAGCCCAATTTCCTGTGCCATGCTTTGATCGCTTTCTTACAGTACTAACAGTTTGTTCTTCTGAAAGGCAGAGTCCTCTTGTTTCTGGCATGTGATAGTGACCCTAAGAAGCACAATGAAATGGTAAAGTACTTAATAAAAAGCAGAATGTGATGATGTATATACAAGTATAAGCTTAGTATTGGAGAAGTGTTTTCTTTACTCACATTCTTTTCACCTTCTCTGGCTTCGTTGAGTGCTTGCCTCTCAACCAAGAGGAGTGGAACTTCTTGCTCTACCTTCATGTTAAGTCCTTCATAGAATTCTTGTATTTGCAAGTACAGAGGTTGGCATTGAATGGTGTCCATGACCGCTGAGTCCAAACACTCTAGGCAAAGTTTCCGTCCATCGTTAAGTTCAACATATCTCGTATTCCGTGGCTACAAAATAAAGCTACGTTGTCAATTTCCGGCCACCAAATGTTTTTTGACTTTTGAGTTCAAAATGTATATTTTAGGACATTTCAGGGGAGAATAGAATCTACCTCCATTCTTTCACAACTGCAACATCTTGGGGTTGCATCGTGTTCGTGAGAAGGGCAATACTTCTGAACCCAAAAAGGATGTGCCCTATATTCAATAAGACCAGCATGATTTGTTGGAATCTGCTCAAAAAATTTACAATTGGGAAAAAGAAAGCAACAGATGATAAGTGCAAGATCCGGATAAACACAACACATTATATAGATATAGGCTATAATGATAGAAAAGACGAGAGATTTACGTACAAAGTGGCTGCAGACATCACATTTTGGATGATATCTCTCCCTGTAACAAGCCTTGTGAAAAGGGTAGTTCCCTGATGTAGAAAACTTTAAGAAAAAAAGGGAAACACGTTACGAATAAAATCTAAAGGTTTAAGTACAGCAGTAAAACAAGTTAAGAGAATATGGAAGAGCTTGGTTTCACCTCATACTCAGAAATTGGCTGACTGCAGCCGTAACATCGAAAACATTCTGGATGCCATAGTGAATTAAGGCAATTCAGAAATCTTCCATGGCCAATTTCCATATTGCAGCCAGCACAAATCCTATGCAGACAAGTTGTTGACAAGTTATTTGGCTGGACAGACACTAACTGATCGCCAAATTAACCCAGCTTACAATAGTTGGCTATTTTACTACCTGAAATCTGTTTGAAAAGTAATAGGTCTTGGATAATAAATATCTCCATTTGCATATACATTTGCTCCTCCTCCATACATATGCCCATTCCCATATAAATCTCCAGTCCCATATGCATTCCCATTATCATATGTGCCTCCATTTTTGTAATGCGGTGTATTCCCAACTGCCATACTTTCATGTAAGGCTCTAGCAAGTTGCTCATCTTCATCCACCGTCGGGTATTTCCCTGTGTCCATTACTTTAAAAAAAAAATTAGCATACCAGATCTGATAACAAAGTTAAAGTCTTCATATTTCTGTTTGGCTAAACTACTCACCGCTAACACTTGTCTGTTCTTGATTCTCTTCTAAAAGAGACAATGCAATTGCACGGTCTATTTCTTCATTTTCCTGGTCATTCGATGTATCCTAGAAGAGAAAAAGCACAGAATCTGAAATAACAGTACAAACCAGAGCTATGTATAATCCAAGAAACCATCAACTCTGTGTGTGTGTGTTTTTTCACTTCTTCAAGATCTCAAAACTCAGAAAATTCAAAACACAAGTAAACGATAATGGAAAAAAAAACACAGTAACCATATCAGCATCATACAAACCTCAGATGTAGATGGTTCCTGTGTATGAGATTCATCATGATCAGCATCTGTATCAGCACTAGGCTCATCATGTGAAGCATTTGGATAATTCCCATAATAGTGGTCATTCCCTACACGGAACCTTTGGTTAGAGCCTTTGAAGATCTTGTTAAACCAGCCCATTTTTTGGCTTAACAACTATCTGCTCTCATAGACAATGCAGGAGGTTCTTTCACACCTGCACAATAGTCGAAATCTCTGATTCAGCAAAACTAATTCAGACCAAAACCCAAAAAAAAGTTGCTTCACTAGCTTGATTTCCAAACATCAAAAACCACAGAACAACAGTATTTTTTGAATCTACCAACAATGATTAAAAACCTGCAACTATGGAAGCTCAAAACGAAATTTGAAATAACAAAAACCCACGAAATCAGAATCCAAAGATGGAATAATCAAATAATTTCAGCTAAAAAGAAGCTATAGGTCGTACCTTGAGAAAAACCTGGATCCCAAGAAGCTATAAGTATAAGCAATCCAAAAAAAAAAAAAAAAAAAATCCAAAATTTAAGGTCTCTCTCGGCTATTTGATACGAAATGATCTTAAATCTTAATCAAAGAAACTGAAACAGCTAAAGAATCTAAAAAAATGGACTCTTTACTTTTCCTTTTCTTCAAAATTTGGGGGAGAATCTAAGAATCTACAACATGTGGGTAGAAGAAGAAAAGAAAAGACTAAAGAGAAAAAAGGAAACAAAAAAAAAAGGAATTTAAACTTTAAAAAAAAAAAACAATATATAGAGATTTAGAGAGAAAGAAGGTAACTTTGACAAAATCAATGTCTAGTAATAATACACACGAATAAACCCAGAATGTGCTTCAATTCAATTCTACGCTAATTTCAAAGTCAAAACATTTGGTGCACTCACACAACCAAAAATAAAAATGATAAAAATCGGATTTTTATTTCATCAGGATCACGAAGAAGAAGACTTGTATTTGAGAATCTTGGAACACGAAGATCCAGATGAGCAATTAATTAAAAATAAAATAAAAAAAAAGTCTCCGCGTCGGAAGTTTTTGGTCGTTGAGCTCGTCGTCTTCTTACAGGAACCAAACAAAAACAAAAAAAACGTTCACGACGCTTGTCCGAAATAATAATAATTAGATTTAGAGATATGGAAAGACAAATAATACTGTAATAATAATCTTTTAAATAAGTCAAGTTTGTGTGTTTCTATCAAATTTTGCATTTTACGCAAAAATATCTAGATATTTAGTATTTAATACTCCATAGTTTAATTATTGCTTGAAGCCTTAATAAACCAACTCATTTATACAAGTCGTAACGCATTTTATCCGGATGTTCAAGGTTCTAAAACATTAGTAGTACTAATAATGTTTTGCGTTAACACATTATTAACGCAGAAAGCTAGGAAAAAGGAAAGATAAATCAGAAAATTGGAAAAAATGTCAGTAGAATAAAAAGAAAAGAAAAAGATAATGGAAAGATAAATCACATATTTAATAAATTAGTGATGTTATTTACTTATATTCCATATCAAAAAGGTGACAACAAAGGGAAAAAAAAAGTTGAAGAAAAAAACATTAGGAAAAAAGTTGGTGAGGCGTGGTTCTATTTTACATAAAAAACCAACTTAAGAAATTTTATATTATAAAAAGAAAACTTTAAAATGGAAAAGGAAGTAGTATTGGAGTAAAAGAAACTGAAAAGGCAAAATTTAGTTTTTTTCAAAAAGTAAAAGTTCAATCATGTTACCATATTTGTGTAGTATTTAATTATATATCTAACGTAGTCTAGTAATATACACGTACGAGTACGATAAACGATGTTTACATTACATGAATTAATAAATTATAACTACTGTATATGTCAATCAATCTTAAGATTAAACAATAGTAATCCGGTGATTTTGGTAACGTCACTGTTTGCTTCTTTATACACTCGCGGAAGTTACGGTGACTACGGATAGCGATACTTTATATGGGGCTTTCATCGGCCCATTATTATTTATTGACTTTATAGGCCCATACATATGTAACACATTCATTAGAAAACATCTGGTTTTGAGTTTTACACTCAAAATAGAGAAACAAACATACTCATTCAATAATAACAAGTCAAGACCGGTGTCCATTAACCACCAACTCACCAACTGTCCAGACTCCAGAGTACACTACTGTATTAGCTCTTTCGAACTTTAAGCCTCTATACTTTATGTTTATTTTTTTCTTCTATTCTTATCTTACCATGCAATTAACAAGGAATGCGATACTACTTGAACACATTCATTACAAAAACATCTGGTTTTGAGTTTGAAACTCAAAATAGAGAAACAAACATACTCAATTAATTAACAAGACCGGTGTCCATAAACCACCACCAAGTCACCAACTGTCCACAGTCTCATCATTCTTTAATTTATAAAAAAATGGGACTCTACTACTGTCTCTTCCTTCGATTAAACCGAGGTGAGACTATAAATCGGATTTGATTAGTACTTCTACTTTAATTATTTACAAAATATGCGATTGATTAGTAGTACTATTAATTAGAGATGTACAAAATAACTTTAAAATTAGATAGAAAACAATTTTTTATGAAAGAAAATGATAATCTGTACTTAAAATAAAATAACTTACTAGTAACATTATTTTTATTTCTCTCTCTCTCTCTCTCTCTCTGGCTTCTTCTCTGTTGTTCTCAGAAACGAACGACTTGGCGTTTCCACGCACAAATTCACGCATCCAAACACTTGTGAGTGAGTGAGTAAGTGTGAGAGAGGAGAGAGAGAGAGATCCGTGACTCATCATCACCTTCAGAATCCATCTTTTTCGTGCTAGATTCTCAGCCTTACAAATCACACATTTCTCTTCTTTTTTTTTTTTTCTCTAATCGTCTCCTCTCCGCTAGCCATGGTGGCGGGTGCGTCTTCATGTTACGCATCTCCGTTATGCGATTGGCTAGTGGGGGCTTGCATGTCCAGCGGCGGAGACCGTCTGCCTCAATCCGACACTAGGACTAGCCGCCGGAGTACTCTGCTTACAAAATCCAAATGCTCCGCCTTTTTATCTTCTTCTACACATGGATCCGCTGGTCTTGTGACTAACTGTAACAATACTGCATTGTCTTCCCTCTTCTTCGAATTGAATAAAAACACTTACTTCAATCGAAAGCAGAGGAGATTGAATCAAGCATCTAGCTCTGGTATACCATTTCCAATCACTTGTGTATTTGTTTCCATTTCCAATCTTGGGTTCATCTATACGTTAGAACAGAGTATTGATTTGTTTGTCACCATGATGCCACATATAGATTTTGTTTGAAGCTAAGCTAGTCTTTTTTTTTTTGGTTGGCTTATCTCAGGGCTTGTCACTCTAGAGATGGAAGAGGAAGCAATGGTTAAAAAGAAACCTCCTTTGGAGTCACGCCGCGTTGTTGTGACAGGAATGGGAGTTGAAACACCATTAGGTCATGACCCACATACCTTTTATGACAATTTGCTACAAGGCATCAGTGGTATTAGCCCTATTGAGAATTTTGACTGTTCTGCATTTCCTACTGTAAGCTTTCTTTTTTATATCAGAGCTCTTTTACAAGTTGTGTATTTTCTTTTTCTTTTCTTTACTAGGCTTGTTTTTTTAATTGTATCTTTTCTTTGTACTGCCTTTGCCTAGAGAATTGCTGGAGAGATTAAAACCTTTTCGACAGAAGGATTGGTTGCTCCAAAACTTTCGAAAAGGATGGACAAATTCATGCTCTATCTTCTAACCGCTGGCAAGAAAGCTTTGGCTGATGGTGGGGTTACTAAGGATGTAATGGCAGACTTTGACAAATCCAAATGTGGAGTTTTGATTGGCTCAGCAATGGGAGGCATGAAGGTACCCCTCCTTACTTATTCCTTGCTTTGAACATTGATAAAAGATTTTGGACTGAGTGTTGTTTTTCTATTTTGATCATGGTTTTCAGAAACTGTTGTTTATAAGTCTGTTTATAAATGTTGCATTTGTCACTGTATTTGTGGAGTACAGGTCTTCTACGATGCCCTTGAAGCTTTGAAAATCTCTTACAAGAAGATGAATCCTTTCTGTGTGCCTTTTGCAACGACAAACATGGGTTCTGCTATGCTTGCAATAGATCTGGTCTGATCAATTTTGGATAGTATGTAGTAATTACCAATGGCTGCACCTAAATATTGACCTTCTATGTTATGATACATTAGGGATGGATGGGTCCAAACTACTCTATTTCAACTGCATGTGCCACTGGCAATTTCTGTATTCTCAGTGCGGCAAACCACATTATTAGAGGTGAAGCTGTAAGTATCCTCGAACAACGAGGAAATCTGATAGTATTTACGTGACTCTACTTGTGTTTGACATTTGGTTTTCTTTTCTCTTAAACTTATAGGATGTAATGCTCTGTGGTGGCTCTGATTCAGTTATCATTCCTATAGGTGCACACTCTTGCTTTTTTAGCCATATGCTTCCCTTTGTTTCCCAACTTTGTGCCACACAAGTCTTATTTCATGTGTCCTACTGCAGGTTTGGGAGGTTTTGTTGCCTGTCGGGCTCTTTCAGAGAAGAATGATGATCCCACCAAAGCTTCACGTCCTTGGGATAGTGTAATTTTCCACTATTTTCGTAGTGACTTCTTTTTTTCTATAATGTCCTACGAATTATCTCTTATCGTTCATCTGAATCTTAATTACTAAAGATGGTCGATCTTCAAAATGTGGGAACCTAGCCTACCCCATATAGGCTCGGACTGCATGGTCGTTCACCACCTGCCTTCTGATTTAAGCATATGTTTGAAGGGTATGCATGAAATGGTCCACCAATGATACCCATTGTAAACTAAGGCAGGCAACCATGGGTGTTAACTCTCATTGTCTTGTCCCTTAAGAATTTTGCGGACATGTATGTCCAGTGTATCTCACTCTTGTGTAGAATGATATAGAAAGATATATTGTTTCAGGGTTTTCTTCCTTTTCTATTAAACCTGATCGCGGTTGTTATACAGAATCGGGATGGTTTCGTCATGGGAGAGGGAGCTGGAGTTCTGCTTTTAGAAGAACTTGAGCATGCCAAGGTTTGTCTCTCATTTCAAATATACGAAAAAGGAGGCTCTTTTAAGCATTGCTGATATACAAAAGAGTTTTATGTTCTTGCACCATACTTTTTGGCCACCTTTTTGTCTCTAAAGTTTAATTACCTCTGTTCTTTAAGCCCTTTGTAGAATTTTTTTATGGTCCCAACTCTTTCTTACTTGTCATAAATGAGATTGTTTTCAAAGCTTTCAATAAACTCATTGCAAGGATATAAATTTTATGCTTGTGCAGAAAAGAGGAGCAACTATCTACGCGGAGTTCCTTGGTGGTAGTTTCACATCTGATGCATATCATATAACCGAACCACATCCTGATGGTAGATCCCCTTTGTGTTCTAACTAACTTTTTTCACTACTCCACCACATCTTGCTTCTTTTGTTTGCTTTTTTTTTTTTTTTGTCTAGTTATAGCAATAAAATTAACCAAAGAAAAACCAAGATCTAGGAATGTGCATGTGAAAATATCATCGTTGGTTGCTCGAGATTATGATTCTAGGCTTTACTTCCCAATGATTTTTTAATCTTTGAACCCTTTATTTTTGTACTGAATGAGATATCTAATATCTGCAGGTGCTGGTGTCATTCTCTGTATTGAGAAAGCATTAGCTCATGCCGGGATTTCTAAGGAAGACATAAATTACATAAATGCTCATGCTACATCTACACCTGCTGGAGACCTTAAGGAGTACCAAGCCCTTGCTCACTGTTTTGGCCAAAATCCTGAGGTATGTACTCTCGTCAACTTGTTTATTTATCCAAGGAAATATTGATTTTTGAGACAGTATTTCCTGTCTTGTAGATATGCTGATGCCTGTGTTTTCTTACGTGACCTCTGAAAATCTGACAGCTAAGGATAAACTCGACAAAATCTATGATTGGACACTTGCTGGGAGCTTCTGGAGCCGTGGAGGCTGTTGCAACCATTCAGGTAATGATTTCAAGTCTAGATACATTAGTATACCTACAAGAAAAATCAAATCACCTTGGATAAATTAACAAGCTAAGTGGACAAAACAATAATGTTATGCGACCTTCTTTCCCTACAGGCAATAAAAACAGGATGGGTTCACCCAAATATCAACCTGGAGAATCCAGACAAAGCAGTGGTATGTAGACAAGTTTTAGTTTGACATTGCTGGAATGATCATTTGATATCGCAACTTCATTACCAAATGGAACAGGATACAAAGCTGCTGGTGGGTCTTACGAAGGAAAGACTGGATATTAAAGCAGCCTTGTCAAATTCTTTCGGGTTTGGTGGCCACAACTCTAGCATCATTTTTGCTCCTTACAAATGAAAGCCGAAAAGTCCAATGCTGTGTACTCCAACTTTATCTGTGTAACTTGCTGTAAGGTATATCTTATCTCTTCTCTTCTATTCAATTTTTTTTTCTCCTTTTTTAATGTCTTCGCCCATCACTGAAGCAATCTTAGCTTTGTTTTGGAGTAGTTTACTCCTTACCCACCATATTATTATATAAGTCCTTGACTATTTGTTCCACAACCTGAAACTGAACTATAATACTTCTCTTGAACCATTATAGGGACCGGGAACATACGCGTGGTTGCAAATGACTGAGTGTTTTTGGCCATGTTTTGATGCAGTGTGTGTACAAGAAGAGCTTCCCATATTTTTCGTAGTGTTATGACTCATGATTCGATTAGCTTTACACAAAGAGTTTTGGCAAGGTTTCTTCAGGCAATAAAGGAGATTTTAGGAATGGGACTGATTGCGCCAAAAGGGAACATGACAGGAGGAGAACGAGCATAGGTAGCTGAGTTTGGGTTTGTCTTGAACAAATTGTTCTTTATGTATGATACATAATAGTAGCTATAATAGTTCATGTCTCATTTCGTTTTGTAGTATTGAAATCTTTGAGCCACGTTCTTTTTTGACGAGAGCTCTAAACCAAACATTCAACAAGTTAAGCTACTAGTACTTGTTTGCCTGTCTTCTATTTCTTCTTAAATGATCAATGAAGTTGCAAAATCTCTCTATGACTCTATGATTTTACTGAGTTTGAAATGGGCCTCAAATTTTATTTCTCAAGGCCCATTATTATTTCAACACTTATGCGTGCCTATCATTTCCTATCATTTGATCTCCGTAATAATGAAATGATACCCGTAAACAACTATGCTTAGCATTATTCCTCTTCTTACATGTTGGGAATGTATTATTCTTTTTAGGTAGGGTTGGCAATTTTGTACAGGTAATATAACTCTGTCTCTTAGTTATAATTAAGATGATCCAGTTCCTTGATGTTGATCAAAATTTATATTCACTCTCGGAATTCGATGGCTCTTGAGAATATGCTAAATGCTGTATCATGTTACTAACTTTATACTCATATAGCTTTGATCCAAAGTTCCGACCCAACAAACCTAACTAAAGCAAGAACCTTCAAAATAGACTCTGATAACCATGTTTCAACTATGTTTTATTGTAAAACTTGTTAGTTCCGTACGGTTACAAAACTTTTATTTATTTATTAGGTCAAAAACAGAAATGATAGTCACACATTCATGTATATAGTTTAGTAGTTTTTAGTAGAAGTCAAATGTTAAGAAGATTTTCAAGTGCTACGAAAAATACAAGAGAAAATCAACGGTTGGTTTCCCAAAGATGAAATTTTGTTGTTAGCTATATATTTGATTAAATCGTGATCGATTGATGATGTTATATAAAGAAAGCATTCACATAGTGATCCGTTTTTAATTATGCAATGTTCTAGCTAGCTAGTTGCAGACCAAAAAAAAAAAACTTTTAAACATACTTTGACGACAATGTACTTATCAACTACTATTGATCAATTAATATAGTACGTTGTTACTTTAGGGTCTTAATGAAGTGTTGATTGTACTGTTGAAGTGTTGATTGTACTAGCAAGGAGCAAGTAGCAAGTAACAAGACACAATAAAATAAAGGAACAATCATAAAAATAGACTTTGATAATATTATAAACGCTCGTAGATTATATTTCTGTTTATGCATGCAACAAACAACTAAGTATGCCCACAGAGACAAGGACACCCGCGTGAAAGTTTAGTAGTATATATATAATTCGTACACAGATGATTAATTTAAACAATAAATGTTCGTTTAATATAAGCATATATAATATATATGTATAACCTTGCAAAAAAAAAAACTGATATGTTAATGACAAACACTGTATCATAATTATTAATTAAAATGAGAAATTTTGAAACTATAAATACTGGAGGTAAAATTGTTAACATATTATACTAGTATACCTATGGTATTTTATGTCGCTTTCTTTGTCTCTTCATTTTTTTTATTGAAAAGCAGATATAAGATACTTATTAATTAGGACCACACCAAATAGACCTGCAGTTATAATATACTTATACGCATGTAACAAAGACAAGAAGTAAAGTAATCAAGATATCAATCGTAAGACAATTGATTCGTACCAAACAATAAAAATGATACATTGAATTCACTCTCTCCCTTTATAATTTTCTCGAACCATATTCCTAACTTTCTCTCCTCTAATTTGAGTTCAAACTCCTCATTTTCTTTGTTACTTCCTCCTCTTTTCCATTTTATCATATCATATTTGTATGACTATATATACATATAAGTACTATATATATCTAACATGTATATATCTATATATCATGCTCATCATTACTGGATATTACTCATTTTAAGTGTTTTGAGTATTGAACCAACTTGACTCAGTTAATCAACCAATAAGTTGTATTAAAATACATTTACGTGAATAATTATAAAATTTGAGACTAGTTTATTGTTTTCTTACTAAAATTCTGATACTGAATAATTGACCATATATATAGTTGATTAAGTATATTTGTGTGAGTTGTGACTTGGTCACTTAGCTTAATTGTTTTCTTTGTGCTTTTACGTCTGACTTGAAGATGCTCCACGTTCAGGACTAAAAGTTGTTGGTTTACTCGGTACACATATTAATATACTACTACTATGGGTTATGTGTATACCTAAGAATTATTAACTAACTGATTAGCTAGTGATGATTCTCTATGACATGGATTAGATATATATTATGTTTTTGTAATGTTACGCACTTGATTTAGCATATATAACAGAAAATAAGGACAAATGTATTTTGTTTTCTTCCTACATGCATGCTAAATTGCTAATAATACTAACAGCTATCGCAAATGACAAAAATAAGTAAATAAACAAAATAATAGAAGAATGGTCAATCCAAAAAAAAGACTAGTCTTACTCTTGCAGAAAATTGGTTTGAATATGCGTGTATGAAAAGAAACATATATGTAAATTCGATATATTTTTATTAATTCGGAAGAAATTTTTTTTTGCATAAGCACGTACGTCAATAATGTATGGACATCTATATATATTTGATACAAATAATCCACATTATTCTATTTTTGATCATCAAATATTTTCATCTTAATCAAATTTATAGTATAGTTTAGCCAATAAAAACTTATCATGTCTGAAAATGGTAACTGAACCAAATTTATTTTATTGGTTTCATTAATATATAATGATAAAAAGAGTAAAAATAATGGTAAAATATAAAATGGTAAATGGTAAATGATTACAAAATTATTAAAAGAAGTAAAAAAGCAGATAAAAGAGTTTGATATCATTTTAGAATGTAGATGATCACAATATATGCAATATAACCTTATCGCATCGTGTACATGAATACAATAAAACATATAATAAAAATGAATTTAGACTCAGTTTTTTCAAGATACATACAGTTAAAGATATGACTTACGTATTGTGAGATTCTAACCAAAACGTAGTATAATGTGGTTATACAATTTATAGTTATGGCTGAGATCTCAAAATATAAAATAATAAGGCTAAAGGATGTCAAAAAAAATTAATAAAAAAATAAGGCTAGACTTTTTTCAAAACTTGCGTGGACACGTACTTAAGAATTAAGAACTTGATTGTTATTGTAATTAGAATAAAGATTTAGTCCAAGATTAGTAGTCTAGAGACATGAAAAGAGACAGTAGTTAGGGCTCACATGAGCCAGACATAAAATAAAAGATTAAAGAGTAGACCAATAATGATTAATGAAAACAAACTCACAAAGTCTATCGACCAAAGACAATTCATAGAAAGGTATTAGAATATATATTATTTTTTTTTTATTATTCGTTTTTCTTGTTGATGATTAAACCTCAAGATCTTGTATTATATGGCGGCAACAGTAACACTCAAATCTTTTATATCGTCATTGTCTCATTGACGTCTTTCGGGCCGGTTGGTTTACGTTTCTTTTTTTTCTGACAGTATCATGACTTGTGAAAATAATTATGCAACTCAGGTGGATAACAATTAACAATAGAGGGTTAATTTAAGTAAATGACTATGAACTTTTTTTATGCTATTTAATAAAACTAACATATTAAGTATGTATAAAGCATTTAAAAACCAAACAGTGTTATCACCCTCCAAACTACCGTATATGTGGTATGGAGGAAAGATAAGCAAGAATTTAAAGACTTCTGTAATGACTCTCCGATGACTTGTTGATCGAACACTAAGGGATAGCCAGCTCAATTCGGACCAGGTTCTTGTGCGGAAATCACACTATAAGCTTATCTTCGTTCGACTCTATCAAATTTTTATTTTATTTTAGATAATCTACAATTCTACATTCTAAATGTTATGTTGTTCTCTTTGTTTGCCTCACTCAGTCGTGGAGAACATTTTCTTTACCAATGAAGAAACAATAATTACGTTGTTCTTTTCTAACTTAAATGTTAAAAGGCTCTAGAGCATATACTATACATTATTGATTGTAAATCAGAGGATAGAAAAAAAAAAAAAACATATATACGCTTACGTACATATGTGGAGTGCCTCTGAGCGCGCGGTCAAATTACTTATCCGTAATTAAACACACACAATATTCCTTGATAAACATTCTTTATATGATTAAGTCATCCGATGAATCTATACACACATAAATTTTGTTACAGAGGGGCAAAAATGATAGTGAAACAAAGTACTTATCGAGAGTCATATTTACAAAAGAAGAGATTTAAAGGGTGTATTGAATCTTATATTTCTAATTATTTGAGATTTTAAATGATTTTGATGATTTTAGAAAAGTTGATATGATTTATTGTAAAATTATTTCAAATTCTACCTAAAATCATGAGATTTGAATTTATATATTTCTAACTAAAGAAATCTTCTCAAATCGTCCATAATCATTAAAAATCATTAAAATCTAAATTCACAAATTGTTTTGAATAACATTAGATTTTAAGATATATTCTTAATTTATTACTTCTAACCGTGAATTTCATTAGATTTTTAAAAATAATGATTGAATAATATAGGATTACTTGAAATGTTAAATTGAATACATCCGCCTTAGAAAACAAAATCAGATCGGAATATATGGTAGAGTTTTTTTTAATATAATCCTATATTATATAATAAAGTCAAGTTATAGACTATTAAGAAGCTCTTAATAGAATTAGAGAAGACAAAATCAAGTTAAAAGACTATCTTAACAAAAGAGAAAATATTCCATTAGACTTCTTGAAAGTACTTAGAAATTTAACACGAACAAATACTTTTTTTTTTTTGTGCACCAACACAAACAAATACAAAGAACGAATTATTTAATCACAACGCACGCTTGCAGAAATTTCCTCACAACAACCACCAAATTTCTCAAAGAAGAAAAAAAAAAAAAATTACCTTAGATATTTCAACCCGGCCTCCTCCAAAAACTAACTAATATTCAAAAGCACGTGCCCCCTGAAAAAACCGATTCCCAACCCGACACAAGAGTAACCGACCCGACCCAATAACACTATATAAATTAAACATGTCCCATGCAAACTCACAAACAACTCAAAACACTCTTCATCAATACCATTTCTCTCTCTCTCTCTCTCTCTCCCAAGCATAAATCTCTCCAAATGGCTTCTAACTACAATAAGCTTACTTCTTCGAGAGTAGCGATCATCGGTGCCGGCGTGAGCGGTTTAGCTGCTGCTAAGAACTTAGCTCATCACAACCCGACCGTATTCGAAGCCTCGGATTCAGTCGGAGGTGTTTGGAGGAGCTGCACTTACGAGACGACCAAGTTACAATCGGCTCGAGTCGATTACGAGTTCTCTGACTTTCCATGGCCCAATAGAGATGACCCTACTTTCCCATCTTACGTTGAGATACTAGATTACTTGGAATCTTATGCTAAGCATTTTGATCTTCTCAAGTTCATGAAGTTTGGCTCTAAGGTCATCGAAGTTAGATTCACCGGTGACGGCGAAACTCCTCAGATGGTTGACCTCGGTGCTTACGGCAACTTGTTGCCCGGAAAACCAATGTGGGAAGTAGCCGTTCAAACCGGAGATTCTGGAGATATTCAGGTTTGTTTGATAACTCTCTTTACATGTTTCAGTCTCATATATCTGCTACTGCATGCATTTAATTACACGAGCAATGGTGCATTCGCATATATTCAAAATAGTTTCTTTAAAGATTGTATTTCGGTAAATTTGAAGCTGATGCATGGTCTCAAACTGTCATATAGATCACACTGCTTTTTTTTTTTTTTTTTAAAATATATACATGAATTAAAATATTTGTTACTTACTAATAGAACTTCCAAATAGTTTTTGAAAACTACTACATGCATGCATCATTAACTCGATTGAGTACTTACGTCTATTAGTGAGTTATTGTATAACGTTTTTGTTATTAATGTGTGCGAGCGCAGTGGCATGCATTTGAATTCGTGGTAGTGTGCACCGGAAAATTCGGCGACGTTCCAAGAATACCGGCTTTTCCGGCAATGAAAGGGCCGGAGATATTCAAAGGAAAAGTGATGCATTCGATGGATTACTGCAAGTTAGAGAAAGAAGAAGCTTCCAGTCTCCTCCATGGCAAAAAAGTTGCTGTCATCGGCTTCAAGAAATCCGCCATCGATTTGGCTTTAGAGTCTGCTTTAGCTAATCAAGGTACGTACATGATATATATTCGTTTAAGTTCTCTTTGATCCACAAAAGTCTTTGTTAAGTAGCTTCACTCTAACAATTGGCACAAGTCAAAATAAAATTAAAAATAATAGCAATAATCGTCTTTGCTAAGTATATATAAATAATTCTTCTCGGTTGGACCTGACCGTTAATATACTATTTTGCACAAATAATAAAACAATGAAGGTGAGGACAACGCATTAGTTTACAGTCACCATATAATATGATTTCAATAACTAAATAAACTTTTTATTTAAATTATGCAGGAGAAGGAGGAAAAGCATGCACAATGGTGGTGAGAACAACACATTGGGTGTTTCCACATTATTGGGTGTGGGGACTACCATTCTTCTTGTTCTACTCAACAAGAGCTTCTCAGTTCCTCCATGATAGGCCTAACCAAAGTTTCCTTAGAACTCTCTTTTGCCTCCTCTTCTCTCTTCTGGTTAGTGATCTTAAACCCCTTCTTATACTTCTCTATAAATTGTGCAATGAAATTTTATAAGTTTTTAAAATATATGTTTGAAAACAGCGTGCTGCGGTTTCCAAATTCATCGAAGCATATGTTATGTGGAAGCTACCTCTAGAGAAATATGGTCTTAAACCGGACCATTCTTTCGAGGAAGACTATGCTTCTTGTCAAATGGCGATCGTACCGGAGAACTTCTTTGAGGAAGCGGATAAAGGGATGATCCGGTTTAAGAAAGCATCAAAGTGGTGCTTTTATGATGATGGGATTGAGTTTGATGATGGGACTACGTTAGAAGCTGATGTCGTGATACTTGCGACTGGTTATGATGGCAAGAAGAAGCTCAAAGCCATCGTTCCTGAACCTTTTCGAACTTGGCTTGAGTTTCCATGCGGTGTCATGCCTTTATACAGGTACATATAGATACACATAAAAATACTCATGAAATTTTGACCATATAATATGAGTACACAAACAAAAACTAAAAAATATCTTTCAGGGGAACAATCCATCCATTGATACCAAACATGGGTTTCGTGGGATACGTCCAAAGCAACTCGAACTTACACACATCAGAGCTACGTTCAATGTGGCTAAGCCGGCTCGTGGATGAGAAATTCAGATTACCAAGCAAAGAGAAGATGTTGGATCAGTTCTTCAAGGAAATGGAAGTGACGAGAAGATCAAGCAGATTCTACAAACGTCATTGCATATCCACTTTCAGCATCCAACATGCCGATGATTTGTGCAACGACATGGGACTCAACCCTTGGCGTAAATCCAATTTGCTCCTTGAAGCTTTTAGTCCTTATGGTTCTCAAGATTACCGACTCGATCAAGAAGAAGAAGAAGCCTCAAACTAAATTGATGAATGTATTATGAAATGAAATTATTTATAAATAATTGTGTGTGGATGTATAATATATAATATAATGTCAATGAATAAAGAATATAAAATATATGTATGTTTAAGTTTCATGAGATTTTATAAATAGAAACAAATGTTTTTAATTACTGTAATATTTTTTTTATACTTGTATGAAGATATAAAAGATATTTTGACCTTGGTTAAAAAGATTGAGTTTCTGAAAATTTCTTATGTAGTATTTTTTTACTCTTTCTGTATTACTAAGAAGTCATTTTTGCTAAAATAAAACACTATTTAGCCAATGAAAAAAAAATACAAATAATTAATGAATTGTAAATGTAAAAATATCACTTGAAATAAGATAATTGTTTGGGGTAAAACATCACATATTATCATCAGTTACTATGATGATAAATTTTTAACTTCAAAAAATAATTTAGTACTAATCACAGTATGATGTATTTATAATATTTATTATTATTTTATGTTTGGATTTATTAGAACATAGGGTGAATTGTTTTTTATTTTTGGGCAAATTTTCTCTCAATTTTTTTGTTTTTTTTTGCACTCTGACTGTAAAATGCCAATTTTGACCTTTGGTTTCTCGTCAACGACAAGTCAGTTTAGCAATCAGCTGAGGATTCGATTGAACCCTAAAAACCCTAACTGATCGGTTTTTTCCGATAATCGGACAGCGATGGAGGGTTTAGAGAAGTTTTACAGCAAGATGGTGAAAGATGCGAAATCGGCAGCTTCTTCTTCTTCGTCTTCTCTGTCTGATTTTGCGGAAACTCTGATGCAGGACAAACGAGGCTCCGGCTCCGGCTCCGGCAGCAACTTGACTACAACATACGACTCAGGATCCGGCACCTTGGTCACCAGACCTCCGAGGTAAAAGCTTCTTCCGTTCCTAGTTTTGAATATCTCGATTCAAAATTCGTCTGTACTTTATTCGAATTCTGTGATCAATCACTAAGAAAACGAAAAAGTTTTAGAATTTTGGGTCCTAAAAAAGGTAAGTTTCAGAATTGACAATTCCACATCAGAGAAAGCTTGTAAATTTGAATTGATCTTAGTTACTTGAGGAACAGAACTGTTGAGGTCGATTATGAACGATCAAGTAAGAGATTAGGGTCGTTTTTGATTGATTTGACTAATATGTAATGTGTCTTACTTGTTTTGTGTACTGTATGATTCTATTCAAAGTTTTTATCTGATTGTATCTTGGGACTATGTTTTGGTGGCAGTGGAGTTTCAGTCTGGACGTGTTCAAAGCTGTGCGCTGTGTTCTTTGTCGCTGGGGTGTTTGTTGGTTATACCCTTAAGAGAAGGGTTCGAAAGTGGGCTTCCAAGTTGCTCAGAAAAATTAAGGATGAATAAACTCAAAACTCTGTTTTGCCTTCAACTGCAGTATTGGTACACTTAACACAAAAGGCATTGTTACTTATTCTCCTTCTTTAGTGGGTTTCAGTTCCAGTTTACTGTGCTCGAGGCACCTTTTTAATGTTACTTTTTTTTGTTTAATTTTCTTCCTCTGTGACTATATTAGCTTTGTGCCTTGTGGTAATGGAAATAGAGATTGGTTATCTTTGGAAAGACGCGTATGTTGTTTTGTGTAGTAAATCATATTTGTTATTTTCATGCCATTAGGCGGGTCTATACAAACAGGCAGGACAATGTTTCAATTGGGACATAGTGTATATAATCTATTTTGCTAAGTGAATGTGAAGTTAGTATGAGAAAAATAATGGCTGGCGGGATTTCAGTCTCACTTTAGGGAAAGTGATAGGGGATGACTTAGAAATGCTCCTTGTGAAATTCGAACCTTGTGGTTGTTTTCTGACTCATGTCTTGTGCTTGCTTCTTCAACTCCTTTGCCACGGTTGGTATGCCGCAGTAAAACACTCCTGCACCAATCCGATAAATTGTTTTCACATATGCTTTGAAATACCGGGCCTACTTATTAGCAAACAGGTTCACTTGTTTGCCTGTGTCACTAATTCCTGTTGAAATTTTTTCTTTCTTTTCCAATGGTACTAATTTGGTCCTAGAATAGAGGTTTATCAGATGTCTTGTTAGTAAGCAGCTGATTGTATAAAATATTTACCGACTGTCGAATTTGGATGCTTTCTTGCTATGCTACTAAAGACTTCCTTCCAGTTAGGCCTTGCAAAATGTGTTCTCACCTGTTTGAATGATGTTATCTTGTTAGTTATTGGTAATATTGGGATATAGTTTATGATCATATGCCTTGCAACAAATCTTACCCGTGTTCCGGATAGAATATCAACTCCATGTTTGGCATGGTTCAAAGCCTGGACCATTTTTATCAGGGTTGATCTTGCATCGCCTTCATCATATACACTTGTAAGGTAGTTGTGCAACTCAATCTGACCCTGTCTTACGAGAAAATTAAGGAATATGTTAGTATATCGATAAACGTTAAAGTGTTGATGGGTATAGATGATATGCTTGTGATTATTAATTACTCTGCAGTCCATGTCTGATATTTCCTCCATTACTCCCCTAAACCATTCAACGGATCCTGGCTCCCTTGTGACCCAGTAGAAGTGAGCCTTCACTGCTTTCTTTTTCCCACCATGTGTTGAAGTTGGGGTTATTGTGGTATATGAAGATGTATAGCTATTCCAGCTGAAGTCTGATCTGCTGAACTCGTTGTCCTGTGCCATTGAAAGTTTAAAGATACATATTTGATGCAAGGTTCTTGGAAAGGCTAGCTTTTCTGGTGCTGGGCTTACTGTTTGTTCGTCTCTTGAATTGTTCAGGAGATCCTTCAGGATGCTTATGAAAGGAGTAGCTCCTATTCCCAATCCAACGAGGAGCAAGACATCATAGCTTCTGTAGTCCTGTGCTGGAGCTCCATATGGACCGTCTACTAGTAATTTCGGTCGGCTGCCAAATACAGTATCAGCAAGGCATGTTAATACTAGGTTGCTAAGTGTGAAAGGAGAAAGCTAAGAAGGGTCTTGAAATATACTTTGAGATATCAATATTGCAATGGGCAGAGAATTTTGAACGCCCAATCACGCATGTTGAAAGATCTTTGCCCACGGTTAGAACTCGTCGTAGCTCCTCTGTCCAGTCTCCAAGTGTTCGGATGTGAACACTGAGTTGGTCATCTCCTGGTGCAGAGGTAATTGAAAATGGGTGCCTGGAAAAGTTTAGGGTTGAGTGAAACCTGAGATGTTTGCTAACACTATGGGAATTCGGCATCAGTACTCACCATTCAAATCGAGAGATGGTTGGACACTGCAAGAATATGTATTGACCGCTCTTGTACTTGAATCCAGGAGGCTTTGACATGATTAAGCTGAGTACTTCTCCAGGTAGCATAGAAACCTGCAGAGATCAGATTGAAAGGTCATGGGTTTATTTTGTTATGAAAACACCTTTTAACAGTAAAAAATTTGATCGGTTTATGGTGGTTGCCTTGAGGATTTTGACAGAGTAATGCTTTGACCTACAAGCTCGCAGACTTCGTTCTGCCACATAGAGCACCATAGGAACCGAGATGTACATCCAAGTCTGAGAAGAGTGGCAATCAAAAATAAATTAGGTTTCAAGATATTTTGGCATTTCGGTTTAAGAGCAAAGAGAGATTATGTTTGCTGCTACTTACAGTTTTCTGATACCACTTATCAGCGAAGAACAGGAAGGTCCCGTGGACAATGAGCATGATGTAGACAACCACTAGAAGGTGATGAGTGTACCAGAATGCGTTAAAGCCAGTCAAGCGATCAAGTGGTGCCGGAAACCTCACACGGTTTCTCCTGAAATGAGTTGATGCTAATGTGAAGGCAATGGTTGTCAAGATCACCATTGAGATCCCGGTGATTCCTTCTGCACCTGTCATCAGGTCTCTGAATGTGGGCTTAGTACCATTGAAGGCAGAAGCGATCAAGGCGAAATCTTCTGGACTCGAGTTTATAATCCGGGGAAAATCACACGCCAAGTGGGTACCAGCATGAACAAGTATCCCAATCGCAATGGCACAAGCAATAATCTGGAACACAAGTGGGACAACAGAGAGACAAAAAGAGTCTTGATCTCAAGTTTTATATCGACGAAGACTGAAAAATAGAAAGAGATATGGAAGGTTGTATAGTAGTATTGTACCTTGTGGAAATTGATGTTATCATCAAAAGGAACACAAGCTCGAGCCCGTGTAGATCTTAGCCAAGTCAAAGTGTTTCTACACACAGGTAAGAGAACCAAAGCCATATTGAGCTTGAGAGTCTCTGCAGCTCCTTTAGCGGTGGTTAAGCAATAACCCATGACCTTAAAAGCAGCTTTCTCTCTGTACTCTAGAAACTTCCAGACAAAGAGAATGGCCATAAGCATGATCCATAAAAAAGAACCCAACTTCGTTGCCAGTTATCTAGAATCAGACATTGAAGTTTTTTTCTACATTTTCGAACCACATGACGAGGTCTAATAAGATTCCGTCTTGGTGTACTCACTCCAGCGCTGGTTGTGCTAAGCGGTCTACTGTAGTTCATGTACGTGTCTCTCTGAAGTAAGAGTGTCTCAAGTTGCCATAACTGAAACAAGACAAAAAGGTTTAAGAAACATAGAAGAATGGTGGATAGTGTCTTGTGAAGGGGTAAGGATATATAATGTTGTCTGAACCTCAATGTATCCAAAATTCTCTGGATCAAGTTCTTCCATGATCAGAGATGCGTACTCTTCTGCTTGTTCCTTAAGTTTTGCTAACTTGTTTGCTGATGCGCTTAGCATTAAAAGCTGCGTTTCAAAAGTATTAACAATTGTTAAAGATATTTGATTATTTCATACGTAATTACTGTGTTGAAAAAGAAATTACGTCTTTGATTTCTTCTCTAGTGATCCTCCCATCTTCGTTGCTATCAGCCCTGTAGTACAAACCGGTAACAAATTAAACTCTGTTTTTGATTAGTAACACAGCAAATTAAATACAATTATAACAGAACTGTAGGATCAGTAAACAACAAAAACTTATATGACTAGCGAAACTTTACAAAGATGTTTGGCAAAAAAGAAGTGTAAATTTGCAAAATTATTTTGGCATCTGGTGTAATAAGAGTCGTTTACCTTACTTGCAATTAACTTATTGCGGGAAGAATAAATAAGCTGAAAGAGGAAACTTTTTTGAAAAATTGGTGAAAGGTTATTTTTACTGGGCCAAGTAAAGCGTGGCCCATTACTTAGACATAAGACCTTTTTTCCGCCGTTGATAGCGTGAACTACCAGATCCAACGGCTAAGACCACCACGTGATTTAAATGATATATCTATAATCTATCACTGATATTAGTGAAACATTACGGATCAAAATTTTAGCTTAGCTAACACATGATTTTTATTCATGCTTAATAATTGCCAAAATTATAGAAAATTACAGTAACGTTGCGGCAGCCTTACAAAAGAGATAACAATTTCCAATCAAAGAGTGATTGGTGAGCTAATATTAATCAACAACATTTTTACTCCATACGTGGTTAGGTTTGATCAGCTAATCTTCACAGAAAGGAACAAATAAACCCTACTTTTTACAATAAAATGCAAGTTGATCAAAAACTTCATTAATGATCGCTACATATCAATTATGCAGATAATACTAATTAACGTCAATGATTAACGTCAACTAATTTATATTCGTAGCACTTGGCTCAATACATTTGTTTTCTAATGACTTTTTTGCATATAGCATTGCGTTATTCCCGTAACAGTTATAAACGTAAAGACAAACCCCAAATTATAAAAGAGAGAAGAATGAAAAAGAGAGACACGTACATGTCGAAGAAGATTTGAAGACGCGCGTCGAAGCTTTGATCAGAAATCTGTAACCAGAAATCGTGAAGTTCATCTTTCGTTATCTTCTCCAGTTTCTGTCTCCTTCTTCGAGCCAAAGCGTCAAATACACTCACCGCAAACTCCTTCGAATCCACCATCCCTTTTACAACATTTTGTAACATTTTAAAACAGAGTTTTGTGATATGTTTAGATTATTATATAGATGACTGACTTACCAACGCACTCGCCAAAATCATCTCGCGCGAGTAAACCTTGTTTAGAAAGCGATTCGAAACGTTTCTCGACTTTTTTCCACATCTGATCGCAATCGCAATCCCAATCGCAATCGCAGCTGTTCCCTCTCGTGGTTTTGTTAATAAACTGTAATCCTTTTAACGCTCTCTGCGCACTCGACGTTGATCGCTGTAATTTAGCGTTTTCTTTTCGTTTGTCTCTCGCCGTCATAATCCCCTCCACCACCGCCGCCGAACGTTCGAGATCTCTGTCTCTCTCCCCGGCGGTAGAAGAAGTAGTCGTCTTCCAAGATTCCGACCTTAGTAGTTTCCCAAGTTTCTGTCTTATCCTCGAAGACGCCGTCGATAGGTTCCTAGACAATCTCGCGGTTACTAAATCCACCGATCTCGGCCGAGAATCTACAGACGCCGCTTCCGCGGCGGCAGCATCAGACAAGCCGCAGACGACAATGGAGTCGTCTGCGACGTCGAGCTCTAAGGTGACCTCAACAAGCTCATTTTCCCAGCTACTCCCGCTTCCGGAGTCTCCATTGTTACGACTCAAATCGTTGAGAAAAACCGGCAGCATTGCGCCGCCGGTGAATGGAGATGAACTAGACTCGACACCGTCGTCGTCGTGACTGAAACTCGAACCAGTTGAGATACTCAGAGGAGATAACTTCATCATCAGTGAATAAAAAGATTAGTAGTAATCAACCACCTATACTTACACCACCAAAAAGACATATATTAAAAATCAAACTATGTTTAAAATAATCTCTCTTTGGTTTTCACCGATCACCATGAAAACTTCACAAGAAAACAAAGAAAGAGGAGAAAAGAAGGTGAGAATAATTTTTTTTGAAAGAAGAAAGAGAAAGAGAGAGGAAAAAAACAAGAGAGGCACTTCTCAACCGATCAATACAAAACACTAACACACACAATTTTCAACGCTTTAGTTTTGTTTTTGTTTTGTTTTGTTTTTGAGGCCAAGTCGTGGTTTCACAGTTGTATGTCTTTCTTTCTGCGTACTGTATCTTTTTTATTTTTTCCTATCTACTTAAACTAATCTCCTCTACTAATTGTCTATTATTGTGAAAAATAAATATAAAGGTTATTGTTGATGTTGTTTACCATAAATATAATTCATTAACAATTGGGTTATGGTCTAACGTATGTGATTAATTCACAATATCTTAAGTTCTTGAGTTTAGCCGCCAAACGTTGATCAGTAATCAGAGAGTAATTATTAGCATACAATAAGTACCAATTATGAATAATCAATCGGGTTTAAAAGAGAGACAATTTGTGGGTGTGTGTACCTTAATGAATATGCAAAGGGGAGAGAATTGTTGTCTGAGACGCTGGCAGAAACTCAGGAGAGTACGCCACGTGGAAGCTTAGATGACAAAATCGTATTATATGTACTTATATATCGCCGTTACTTAAATTAATAATATGAAGAATTAAGGGAGGAGGGAGAGAGTGGGAGACAAGAATACGTAATTGTTTTATGTACGTTATATATAAAACTATATGAGCTGTCAAAGAAGGAGAAGAAGAAGATGGAGGTCAAAGAATTTGTAATGTAACGATAGGTGATCGACCGAAGTGTATATATATATAGGGACTTGAAGGAACAGAAACATTTGGGTTTGTGTGTTTGTTCGAGAGGACACTATGAAATCTAAATTCTACGCTTTGTCGCAAAGCAGTACATTGCCAAAATGTTGTACGTCCTAAGTTTTGAGTACCTCCTCTTCTAGAATCTCTCTCTCTCTCCCCTTTGGTTTGGTTTTGCTTATTCTCAAGGTTGTCTATGGGCTTCATTGGCCCTTATAGTGTGTCTTTAGATATCCACCCTATCTGTTTCAACCATTGGTCATGCACTTTCTACTTTCTATCATCCATTTAGCATTTTTTGTCGGTTTCAAAATTTCTTACAATAGTCAAGTCAATTGCTTCTTGTTCGATGATTTTATAATCTATGATAATATGAGGTGTTGTGGAAATTAAGAGTTTCAGGAGTCTATCTATTTATTTAGCTTACGTGTTACTTGATTACATATTATAGTCCATAGTCCACCACTATCTAAACCAATTATATTTTACACTATATTTATAATGTTTTTACTATATACCAAAGTAATCTATAAATGAGGCTATTAGAAAAGAAAATAACCGGTAAGAATCGTGTGCTATTATGTAGTTAATTAGGGTATCTAAAATTGCAGTGCGAAACATACCTACCTACATTGTGACAATAATAGTTCAATGTATTGATAGAGGAAAATGCACATGTATGTATGGAGGAAAACATTGAAGTTAAATTAATTCAACAGTTTAGAATGATAGGATATAATAGAATTCGTAGCAATGTAGGAGCAACGTGCGTTCCACTCGTATTGAAATCCATGTTAGACTTAGCAGCCCACGTTTCTTCTTTGAGTGTACCTTTCTTCCATTTATAATTTAAGTTATTTGGCTGACAAAATCAATTTCTAAAAACAACTTATATATATATATATATATATATATATATATATAGTATGACAAATGAAAATATAGATAGATGTGATCGTTTCATTGATAAAAGTTTTTAAAATACTTCAAGTGCTTTTCTGGTAGTTGCAAACTCTGTATCATATCTGAATACTTTAATGTATATATGATGAATCTTAAACAATCTATGTACACAATCTAGAAGACTAGAAGACTAGAAGAAAGAAGAATCTGAAAAGAAGAAAGAATCAAAATATCGAAAACCAAACAATCATCAGACGGGCCTGATCAATGATCTATTACCATCAATCATTATAGACCTAAAATTAAATGCACTTAAGACTCAAACGACGCTAGTGGGCTGTAATCTTAGATTGGGCTAGTTTGGAAATGACAGTAATGTGTCATGTGTGTGTGTGTTTTTTTTCAAAAAGAGCAAGAACATAAAGAAGCTGAAGACAAGGTAAAGTCATCAATTACAGGCTTTACAGCTATTGCAACATCTTATGAACCCCTATGTAAAGTTCGAAGGAGAATGTTTTTGAAGTATATATAATAAGGCGGAGGGATTCAGGTAAGTAAAGTAAAATTCTAGTTACAAAATCAAATCAAATAAATAAAATTTTGGTTAAAAACTAAAAAGATACATGAGTGATGAGGCATGAGGTGAAATGGTTAATAAGTGAGCATGAGTGGGGAGGGAATAAAAAAAAGTGAGTTTTTATTAAAAATCTTTGCTTCCCGCACGCTAACAGGTGGGTCTCGTTATTGTCATCAGTGCTAGATGTTGTTGACACGTGTTTCTTTCTTTTACATATACTGCCGTCCGATGAATCTATCATATCACTCGACCTCTACATTTCTTTTCAAGTCAAGTTTCGAAAACACTATTAACATAGTATATAACGTATATCAGTAACAACGTTTTAGATTATGATGAGTTTCTTTCCATCTTTGATCGTTAAGGTTAACTTGGTTAAGATGAGTTTCTTTGAACAAAACAAAAAAAAAAAAGGTTAAGATGAGTTTCATTACTAAATTGGACTCAATTATGTATCACGGTTTAATGGTTCTGCATTGACATGTCTTACACTTGGCGTAAATACCCTTTTATTTTTTTTGTCAAGTTTACATAAGAAAGTTAGAAATGAGAGTCCCACAAAAATAGGCAAGACAAGATACCTGGTGATTGTGACCTTAGTGGTCCGTATTCAAAATTCAACACCTATGATCTAATCCATTTAGTTATCTGCCGACTTTAATAAGGTTGATGATAACAAGACCATCTTTAAACCAAATCAAGCTGATCGAGTTATCTGATGACAACTCTAGCTAGGCACAAAAAGAAGACCCACTGATTTTAGAAATTTCTCAAAACAAACCTGAGAGAGTAGACATGAAACACTGGTCCCTAGTCATGATTTAATCTCACCAAGACAAGTTTTAAGCTTTGTTGTTGTCATCCATAAACAACATTTGAAGGTGGGGAAGAAAATACATATATCATCAGCTGAAAACATAACTTAATAATTAATACTATACTTTATTATTAAGTTTCATAACATTCATTTCTTTTACTTATATACCGAACCAGCTTTACTTATTTATAATTCGCTGAACTTATAATCTCTATTATTTTTTTTTCTTTTTTTCTTTTTTATAATCTCTATTATTTTTTTTTACAATTTTGTCTACTTTTCTTTATCTACTTAATTTTAGGATTTATAGTACGTCTAAGACTGCAGTTGAATCGAACGCGTAGGTTTTTGTTTGGAGTTTTCAAACAAGTTAAATATTCATTGTCAAGAATAGTTTGTATAGTTTAATTCCAAATACTGTATGTTCGTAGATCATCACATTTTTATGTGTACGTAGATTATTAAAAAGTTTTGGGATTAGAGCATAAAACAGACAAGAATACAAGAACAATAAATGTAGCATCTAATTTATCGTTCAAGAAGATAGATGAAACTCTAAGCAAATGTTGTGGGGACCGTCGAAACGACGACACTTTGGTCGGTGAATCTCTCTATCTATCAACATAAAATTTAAGACCGAGGAACTGTCATATCCTTGTCTCACCCCTAATCTTCATACAATTGTAAGTTTATGAATTGTTATAAGATCATCACTTCAGACTGAGATTTAAAGACAAACACATTGTTTCATTAATAAATTTTAAATAAACACTATATATATATAGATATATACACACACATAAAAATGTGATAAATTGTCTAAAGACATGCAGCTGTAAAGATTAAATTTTTTTTTGGCAACTACCAGAGAAGGGAAGGAAGGAGACAGGTTCTCGAGTTATATCAATTATTAAAAGAGACATAAAGATTACAGTAATTAACAAGCATAATTACAGGTGATTAATTATTAAAAGACGAGGGTATGATACGATTTAGCGAGAGATTAGAGGAGAGAGTAATAATGAAAACAATGAAATAAAAAATAATTAAAGGAGGGGGGAAGCGGAAAGAGAGGCATGTCGAGTGATGGCATGTAAAAACCTAACATGGGATCATTCCAATTGCATTTCCAACGCCACCAGCTGTGGAATTTCATTACACCAAATCATTCTGTTTGCTCTTATGTCCTCTACCACAATCTCTATATACACACATGATCCAACATATATATATATATATATATATATTTGTGTGTTTGTGCATTTGATATGATTTTTTTTTCCAACTGTTGAATCATTTCCTCGGTCGTACAATTCCCATGTTTTCTCTTTCTTAATTCTTATAATTTCTTATCAAAATTAAAGCTGATATCTTTTTTTTGGGAAATATTGTTTATAATCGAAATGTTTTCAGCGTCACTTCATTTCTAGAAAGATACATTAAAAGGTAAATTCTTTTAGTTTGTGTAGTCATGTCTTATATATTGAAGTGCACTGCACCGAATCATGCCATGTGAACTATGGAGTAAGCAAGTATATATACATGTACTGATGTACCTAGCTAGTAGAAACCAATTTGTAATTTCAATTGTGATTCTGCTCAGCTATAACCATCTAATTTTTTTTTTCTTCTCTCGATAATTTTTTTGATTTTTCCGTTATATAAAAAATTGAATGAATAGTTTCTAGTTCAACTAATAGGCATGAAATCTCTGGAGTATTTTGTTTATTATTATTCATTGTACTTTTGTCCATTATATACAATATGGGGTACAATGACAAGAGAGGCTTTTGAAAGTAAGAAAAAGAAATGGAAAAAAGGAAAAACGTGTAACGTTGATAGTAAGATTCCCTCTGTTGATTGATGACTGAGAACAAGGGAGAAGTAGTTGGGTCTTGTCGCATAATCTTCGCTTTTATTAACGTTGGTTTCCACATATTCTAACTTTCCATTGGTTGTGTTTGTCCTCAGTGTTGGTTCCTGTTTGTGAATACGTGTCATTCTTATAAAGATCATTATAACTAATATCAATCAGTGTGAATTTATATGTTATTATGCATGCGTATCTAATCAGATTTCTTGAGATGAAACCAAGTTAATCTCACGATACGCCGTCATAATCTTTTTAACTGAGCCCAAACAGAGAGTATAATAAGTCTTAACCTTTTTGTTGTAATTGTCATCAAATAAGTGAAACAGACATCCAAATGTTAACATATCTTAGTTTAATATCAAACTTAATATTTTACTGACAGTAAATGATAACTATATATATGATCGATGTCGCGGACAAAACTATCATAGCAAGCTATTAGCCTGACCAGCTATTAGCCTTGATCAGGCTATTGGACATTAGTCTTTAAAAAAAGAGATGCTTAGGTCCAAATTAAAATATTCATATGTATATGATTTTGAGATTTTGTGTCCTCGTGGACTCGTGGTAACCAAATAAAACATATCAACCCAAAAAAGAACGGGAATAAAAAGATTCATATGCAATATTTACTTACGTCGATAGATCACGGTGAAATGTAAACATCTTTTACACACAAAATCAAGAAGTTAGAACATGATCATGGTGTTGTAGAAAACGAAGCAAATGAAAATGTTACTAGTTTTGTTTGTAATTTACAATAAGAGTGTAGTTTATTACATATATATGCGAGTGAATATGAATGTGTATGTGTATTTGTATGCGTATGCATCAATCAGTGACATACATGTGCAGCTGTCTCTAGATATGTAGAAGCTGTCGAGGTTTGACCAATCTTCTATAATTTTTATCCCTCATCATCTAATACTCATTACCAGCAGCCACATGTTTTTTTTCTTTAAATATTACGAACAATATTCGTGAATATTTACACAAAATAATTGCTCAAATAATTTAACAGTGATAGCCTACACATCCATGCATACATATCTGGAATATGACTATATATATTTATATGTTTGTATAGTCTTTGTCGACAAAAATAATTTCACTTTGCAACAGTTGAATGGGAAATGTGTATTGATGTTGATTTTGTTGCCTACGTAATAAACAGTGTCCTTGATATGATATGTCTCGTGTTTAAAAAGATGTAAGAAATTATAACGACTTATACTCACTAATAGTATATAATTTCATTTTATCAAAAAAAAATACATATATATATATGAAATGGATCTACATCAAAAAAAAAAAAAAAAAAATGTAAATGTATATGCATGTTAACTACTTCTTCCATTTCATAATATAAATAATTATTTTTTTGTTTTATAATTTTTTAATTTTTAACAAATATAATAATTTAATACTTTATATTATAAGTTGTTAAATATAAAGAAATTTTTTAATATGTGTGTTTTACTCAAAACATCTTATATTTTAAAACGGAAGAAATATTAAAAAGAAACTTATGCATTTAATAGCTGATTGAAATAAATGTCTAGTTGCAAGTTACAACTTTAGGAACCTTCGTGTACATGTATGCTCGGACTAAGAAAAAACTAATTTGCGTAGCTAATTTAATGTACGATATTAGTCGGTTTGAGTTAGATTCATCAGTATTTGAGTTAATTATTGGATCGAACAAAATAAACAAATACAAAACCAAGTTGTGGTGACAGAGTGATACTTCAAGAGTTATTTTTCTTCTTCTTCTGATTAGACAATGAATTCGGTTGTCGACATAGCTTAAAAATAATGCAAAATAGAACTAAAAATATTTGACACAACATACTATAACAGTTTTTTTTTTTCTTACTGTAAAAAACTAAAATGTTGAGAGAAACATCAATGTTGAACCAATAGATGATAGTCAAAATTCGTATTTTATTATATATTCAACTTTCATTACAATTTAGTTAGTCGATATATGTATATATACATATTTATCGATGGAAATGTACAGCTCTGACCCATATCGATATTAGGTTCGGTATTCCTTGGTTATAAATGCAAGAAAAAAGTTTGCAACGTTGTTAGAATATATGTACCTTTGTACTACTGAAACATAAACTACACAGTAGTGTGCAAATAAGATTTTAAGATAGTCTGAAATCTGGTTAACAGAAAAATAAAATATTTGTTGGTTGGGAAAAATTAGAACAAACAAGAGAGTGTGTGTGTGGTTACGATGAGGAGAAGAGACACAGACGCACACACACTCACTCAACAGCAAAACCATATTGGCTTAACCGAAAGACTCGGTCGGAGTCTATAGCCTGTCTCTCCCGACATTGTCTGCCACACCTCACGTGCATGCTGCACCCACACTCACGTGCACATATGTTTTTAACTGTTTTTTTTTTTTTTTTTCTTTCAAGAAACCAAAAATAAAACAATATTCTCCCTATATATATTGACTATCTCTGTAATTGTACATTCACGGTGGGAGATTCATAAAACTAAGTTTTTTTCATTTTTTTTTTGTTTTTGTTTTTTTTTCATATAGTTATGGTGCATGAGTACGTAATATACATATCAATCTCGATTTGATGAAAGAAAAACTTTGCAGAATGCAATTTAATAAAATCGAACTATAATCTTATATTATATAGAAACAAAAGTCAATAGTGAGAGGTGAAAAAAAAAGTATTAACAATGATTGAGTGTTATTACTTATTAGGATGGTTAATGACTTAATTCGTTTTGATGAGGAGTGGTTTCTAAACACATCAATTGTTGTACGTACGTATACCCTCCACGCGCAGCAAATATTGACCCGAAAAGGCAAAAAATAAAAATAAAGCATGCCTACTTTTATTCTTCTTGAGATTTACTTTGTCGTCCACATATCTTTTGAAATTTTGATCCTACTGTATATGTTTAAACCTAACTTATCAAACTTTACATTCCGTTTTTTGGATGTTTTTCTTTCACTACGAGTTAAAGATTCTTGAGATAGCTTAACCTCGGATTTAGGAAATAATATACTACACATCTCTTGTATAACAACATTTACAAATATTTACATGTTGTTAATTATGTACTATATGTAGAGAAAAACACATATCATATAGACTATCAGATGGATATTAGTTTGCTCTTATGAATTATGATTTTGGTTTACTTTTTATTTTATTTAATGGTGTGACTGACATACTGATATCTCATATGTTGTACTTCACTACTTGTACTTAAACTCGAGTTCTTTATTTTCAATGTTGAAATGGTTTAACGTATTAGATTTTCTTCTGTATTGATCAAAATATTAATTAATATATCCAAATGTCATTTTATCGACACGAATTCGGATATTTGAGCTATATATATATATATATATATATATATATATATTTTTTTGTTCAAAGAGCAATGTATATTGAAATGGAAAGGAAATCAGAATATCAGTTAATTGTATACATCGAACAATCATCTTCTGAAAGTAGTATTGACAAATTCAGTAAAGTATATATCTACTTTGGAAAGAGTCAGAGTTGTTCACGAAACATATTTTAAATGTTTCAATTAAACATAGAGTAGCCTGCAACATTAATAAAACACAAAGGTGATAATTAATAAAACACAAAGGTGATAATTAGGTCAAAACATTCCCACTAAATGCATATAAACTGATTTTTTTTGTTAAAAAATTCTGAAAATTAAAAGAAAATTACCTGTTTTCCAGAAACAAAAGTGAAATTATACTATATAAAATTTTAAAATCAATAAGAAAGATGGCGTTGAAATGGGAAGGCTCTAATAACATTTTTCTATTTATACGTAGAGAGCTGAAAGTAAGGAACTACTCTACTCCCCGTTCAGATTAATTGTAAAGCACTTTATACATTAATTTTAGTTGAAAAGAACACTTTTAATATAGAAGAAGTATTTGATTAAAAAAGTTGAGAAGATTAATAATTATAAATCCTGAAAAATAGTATAATTATTACACATGAAGCTAAGCTTTAATTGGAGTATAATGATGTCCGTAGCTCTGTAAACATGTGGAGTTCTCCTCCTTTTGCGGCTAGTGGGTGCTCCATTGCGTATCAAAAGGAATATTATTCTAATCATAATCAACTAATTAAAATACTATTTTCGTAATGCATTTTAAAATAATAATATATTTCCAATGTTTTTTTTGGTTATTTTGTTCTTTTCATGCATCATACATGTCTCAATTTGGACCAATCCATAAATTTTTTTTATATCGATATCTATTCATGATAATATCAACAAATATGCGTGAACTTTTATGATCTTGTTCGTTTATACGAATATTAAAATAATAAATTTTTAAACATTTCATAATCTAAATAATAACAAAGAATCCTAACATAAAGAAAAAAGTGGGACATCTTTTAAATGGTAACAAGGAGTTTTATAATTTTGGATTTAGTTAATTAAATAGTATTAAATTTTTTACTTCATTTGGCTTTGCACTTCTCGATCCGCCGAACCTAATCCTTAAATATTCTCAACAAATCCGGTTATTCTATTAATTAATATGACACTAAACAATATTTCTATAATTACATGAATTTTTTTTTTCTTTTAACCTTAGATAATAAATTTTTATATAGGTAAAGTAAAACATAAAATAAAAATATGGTTATATAAACGAGGGAAAGTTAACAGAATTTTTTTTTAAAAACCATGGACTTTTTTTTTATTTTTTCCAACAACATAAAATTACAATAGATATTAAAATTTGTAACAAAAAAAAAAAAAAAGAAAAGTAAAAAAGAGTAAGAGTAATAAAAAAGGGGTGGGGACGGGACAAGAAGAAGACATCAAGTGGGGGGTGCCACGTCAGATGGCATAAGAAAAGATTTCATCTTCTCTCTCGCATCGCATCGCATGTATCCTCCGATCCCAATCCTTCCTTAATAATAAATAAAACCCAAAATTTATTATTTACAAAAAAAAAAAAAACACACTTGAGAATCTGCAGAAACACGAAATAAAAGTTTTGAAACTTTTTTTAAGAGCTTAAAAATTTGCTTTGAAGCTTCAAAATATTTGTTATGAGCTAAAAAAATAAATAAATAAAAAGGGATCCTTTTGTTTCTTTCTAATTTTCTTTTCTTACTGGGAATGATTTTTGTATTCAAAATCATTGTTTTTAGTTTCTCTCATGCTCTCTCTTCTCTCCTTTTCATCTTCTTCCCCTTTTAGAGTAGCAGAAGCTAATAACAACAGATTCGTTGTTTATTTTTGGCTGAAGAAGAACTCTGTTTCCTGCCACTCCAAAGTTTTTTTTTTTTTTTTTTTTTAATAAACCATGAAGGCTCCATCAAATGGGTTTCTTCCCAATTCCAACGAAGGTACATCAAGTTTTAAGCTTTCTGGGTTCTTGGAGTTCTATTACAGTTTCTGCATTTCACTTTTTTTCTTTTCGATTGAAAATTTTGAGTTTTGATTAATTCTATTTCTTCAAAACTTGGAGTCAGCAGAAAAGCCACGAATCTAGTTCTGCTTCTATCACTGTATTTAATGGAAGTAGTTGAAACATCATAAATGCCATAACTTTTCATGAGCAAAATATGCAAAGATTTTGAATTTGTTTTTGTTTTGTTTTGTGTGTATGTTGTGATGAACAGGAGAGAAGAAGCCAATCAATTCTCCACTATGGCACGCTTGTGCAGGGCCTTTGGTTTCATTACCTCCTGTGGGAAGTCTTGTGGTTTACTTCCCTCAAGGACATAGCGAGCAGGTAGGTTCCTAACAGCTTATTAGAGAATTGAAACCTTTTTGATAGCAATCTGAGTAGTTATGTTCGATGAACCCCCTTTTCAGGTTGCTGCATCGATGCAGAAGCAAACAGATTTTATACCAAATTACCCTAATCTTCCTTCTAAGCTGATTTGCTTGCTTCACAGTGTTACATTACATGTAAGCCTCTCTTTCTTTGCCTCCAACTTGTCAATCAATATAAGAGTCTCAGAGAGAGAAGAAGAAGAACTAATTTTAACTTGTGAAATCTGAATCAGGCTGATACCGAAACCGATGAAGTCTATGCACAGATGACACTTCAGCCTGTGAATAAGGTCTGAATCTTTCAATCTCCATGAGTTTAGCTTGTGGTGTCTTGGTTTTAAAGTTGATAACTTTAGAAGCTGATCTTGCTTGATTACCAAATGTGTACAGTATGACAGAGAAGCATTGCTAGCTTCTGATATGGGTCTGAAACTAAACAGACAACCTACTGAGTTTTTCTGCAAGACTCTCACAGCGAGTGACACAAGCACTCACGGTGGATTCTCTGTACCGCGTCGTGCAGCTGAGAAAATATTCCCTCCTCTTGTATGTCTCTGATCAAAGCTACTCTCAGACTGTTTTGTATTCGTCTTTTGAATTTGTTATGCTAAAAGTTCTGAGGATGCTTGGATATAGGATTTCTCAATGCAACCGCCTGCACAAGAGATTGTAGCCAAAGATTTACATGACACTACATGGACTTTCAGACATATCTACCGAGGTTTGAATCATCTCAAGATTGGTTTATTAGTCCAAAAGATTGAAAACTTCAATCTGATTTGTTCTCTTTGCTGTGATCTGTTTTCAGGCCAACCAAAAAGGCACTTGCTTACCACAGGTTGGAGCGTTTTTGTTAGCACAAAGAGACTATTTGCGGGTGATTCAGTTTTGTTTGTAAGGTATTATGAGTCATACTTAGATCAAAACACTAAGCAGAAATGGACTTTCCTCTTCTCATAAGGGCTTTTGGGTTTAATTGCAGAGATGAGAAATCACAGCTGATGTTGGGTATAAGACGTGCAAATAGGCAAACTCCGACTCTTTCCTCATCGGTCATATCCAGCGACAGTATGCACATTGGGATTCTTGCAGCTGCAGCTCATGCTAATGCCAACAGTAGCCCTTTTACCATCTTCTTTAATCCAAGGGCTAGTCCTTCAGAGTTTGTAGTTCCTTTAGCCAAATACAACAAAGCTTTGTACGCTCAAGTATCTTTGGGGATGCGCTTCCGGATGATGTTCGAGACTGAGGATTGTGGGGTTCGCAGATATATGGGTACAGTCACTGGTATCAGTGATCTTGACCCTGTAAGATGGAAAGGCTCACAATGGCGTAATCTTCAGGTAATGTATATTAGAGTTATGTTAAACTCTTAATGATGCTCATTTCTTCTGAATATGTTCCTGAATCCTTCTTCATGGTTTAAATAGGTAGGATGGGATGAATCAACAGCTGGAGATAGGCCAAGCCGAGTATCCATATGGGAAATCGAACCTGTCATAACTCCTTTTTACATATGCCCTCCTCCATTTTTTAGACCTAAGTACCCGAGGCAACCAGGAATGCCAGGTGAGTTTATTGCTTACCATCTTCTTCTTTTCCCCATAGATCTTTGTCTAGTTTCCGGAGACTAACCGTGGAAGTCTGTTGCAGATGATGAGTTGGACATGGAAAACGCTTTCAAAAGAGCAATGCCTTGGATGGGAGAAGAATTTGGGATGAAAGACGCACAGAGTTCGATGTTCCCTGGTTTAAGTCTGGTTCAATGGATGAGCATGCAGCAAAACAATCCATTGTCAGGTTCTGCTGCTCCTCAGCTCCCGGCCGCGCTCTCATCTTATAACCTACCAAACAATTTTGCTTCCAACGACCCTTCCAAGCTGTTGAACTTCCAATCTCCAAACCTCTCTTCCGCCCAATTCAACAAACCAAATACGGCTAACCATATCAGCCAACAGATGCAAGCACAACCAGCCATGGCGAAATCTCAACAGCAACAACAACAGCTGCACCAACAACAACAACAACTACAGATGTCACACCAACAGCTGCAGCAACAAGGGATTTATAACACAGGTTCCATTAACAATGGTGTGAGTGTTGCTGCTAACCAAGTCTCTTGTCAAAATCCACACCAATCTACTGGATTCTCTCAGTCGCAGCTTCAGCAGCAGTCAATGCTCCCTAATGGTGCTAAAATGACACACCAAAACATAAACTCAGCCGGGAATAAAGGCTCGTCTCAAATGACATCGTTTGCACAAGAATTGCAGTTTCAGCAGCAACTGGAATTGCATAACAGTAGCCAATTATTAAGAAGCCAGCAAGAACAGTCCTCTCTGCATTCACTACAACAATCTCTGTCCCAAAATCCACAGCAGCTCCATATGCAACAACAATCGCCAAAACAAAGTCCTTCACAACAGCTTCAGTTGCAGCTACTCCAGAAGCTACAGCAGCAGCAACAGCAGCAGTCAATTCCTCCAGTAAGTTCATCCTTACAGCCTCAGTTATCGGCGTTGCAGCAGACACAAAGCCATCAATTGCAACAACTTCTGTCGTCTCAGAATCAGCAGCCCTTGGCGCATGGTAATAACAGCTTTTCAGCTTCAACTTTCATGCAGCCTCCACAGATTCAGGTGAATCATCAGCAACAGGGACAAATGAATAATAAACCTCTTGTAGCCCCAGGAAGATCACATTCTGGTCACACAGATGGAGAAGCTCCTTCTTGTTCAACCTCACCTTCCGCCAATAACACCGGGCGTGATAATGTTTCACCGACGAACTTCCTCAGCAGAAATCAACAACAAGGACAAGGTGTATCTGTATCTGCATCTGATTCTGTCTTTGAGCGTGCAAGCAATCCGGTTCAAGAGCTTTATCCAAAAACGGAAAGCCGGATCAATCAAGGCATGGTGAATTTGAAGAGTGCTGGTGAACAGTTCAAATTTAAAGGCGCAGTAACAGATCAAATCGATGTATCCACAGCGGGAACAACGTATTGTCCTGATGTTGTTGGCTCTGCACAGCAGCAACAGACTTTCCCACTGCCATCATTTGGTTTCGATGGAGATTGCCAATCTCATCATCCAAGAAACAACTTAGCTTTTGCTAGTAATCTCGAAGCCGTAACTCCTGATGCTCTGTATTCTCAAAAGGACTTTCAAAACTTGGTTCCCAACTATGGCAACGCACCAAGAGACATTGAGACAGAGCTATCCAGTGCTGCAATCAGTTCTCAGTCATTTGGTATTCCCAGCATCCCCTTTAAGTCCGGATGTTCAAATGAGGTCGGTGGCATCAATGATTCAGGCATTATGAATGGTGGTGGACTCTGGCCCAATCAGACTCAACGAATGCGAACATATACAAAGGTTAGAGATCTTTGTTTCCCTTTCAGCTTTGAATCTTAAATGCTGACAATTGTTAATCTCAATCCTTGAAGGTTCAAAAACGAGGGTCAGTAGGAAGATCAATAGATGTTACCCGTTATAGCGGCTACGATGAACTTAGGCATGACTTAGCAAGAATGTTTGGTATCGAAGGACAGCTCGAAGATCCGCTAACCTCTGATTGGAAACTCGTCTACACTGATCATGAAAACGATATATTACTCGTTGGTGATGATCCTTGGGAGTAAGTTCCAGACCATAAAAATCTCTCTACATCAATCAAGATTCAAACAACAGCTCTTAGAAAAAAGAAAAAAAATCTTAGAATAAACCAAGAATCCACAATTCTGATAATGCTTGTCTGTTTGTTTTCTCAGGGAGTTTGTGAACTGTGTGCAAAACATAAAGATACTATCATCAGCAGAAGTGCAGCAAATGAGCTTAGACGGAGATCTTGCAGCTATCCCGGCCACAAACCAAGCCTGCAGTGAAACAGACAGCGGAAATGCTTGGAAAGTACATTATGAAGACACTTCTGCTGCAGCTTCATTCAACAGATAGAAAGAAAAAAAAAGATGCAAATAGACCAAATATAGACCAAATCAACTTCCATCGAGATCATTCCAGGCCGTCGCAAAGTACAGCTTTTTTAATGTGTACTGCAAAGTGCAAACAACAAACTAAGAAGAAGAAGAAGACGAAAGATACTGCAAGGTATATATACATTTTTATAGGACAGTGATTTGATTTTTCATTCTAACTTGAGATGTTGTTGTACTTTCTTGTTTCCATATTTATATATATGCTTGACAAAAAAAAAAACAAAAGAGAACAAGTCAACTAAAAAACAATGTAATGTGAATGTAATATTGTAATGTAACTAAAAACAATCATCTTCACTAATCATTAATCTTTGTTTCCTTTCTTCTTCTTATTCTCTTCAATGTATACTCTTCTTCTAGACTCAGGCCATTCAACAGATAGAAAAAAAAAGATGCACATAGACCAAATCAACTTACATCGAGATCATTCCAGGCCATCGCAAAGTACAGTTTTTGTTTTTTTTGAATGTGTACTGTAAGCAACAAACTGAGAAGGAGAAGAAGAAGACGAAAGATACTGCAAGGTATATATACATTTTTCTAGGAGACTAGGACAGGACAGTGATTTGATTTTTCATTCTAACTTGAGATGTTGTTGTACTTTCTTGTTTCCGTATACTTATGTATATAGCACATTGAGAGACTCATAATGGAGGAGCTGGGAAAAGGGTATATTTCAAGCCAAACCATTTAGAAAGTGTATTTTTCTATGTATAAGATGATGTATTTTTTAACTTGAACAATTAACAAAGTTCAAATAAACTACCTGAACTCTTATTAGTAGTGTTATATTCCACATTGACTAATTTAAATATTAGTCAACTATATAAAAATGCAGAGGAGACATGATGTGGACGTTCACGATGAATGATTTGGATGCTGACGAGACATGACGTGAAAATTATAATTACAAAAATTACTCTTAACAAAACTAATATTTTAAAACTAAATAATGTTCTTTGTGTAAAATTTCAAAAAATAATTTTAAAAATTATTCGATGATTTTTTCAACCTATTGCATTATTAATGTCAAAAGAATATTTCATGATTACAATTCTTATTAGTTATTACATCAATGATTTTTAGTTTTTAGTTTTTGCTCTGTAATTTTTAGTTTTTTTTTTAAATAAATTCTGAGAGACTAATCTCCTGATCCCTTACAAACACAAAAAATCAAAAGAATATTTCTTAATTAGTTGATAAATGGTATCAAACTTATCAAAAATTATTAACAAAAGCAGTATGTAAACAATGTTTCTTCATATTGGCTTATTTAAGTTGATCAATTAAAGTTGTTGACAAAAAAAAATCAATTAAAAAATATTTTTGAAATTAATTATGCAATAGGTTGCTAAATCATTGATTTCGAGTGTTAAGAAATTTTTTTTTTTGTAATTATCTTATCCAAAAAATATTATTTTGTTTAAAAAAATCCAATGATGTAATAATATATAAGAGCTGTAATTATAAATATTCATTGAACTTAATTATGCAGATAGATAAAATTATTGATTTCATGATTTAAAATATATTTTATTTTATTTTACCCAAATAATATTATTTGGTTAAAAAGATAATATTAATTTTGTTAAGGATAATTTCCATAATTATAATATGCCTCATCAACGTTCTAATCATGCACCGGTGATCGCCATGGTGATTCGAGGATTATTAATGATGCCTTGTAGTGTGAGAACATTGGTGTCATCGATGATCACCCAATTCACTGGAAGACCACGTCCGCGACCACCTAGAAAAAAGTTTCCTCGACATGGAAGAGGATGACCTCTTGGAGGACATGGAAGAGAGACTCCTAAACATGGAAGAGGGCCGCCTGGACATGGAAGAGAGCTTGTCAGTCGACCTTTTGGTGGTAGAAGGAGACATTGTTCTTCCACCCGTTGTGTTCCATCATCATTATTTTGTTTTAAAAAATTCAATGATGTAATAATATATAAGAGCTGTAATTATAAATATTCATTGAACTTAATTATGCAGATAGATAAAATTATTGATTTCATGATTTAAAATATATTTTAATTTTTTTTTACCCAAATAAGATAATATTAGTTTTGTTAAGGATAATTTCCATAATTATAATATGCCTCATCAACGTTCTAATCATGCACCGGTGATCGCCATGGTGATTCGAAGATTATTAACGATGCCTTGTAGTGCGAGAACATCGGTGTCATCGTTGATCACCCAATTCACTGGAAGACCACGTCCACGACCACCTAGAAAAAAATTTCCTCGACATGGAAAAGGATGACCTCTTGGAGGACATGGAAGAGGGAATCCTAGACATGGAAGAGAGTTTGTCAGTCGACCTTTTGGTGGTAGAAGGAGACATTGTTCCTCCAACCTATGTATTCCATCATCATACTGCTGTTTCTCGGAAAGCACTCTTACAAGCAATCTTACCTCGGATTTGTTCTACATGGTTGATCTTACTTAACATTTCTCTTATTTCCATAAGGAGTTTTTGGAGGGAACCAAGGAGCCTGGTATAACAGCTGTTGTAGGTAAAGTTGATTCGGGTGCAAACATTGTTACTTTTTCTGCGTAAGCTTAACAATGGTGATTTTGTTCAATGTAGCATGCTCATAAGTTTTTCTAGTCTTATTTGAAATACTAAAAGAATATATGGTCTGAACTTGTGTTGGAAGACTAAAGTTTTGACCTATTCCTTGTTTTGTTAATGCGTTGCTTTCAATTACCATTGTCTTGCAGGTATCCAGGCTAGTGAGGACTATAGATTCTAAGCCATTTCAGCTGAGTTCCCCCAAGGTAGTGGTGACAAGGACAACTTGTCTTAAGAAAAGAATATTTGAAGACTAAAGTTTCGACCTATTCCTTGTTTTGTTAATGCGTTGCTTTCAATTACCATTGTCTTGCAGGTATCCAGGCTAGTGAGGACTACAGATTCTACGCCATTTCAACTGAGTTCCCCCAAGGTGGTGGTGACAAGGACAAAACTTTAGTCTTCTATTTCTCAGTGAAGCACGACTACATGAAGCTACTCAGTGATTTTGGTGGAGAAACCCCATACAGGTACATATGTTGTTTCAGCTCACTCTATAAAATCTAATCATCTCAGCATTTTCAACTAACATCAATATTTCAAAACTCAGTGGCTACATCTACAATGAAGTCAACCACCTAATCAGGGTCAAGAAGGATGTTCCATGTGAAACTGACCAGCTGACCCATGTATACACATTTATCCTCCGCCCAAATGCTAGCATGTTCAAGATTCAAACTGAAAGTCTGTACTCTGACTGGGATCTTCTCCCACCCAAGAAGTTCAAGGACCCCAGCACCAAGAAGGTATTGAGTAACTTATGAACTTAGAACTAACCACTTGTAGATAAATTATGTAGCAACTAGAACCAGCCACACCGATGCTCATGCAACCTGAGTCTCAGATCAAATTGGTTGATTATACTTGTTATACCATCTACAAATTGATTAGTTTCTTTTTTTACAGCCTGAGGACTGGGACCAAGAAGGGTACGACTCTGAAGGCAAGAAACCAACTGATGCGAAGAAGGTAGAAGAAACCTTCTTAAACCTACTGATGCGAAGAAGGTAGAAACCTTCTTAAACCTGTTCATGCAAATTCTTAAACCTCTTGTTGTGTTTGCATTCACTGATTTTTCTTTTTGTGTCTTCTATTCTCTAAGGCTATCATATAACTCTGTAGAAAATCAGAAACCCCAACTACAAGGGCAAGTGGGAAGCTCCAATGATTGACAACCCTGGCACTTATTTTTATCTTTCTTTGTCCATATTTTTCATGTTGCATAATATACATGTTATTTGTGGTTCGTTGCTGTTTGATAGTTTCTGGTATGTATAGAAATCTCGTCCAATTTAGATTCTAATGATGAAGTGATTTCTTGCTTCTAAATGTTTTAAAACCAAGTGGTCTTAGCTTATTTTAATAGCCACACCAATTTAACACATTTAGTATCTATATCTTATGTTACCTTGATTTACACGTTTAAGTGTAGTACTCGGCTAGCTGAAGTATGTTGGGATCGAATTGTGGTAGGTAGAGAAATCTTGTCACTTAGAACGGCCTTTATCTTCCAAAATCTGATTTGGTCCCATGACTCGCATCTAAAATACTTATCACTCACAGATTTACAGAGTCTTCTTTGCTTATGTCAAGGTCCTTGAAACTAACGATATGTTATTTATTTTCCAGGTGGAATGATACTAGAAATGGAGGATGTTTTTTTCTTTTGAGCAAATGGAGGATGTTTTTAAGAATTTGTTTCCACATAGTTATTCTGCGTTGAGTTTACATGTGAAGACATATAATGTGGATTTAACAAAGGTTATAACGACTTACCTCAACTTTCATGATGTTACCCGTTATAGCGGCTATGATGAACTTAGGCATGACTTAGCAAGAATGTTTGGCATCGAAGGACAGCTCGAAGATCCGCTAACCTCTGATTGGAAACTCGTCTACACTGATCATGAAAACGATATATTACTCGTTGGTGATGATCCTTGGGAGTAAGTTCCACACCTTAAAACCCTCTATATCAATCAAAGATTCAACAACAGCTCTTAGAAAAGAAAAAGAAAAAAGAAATCTCAGAATAAAACAAGAATTCACAATTCTGAACTGCGTGCAAAACGTAAAGATACTATCATCAGCAGAAGTGCAGCAAATGAGCTTAGACGGAGATCTTGCAGCTATCCCGGCCACAAACCAAGCCTGCAGACAGCGGAAATGCTTGGAAAGTACATTATGAAGACACTTCTGCCGCAGCTTCATTCAACAGATAAAAAAAAAAAAAAGATGCACATAGACCAAATCAACTTACATCGAGATCATTCCAGGCCATCGCAAAGTACAGCTTTTTTTTTTAATGTGTTCTGCAAACAACAAACTAAGAAGAGAAGAAGAAGACGAAAGATACTGCAAGGTATATATACATTTTTATAGGACAGTGATTTGATTTTTCATTCTAACTTGAGATGTTGTTGTACTTTCTTGTTTCCATATTTATATATATGCTTGACAAAAAAGCAAAAGAGAACAAGTCAACTGAAAAACAATGTAATGTGAATGTAGTAATATTGTAAAGTAACTAAAAACAATCATCTTCACTAATGATTAGTCTTTGTTTCCTTTATTCTTCTTCTCTTCAATATACATCTTCTAGACTCAGGCCCGAGAATATTCAACGTTGACAACGAAAGAGGAGATAATAAAGTTGAATCACGTGGAAAACAAGGACAATGACAAGGACAAGTAGAAGAAAACCAAACACAAACAGTCTCCGAGAGTAACCCCGCGTGACTGACTACTGACCACACACACAATAAGACTAAAGCCCTCTTGAAATATCCGCCACGTGTCCATTCGCACCTGACACTTTGCGGCGTTTTATTTGATCTTCCCCCACTTTAGAAAGTAGCAAGTACATACGCGCTCCCATTGACCTTTTTGAGTTTTTGACTTTCTTTTTTTGGTTTCTTTACGCGCCATAAAAAGTCAAAAACTCACTCTTTCTTCACTCTTATTCACTCGTATATATACATTTCTAACGCCGCCAAACTCTATCAATCCAATTCAAATCAACACCACTTGACACTGAAGAAACACACAGAGAGCTAACCTGAATACTGAAAGAAACAGAGCTAAACCGGAAACACAAAAATCGTACCGGATTGGTTTATTCGTTGTGATGGAGGGATCTTCTTCTTCTTCGATGCAGTCTAAGTACAAAGGAGTGAGGAAGAGGAAATGGGGCAAATGGGTTTCAGAGATCAGACTTCCCAACAGCAGAGAACGTATCTGGCTTGGCTCTTACGACACTCCCGAGAAGGCGGCGCGAGCCTTCGACGCGGCTCTTTACTGCCTCCGAGGCAACAATGCAAAGTTCAATTTCCCCGATAACCCTCCGGTGATCTCCGGCGGACGAAACCTATCTCGGTCGGAGATACGTGAAGCGGCTGCGAGGTTCGCTAATTCCGAGGAGGAGGACTCAAGCGTTCGAGCAGGATACGAGACACGGCAACTTCAAGAGTCTGCCTCAAAATCAATGGACATTGATTCGGAGTTCTTGAGTATGCTTCCGACGGTTGGTTCGGGTAATTTCGCATCGGAGTTTGGGTTGTTCCCTGGGTTTGATGATTACTCCGACGAGTACTCCGGTGATCGTTTCAGGGAACAGCTTTCACCTACACAACAACACGATTACTATTATCACGGAGAAGAGGCTTACGATAGCTCCATGATTCTTTGGAATTTTTCATGATTCCATATCATCATCATCAGTCACACTACAGAATCTGAAAATTTTGATTTGTGGTTTTTTAAAAATTCTTTTGTTCCTTATTTAATTTTTTTTCCCCAAATGTTTTTGGATTTTTGGGGTTTAGGGATTCATTTTATTTTTTTCCCCACGTGTTAGAATTATCAGATTAAACAAGGCCTGCCAAACCTAATTAATACTAATAAAAATACGTATATTTGGATAAACCAATCTTGCTTGTATTTTACACGATTCAGCCCAATAATATTATTTGAGGCCCATTACTAAATCATATTAAAGTCCAATATCAGCAGACAAACATAATGAGTCGTAGAAGAAAAAGATTATGCAGTTTAATTCCACTTTTTTTTCTTTTTCTTCATACAATCAAGTATCTAAAGCAAAATAAATGCAGTATTTTTTTGTTAACAAAAAGAAATTAGCTTTAACGAGCCAATTTGTGGGAAAATTGTTTACAAACAAAAAAAGGAGCAGAGATGAACGCGCATGGCGTGCCAAAGAATCCGCTCGTACATTAGCATTTCTAGAAACGTGAGCCAAAGAAAAAGAGAAGAATTCCTCCTTGTCAATCTGGATATCGTCTAGGTAAGAGGTAAAGGCCGGCCAATCATGAGGCGAAGACACCATCTTCACCAAATCAGAACAGTCCGTATAAAACACCACCTCCCGGAAATCATGTCCAATCATACATCGCATCGCCTAAATGAAAGCTTCAACTTCTGCATGCAATGGAGACAGACTACGCCGGAAATTGGTCACGCCGTGTGTGAGGACGCCATTTGAAGAAGTGCAAACCCATCCTGCACCTGCAAAAACATCTGTTTCTTTCCAAGAGCATCCACAAAACACTGATGGCCTGATGAATGCAGTATTTTATATATAAAAAAGTAGGATAAACGATCTCTCTTCAGCTTTTTTTTTTTTTTTCTGAAACCTCTCCCACGATAGGCGACGTTTCCTGCACATCTCTTCTTCGGCAAGCCCTTTATTTTCTTGTTGCCTCCGGCCGGCATCGACTCCGTTGACGTCGGTCGGTGTTTCTCTTTTATTTTCAGTTTTCAATTTCATGTTCTATATATAGATCTCTAATAATTTGCCAATGATTTATGCAAATTTGTTGGCCTTCTTTTCTCAATTTTTTTTTGTAATTTTCATTTCCTTTGGGATGAGATTCATTCCGACCACAATCAGACAAGTTTATTGGTGGTGTGTCGATGCCTTTCCGCTGAAGTTCTGTTCAAGTGGTTCTCTTTGTTCATTGATTGAAATCGGTTCTCATATGTATTATCGACTTTGTTTCGACATAAACTTCTTTTTGAGAGGTGATTTACAATCTTGGATCTGGGATCCCGGTGACTCAACTGTTGGCGACTTCATGATTCGACAAGATCTTCTCGTTAAACACCATCTCCCTCTCTGCTTAGTGTGGTTTTGGAGACAGTTAATCTTCTACCAAGGGAACAAGAAGAATCATCAACCGTTACATCTACGAAAAGACATTTTATCAAAGTCATTTGACGAACCTATTAAAACTTTTCAGTTCTGGCCATTGGAGAATATCAACAAAGGAATCAATATTGTGGATTTATCATGGGTGATATTTACAACTAATATAATACCATTGCCTTGCATAGGAGATGGAAATGTTTGTATGGTTAGCGATGTAACTGATGGATCGCAAACCTTTGATTTTCAAAAAACGTTTTGGTGCTACATAAGAGAAGAGATGGCCCAACACGAAGATCAAAATAGACGGATAACAAAGACGATGAAGGAAAATAACAAATTGATTAATTTGTTGGCGTGTAAGGCTTATCTACAACAGAAAGCGACGTGTTTTTCACTTTCTCGTTTTTTTTTTGTGTTCTTAAATATTGATTGTATGATATGCAGAGCTTCAATTTGTATGTTCACTAATACATTTGTATTATTCTTTTCAAATTAATAAAGAATGAAGGTGTTAAAAGAAAAAGTATGATAAAATCACAAAAATTAATAAATAAATAGTACTTTATTATTTATAAAAATTAAAAAAGTTTAACCAAAAAAGAAGAATATCAAAGAATCTAGTTACGTAATTGTCTCAAATTTACTGACTGTTTTATTATTATATTTATCAGTGACCAAAAAAAATAGTAATAAAATCTACATATAATTAAAAAAAATAGGATCTGGAATCTGGATATTAAAAAAGAAACAGAGTTGTAATAAAGGGATAACGTAACAGAGCAAATCAGAAAAAAAATGCGAATATCCGACCCGTAAAGAAATGCGGATATCCGATGGAGCTACGTTAGCTAACTTCTCCATTTCTTCTTCTTTCTCTTGTTATTATCTCTCTCCCCATATAATTCACACACATATATATATATATATATATATTTCTTTCCTATAAGAATTTGCTTCTTCCATTTCCATGGCTCTCTTTCTCATCGTCAAATATATATATCTTTCGAAGCTTCTTTTCAGTTCTTGATTATGTTATTAAGCAATCCAATGACCTGGAAACTATCCCACATGGTGGTTCCTGCAGTTAATAACTCCATTTTCTCTCCGGTGTATTCCCCGGCGGCTAATCGAACAAGTACGAAGAGGTACGTTGACGGTGGAGTTGGTTTGGGTATAGTCGCTGCGCTTGAGAACTCCGGCAACGGGATCTATCCGTTTTGCTATTCCGGAACCGGTTCCGACCCTGTTCGGTGTTCAAGAAGACTCCAATTCGCGGCCGAGATCGATCCCTCCGAGGAATACACTTGCGTCACGACTCGTGATGGCCTGACCAAAGTCTATTACAACGACCGCGAATTTGAGTTCGGTAAGTGCCGTGATCGGAAGTGGAAAGAAGAATCTATCCAAATCTCAGAGGAATCTCCGGCGAAGAAGAGGAACGTAATCAGAGGTTCTCCAGGTTTTCTGACTACATGTTGCTTGTGCAAGAAGAAACTTGATGGCCAAGACATTTACATGTACAAGTAAGCTCCTCTAATCTCTTTAATTAATGTCCCATTTCTTTTTAAATCATGACAAGATATTTTTATATATATTACAACTCTATTTATAGAAAATATATATATATATAAATTGATTATTTTTTGTTTTGTTTTCCCTAAACTATATGAATGAATGTAATTACAGAGGAGATGAAGGATTTTGTAGTAAAGAGTGTAGGTCGGTGAAGATAATGGATGATAGTTTAAAGTATGAAGAACATCATAAGTTGTTGACAAGGGTTGAGGTTCTGAGCTCTCCGTACGTCGCCGGAATATTCCTAATATAATCATCTAGACAAGCTGTGATTGGTCGGATGATTTCACCGATATATGATCCACACAAGTTTTTTTTTCTTCAATTCTTTTGTGTTGTATGGAATATGAGTTTTTCATAAATAGAAAAAGGAGATTTATTACTGTCGATGAAACAGACAATACTACTTCTTATATTGAAGTCCATAAGTAAAAGCCCCATAAACTAGTTTTGGCCCTAAAATCTGTTTAGTGTCTGTTGGTCTGTTGTTGACTTACTATCGTCCTATTCCTATCATCCGTGTTAGTCTGATATTCAAAGTTTGTGTTACAACTTACACATTACAGTTATATTATATATATACATCATTTGAGAGAGATTTTGCTAAAATATGATTCCTGTAATAGCTAATGTAAAATATAAAGAGATTGATTGCTTCACATAAAATCTGAAACTGTATGGAACTGTGTAGTTTTAATCATGCTACAGACCTTTTCTTTTCCTGTGTTGGTGCTAATGATTGATTGGGATAACAAAACTGATCATCCGTATTTAACTGAAATGGTTGTAATAAGTTTTAGGGACGGTATGGGCTTCGACTGCTTCACTACGGGCCCAAAGGAAGATGAGATACTTGTTTTGGCCTGTCTACAAAACTTTGATTTAGCCAGAGGCTTCGATTGGGAAGAGATTTTGCTAAAAGATGGAGAGTTGAGTTGACTTGGTGTATATATATGAATGATCTCTGCTCTCTAGGACTATACTAGTCACATGATTCATCGATTAAAACCGTAAAGATACGATTAAATAAATATGAGATTAGAAAGAACTCTAATAAGATCTTTATATTGATAGTATGGTTCGTCAACAAAAATTATTTGTTTCATACAAAAAAAAAACAAAATCAGTCGCATACGAAACTAATTTTGAGATAGCCCAGAGAAAGGGGTAAGACATGTTACACAACACCTAGTAAAACAACAAACTAAAACGAGAATACTAACAAGAATTGATCACTAATCAATACATACAAATATATGAAGTTTCCTAATCATTGAATAGTTGTAAGAATATAACAAGCTTAGAATCACGAAGCATGAAGGTATAAGGAGCTTTTATATCTTGTATTAAAGCAACGTCAAAAGAATTTCTCGGTACGGTTTAAGGATGGTGCAGCGGTTAACGTTCAAATTTCAGCTGACAAACCAAGCCAAGACATGTTGTCTGAGGTTTGAGGCTTTGAAGACACCTTGGCTGGATCGCATAACTGGTATGGTGCCTTTGAGGTAACCCTGTCCTTTCTCTTCTCTAGGAACCGATGGAGTGAAGCTCTTCTAGCAATAGGAAGCTCTGTAAAAAGAGAGAGAGAGAGTTCTCTGTTAGAAGTTGTTTATGATGATTACGGGCTAACAAAGCTACAAAGAGATGTAAACAACAAAAGGAAGGTTGAGTAAAAAAATTACCACATGTCATTGGAGTTGAGGATGACAGGATTTGCTCTTGTGTTGCGGTTTTCTTGGGATGAGGAACTTGGTTTGGGGTAGTAGCGACGACGTTGCTTGTTTGAGTAGTAGTCTTGGCTACACTTTGGATGTTGTTGTTGTTGTTGTTGAGATTAGATGTGAAACCGGTGAAGCTATTAGCGGTTCCTTTGCTGGCCAAGTTCATCACTTCTTTGGCTTTCTCAGCAGAAAAGTCATTGAATACAATAACTTGCCCGGCGTAGAATATAGTCAATGAAGCAGTTTGAGACTCTGGCTTCACAGATCTGGTAGTCTGTGCCATTTTCAAGACATCTTCCTTGGGAACAGAGGAAGATGAGGAAGAGAAACTTGATTGCCTAGGAAACAAATTCTTAGGTTTAACATCTTGAGCTGCAGCCGCCGCCATGGAATCCACGTTTGATGCCTCACAAGGGAATAAACTCATAGTTGTTGTCGGCTGACGTGAGTTGCCTAAAGTTCCTGCAAATGTAATGATCCAAAAGTAATAAGATCTTCTGTCCTGTAATTTCTTCGAATTCGTTTGTATTTTCTTGTCAATTTTTTTCAAGAATCAAGATTCAAGAATTCAGAATAAGAGAAAAGGAAAAAAAAAAAAAAACACGGATCTAGAAGGTTGCTTACCATTGACGTCAGGCTTGCATGCCATGCCTAAGGTCAGATCTCCAAAGCTACCGTTCTCTTTAAGATACTGACTCAATCGGCTACAAGTTAGAGAGAAGCTAGGCTTCCCAGTAAATCTCCGACTAGCGACGAACTCAGAACACTCAATAGAACTCGACATCTTTTTTCTTAACAAACAAGAGTTTCTTGAATAGCTATATATTCTTCTTCTTCTTCTTCGAATCCAAAACTGATGGTATCTTTTGTTCTTCTTTCTTGTTTTGGTTGCTCTCTGCAAATTGCGTTTTGTGTCACGAGGGAGAAATGAGAGGCGTCTCCTTTAAAACTTTCTTTTGGTATTGAGTTTGGTTGGGTTGGGTACTGAGTTGCTTCCTACCTCCTAAATATAACAAAGCATATATATATTATAAAAATTAATACTACTTAATACTTTAAAGTTAAGCTAATCAGAGTGCGTTATAAAAAACACGTGTTTTATTTTTTCGTTTCTTTTAATGAAAATAGGGAAATGTGTCTTGGTTCACTGTTCTCCACGTTCAACGCTTTCCGTTTCTTTTTAAAAATTGACGATTATATCCCTACGCAACGCAACACACACGAACCTACACTTTAATTTAATCCATTGGGTTGTTTGTTTGTTGGTGAGACGAAGGTCAAAATACTAATAACTCAAGATGCATGTAATTAAGATGATTGTTAGATTTTTATCCTAATTATTATTAATGTAAATTTTGATTAGAGAGGCATAATAATCCTCGATCTTGTATTAAAAAAAAAACAAGCAAAACGCGTTAGAAGAAGTCAACAGTCAAGGGCTCAACATAAATAATTAGCATTTGTAATTGTGCTTCATTCAGAGACTAATATAGTTTTAATAATCAAAATCTATATGATAGATATAATTTAACTCGAAAAGATATTATTATTATAAGAAAGCTTTATAAACGCGTGATTCATGCAGTGATTACAGACAGATATTAAGGTTTGTCTATTGCAGAAATAAGAAATAAATAAAAAAGTCATATATTAAAAAGTCAACACCACATGTCGACCGTCACAATTGATGATAACAAATGCCATGAACCATATATGATTAAATTAATAAAGCTTAGAAACGAAATTGATGTTTGCATGGTAGTTACTTAAGAAGAAAAATACGAATGACATGTAAGACCTAATTAATCAAAACTGTCGTCTAAAAGAAATTGTAACCTAACATTTATTATTATAATACTAATCCATGTAATGTCGATTAAGCAAGCAAAGAGGGGGGTATAATCGTATAAACTGAGAAACGTAAACGGAGCAAAAAAACCTCACGGCGTTAATTTAAAAACTGTGGGTAGTGGTCCCTGAGAGAAGACAACTCCACCACCCACATGTTCCGTCGACCCACGTTTTTGTTGTTATGCGTTTTCTTTTTTTCTTTTCTTTCTTTTAATAATAATAATAATATTTTTTTAAAGAAAAAAGGAAAAGCAAAAGAAATAATTATAAAATAAATAAAAAAAACCAAAGGAGGAAACTACAAGAAGGCAAGTGCATGTTGTCTGCATCTATTTTGTATAGCACGTGTCCAACTATGGTTGGTTCGGTTTTCTACGCGTGGGAGATTAAGTTTACGCTGTTGTTATACGCTGCTTCGCGATAAGCCTTTCTCTTCTTCGACCCGTAGGTGTGTGTGTGTGAGAGATTTGTTGCTAGACTCTTTAAATTGCAAATTTAGGTTACAATATTTCTTCTTTTTTTTTTTGGAAAATCAAGTAGTACGTACCATGTCATTTCTTTCACATGAATGGCTTAAGTGGTGCTCTCTAGAGTTCCTATGTCTAAGTAGAACAAATTAAATTTGTGTTATAGAGATATCATTGGTGTAATTGTTGCCCCTTTCTTCATTGATAATTGTATGTTTTCCATATTGTGTGTCTCTCTAATTGATCATCTTCTCATCCTACCAAAATTAGCTGAGAAGGTCTTAACACATTTTATAATATTTAAACTTGGAGTGTTCAACACAATTTCCTTCATACTACATTAATCAATAATCAAAATACGTCCAAAATATTATAGTAATACAATATTAACTCGACACAATTCGGACCATTAGATGAAAGTTTGCAGACTACGCGACAGACTATGGTATAATTATAATATGTCTATTAATTAAGAGTAAGAAAAAGTCGTCCAATACAAACGAACTAGTCTTTCTTTTACATAATTTGATACAAAACTTTATTAGAAGAAGATTAGCTATAATATTCTAGGTATTTTTTTCACTAATAAAAAAAACTCAACTAGGTTTCAGTTTATTGGTTAGGACTTAGATAGGAGTTAGAACATACTATAAGATATGAAATGTGGGCTTATGGAACCTGCGCAAGTAGATAGGATTAGATTAAACGGAAAAGATCGTTAAACTCGTGGGAAATGCGTGTAGTGGTTGTGGTTGGGGGAAGGAATACAGATCCGCGATGCAAGTTGAGTAACGTGTCCAAATATATATTTGTATTTTTATATCTCTAGCTATATATATTCATGCACAATTTGAGTTTACCTTTATTTTTACGGCTCTTAATATATTTTCTATTCTAGTATAGTCTTCTCTAGTCCTTGCATGTTAAACGATAAACCAGAATGAAAAAAAAGGTAACATCTAATATACTTTTTGTACAAGTGCTTGCCTATCTTTTCGTTTAGCATTTTATTTTTTATAGAGTAAGGTAATGCTTTCGAAACTTACATGGTTGACTTTGCAAAGTAAAGATTCATACGTCGCCACGTCGTATAGTTTTAATTTCTTTACCAAATACTTGTGTAACTAGCAATGATACAAATACAAGTTTTGAAATATATTGTGCATATGAAATTTCTAGAAATGATCAAACAATTGTTCTGCATTTCTTTATATTTTACTTGTAAAGGTACGCATGCGTTTGTTAGACTTATCAAGTATAAATTAATATCATGATATTTTATAATAGAGTCAGAAGAATACAGTTGATGAAGCGCCACATGGGTCGCGACCATTATTGGAGTCGTCGGTGTTCTGCATAATATACAAATATATAAATGTTTGAAAATTGAAACTGTGCTAATTCACTTTATTAGTGGAACATGCTTCTCGTGACATTAAATTTATATTTTACTAGTACATATTAGATATTTCAGGAAATTTATATTATTGTTGGCTGGGTCAAATTTTGAGTTCGGTTCGGTCTACTAAAACACAATTCGCGCTGTTGGTTTTGGGTCCGAGTTTGGCGATCAAAACCTAGTTAAGAGCGGTACGGCCTAGTCTCCGAGTCTAAGGTGTGATGAATCCGCTCTTGTAAGGGAGGATCATGAGTCCGTTTCATCGAATATGCTGATACCATGCATGTGTCATGGACTCATGCGTTGATATGCGAGCTTAACATGGAGTCGAAAACGGCAACATGTGCTTCCCGTAATCGCGTACATAAACATCAACATGGAGAATTCTGATTTTTCTAAGCATTCTACCGCTCAACTGTAAGCCTCAACATTTTTGAGTCTTGTATTCATAATTCATCCATTCATTACAATTTCGTATTCTTTAATTATATTACTCCTTCACTTTAGATATTTCTATATGATTTTTAACTAAAACTATAAATTATTTATCACAATGAGAAACTGTCCAAAAAAAAAAAAAAACGTTCATTTTTGTGTCCCAAAATTTACGTTTATGTACACACAAATGATCCTCAGATGACAGTGAATTGAAAAAAACATTCAAATGTCGTAGTCAATGTCCGTCACATTAGACTCAGCAGCAGGCTTAACAAGACGACCTTCCTCGTCGTACAAATCAAAATTCTCGCATGGTCGTGGAGATATAGAACCATAGACTCGTCCTTTCACGAACGAACATTGAAATATATGCTTCTTCTTGTACGTTAACCCAACGGACATATCTCGAAACGTCACATTCCTTACCGGAATCTGCTCGCTCCCATGGATCCGGACCGGCACTCGCACTCCTTGTCCGTGGATTCCCGTGAAACTGAATCCTGAAAGCGTCGGATACGCTTTCCGATCGTAATTATCATCTGCATGCTCGTTGTAATCCGTTTTGATCACGATACCAACCCGAACGTTATCTAGTGTTAGGTTTTTGTAGGTTATGTTTTTGATGTAACCGCCTCGTCCTGGAGCCGTTTTGATTCTGATTCCGCGTCGCGAGTTCCAAATCAGAAGATTCTCAATCGTCACGTTAGATATTCCACCGGACATTTCGCTTCCGATTGATACACCAGCACTGTCAATATATATATAGAAACCTTTTGCTTATTTTGTTTTACGAGATTGAACTTGTGCGGTGAAACATGAAAAATGAGAAAACTCTTTTACCTTATAACAGAGCGAACAATGAGATTACGGATAAGAATGTTTGTTGAAGGTCGTCCATATGCAATGCCAAACTGATCCCATCCACTCTTTATCGCGATGGCATCATCCCCGGTGCTAATGTAGCAGTCCTCAATTACCATATCCTCACACGAATCTGTTTACAGAAACATACACGGTGCAAAAAAGTTACAAATCTATCAAACGCAGGATAACCGGAGAACAACAGTAGGCGGTAAGGGAACAATACCCGGATCAATTCCATCAGTATTTGGTGCTCCGGTTACAGGAGCTAAGATGGTGACATTCCTTATTGTTACGTTTTTGCAGTCATATGGATGAAGAGTCCAGAAGGGTGAGTCACGCATTGTTATGTCGGTGATAACAATGTCACTGGACCACATGATTTGAACTAAAGGTCCCCTCGTATTGTTGAGAAGTCTTCTCTGATGCTTCTTCCACCACGACTGTCCTTGTCCATTTATTGTTCCGTTGTGACCTGTTTTGTTATATCCATTACTCACTAACTCATTTCTCATAATTTCACAAACATAAACTCGAAGGACGAAATCACTAACCGGTTATCACAATGTCTTTGAGGTTTTGACCATGGATCAAGCTCCCATAACGAGGTCCCGGACGCTCTCTACCATAACCATATGAAGGCAATGGTGGCATTAAAGGCCAATACTTCTCATCCTGATAATTAAAGTGACACAATTGAGTAAATAAGATTCACACGTCAATCAAGTAAAGTCTCATTTTCTCATTGAGAAACTTATGCTTTGTAAAAACCTATACTCTTATAGTCTTATTCCCAGTTTGGATTACTCTCTTATAAACCAAAGATAAACTCATTTGTATACCAAATCTAGCATTTGTTATCCATTCGATTACTCTCCTTAAACACATTAGATCTCTCAAGTTATGTACCTCTATTCAACAGAACCAAGCCAACACAGTCAATCTACTCTAACTTAGCTAAAGTAAAGTTACATGTAACCTAAATATCTCAAGTTCTAAGCTTAGTGGTGGCTAAAAGTTCTACAATTTTGCTCTAAACAGAGCTTATAGCATCTCAATCATCAAAATCAATGGACCAAAAGGATAAACCTTTGGTGTTTATGCCGCTGTATCGAGACAAAGAGAAATCAAATCATTCCACTAACCTCAACACCAAGAATCTCAGAATCCTCAGCAAGAAAAAGAGTCATATGACTAGTGAGATTAAACGGAGCCGTGAGCCACCGTCCAGGAGGCACATTCAGCTGACCACCACCGCTATTTCTCCCAAGTTTCGAGATTGAAACCACCGCTCTCTCAAACGCCTCAGTGTTAAGCGTAAACCCATCTCCAACACCTCCGAAATCTTTCAAATCGAACACCACAGGTCTCAATCGAGGCAGTGGCCGAACCGGTTTGATCTTACCGAAAATAGTGAACTTTCCTCCGACGGGACTAGCTCCAGAGCCGGCGACGTAAGCCGTTCGTTGCCATAGGAAGACAGAACCAAAGGCAGCGATCCAGAGAAATGTGAAGAGTGTTGTCTTGTGAGAAGCAAGTAAAGAAGTAAGACGACGCTTCGGTTCAAGTCTCTGGAGATGGAATTGGAACCGAGTCGGAAGTAAACTCTCTACCATGATTCGATTTACTGGGAATTAGAAACATGGGGGAGGGGGGGTTCTTGTTGTTGGGTTTTCCTCAGATCTAGCCCCCGAGAGAAATAGTGAATTAGACGCAAAGATCCGTCACTGAGAGGTGTCAAGTCTGTGTCAGAAGCTGGTGAGAGACACAAGGAGTTTGGTGTGCTCAGAGAAATCGGCGAAACTGAATTGAACCAAACCGGTATATTTAGCGTACCGGTTTATTCTGGTATGTTTTGATTCTTTCCGTGCTCAATTTTAACAGCTTCAAGATTCTATTGCGGAAACAGACAAGCCCAGCCCACACAAAAATGAAAAACCTTTTAATTTAATAACTTTCAAAACGATTTCAACTCGTCGGATATGATAAATTTATTATTGAACCAAAATTTTTAATTAAGGATGATTAAAATATAGGGTAATATTAGCAAATACCACAATTGTGGAATGAAATGAAGAAAATACCACAAACATTTTTTTTATAGGAAAATACCATTGGACCCACGTTTATTGTAGAGTGAAAAGACATAATTATCCTATTTTATTTTATTGTTAGATTAAAAAGAATGAATAATTCATGAGATTTTTTAAAATAACATGTTATATTAAACTAAAAAACGTTTAATATATAAAAATATCGTGTTATATTAAACATTAACATGTTAAAAAGAGAAATTAACTAATATTGCATGTAATTCGAAGAAATAGCATATTCCAAAAAATAATAGTAGAAGTTGTAAGGTGAGTGAATATAAGAGAAGATAGAGAGAGAGTGAGTGAGTGAGATAGAAAGAAAAAGAAAAATAAAATGACAGATGTTTCAAAGTGAGTGAGCATGAGAGAAGAGAAGAGAGAAAAAGAGTAATAGAGAGAACTGAAAGAGAGAGAATGCATGAGAGAAAAGAGAGTATGTAAAAAAAAAATAACATGCTATTTTAAAAAATAACATGTAATATATGAAATGGATATAATTGTAATTGTGATTGAAGAGAGAACACTCTCTGACAGTACTGTACATTTTGTGGTAGTTTCTTAATTATATTCTGATTTTGTGCTATCGCATATTCCCTAAAATATATGTGTAGTCTTATTCTATAGCTTTTCTCTATGAGTGAATGAATTATCCACAAACTACTAATCTTCTTAATTTCATAAATATTTTCCTAGTTTCGTACATGTAAAATTTTAAACTTCAACATTTTAAGAACAAAATTATGAACAAAAACATAGAAAAAGATTAGAACAAGTAATCACTTAAAAAAAAAAAACAACAACAAGTAATCACTTTTCAGTTTAAGTTTCAAGCACAAAAAGTGTATAAAAATTGGAAGAGTGTTTAAATATCATCAAATATTAGATCAAGGTCGCTTGACAATACAAAAAAAAAACAAGTGATAATTTTTTAGTTTCAAGCATAAAAAAATACCAGATTAAAAGAACCGTTAAATACTATGTTATATTGTTTTGCCCTGGCCGATGGTGTTGAGTTGTCGTCCTTCTTCACACAAGTCGTAGTAACCAGAGATGGAATCTCCGAAGCATAACCACCATCACTAGCTTTTACACATCTGGCACAAATCTTCCACAACTTGTAACATGTTGATGTAGAAGTCAGCGTTGTTATTTTCGTATATAGCTTTGTAACAATACAATTGGTCATTCAAGTATAATAACATATATATTATATTGTTTCAAAATAGTTTATTTTCTTTTCTTTCTCATTATTATTAACATTATTATTAATCTTATTATTTTTATTATTATTATTATTATTATTATTCAAAATAGCATGTACACCCACATTTCCAAACATAAATAACAAATTCACATACTTTTTGCTACTCCTATACTTTTATCATGTAAAATTACATGTTACCTCCTCTAACTAAACTATCTCTAACTCTATTTCTCTCTCTACATGTATCACTCTTTTTTTCTTTTCTCTTATAATTTTTTTTTTATTGAACCTCACTTTTTTTTCAATCAAACAATAAATATTCTTCTATCTACTTTTCTTTTTTTTGCTCCTCCAGCTTTCTCTTTCTTATCTGACCTCATTTTTTTCTTAGTTTTTTTTTTAGAAATTCAAAACAACAAACAAAAAACTGAACATCAAAATTGAGTAATTTTTGGGAAAAACTGGATTGCAATTTTTTTTGTTGAAGAAGATGATTTTAAAAGAAAACCCAGAATTATCACTCCCTTGCAATTAATTTTAAAAACTCGATTTAACATAAAACCATAAACTTTTGGGAACAACTCGATTGCAAAACAAAAATATTTCACGACCATGATTTTAGAAAAAATCAAAATTCATATACCCACTTCCACTCCCTTGAAATTGATTGTAAAAACTCGATTTGACATTAAGACTCGGAATTTTATGGAGTTACGGACAAGACATGAAGGTAAGAAAAAACTCTACAACAAATCAAAATAAAGTCACAAATTAATAGATTCATTGAAGCCTTACCTCAGCTTTATTATCATATGCGGAAGACATCCACGAAAATGCATCCACAAAACCACTTCCAACAAACTACATTACATACTTAAATTATGAATTTAATAGTCTAATTAAGTAAGTATCTACAGTTTATCATCCAATTATCGTCAAGCAAATGTTCAACTAAAATTGGATAGTATATAACTATGTTTGTGGTCAAGTCTAAGTGGACATATTATTATGGATACAAATTATCATTAACTACATACTTGATTAGAACAAATATGTTCTAAGTTACAAAGTATCATTAGTGATTCCATGAACATAATTTAAAAGATGTTCTAAGTTCTAACATACATCTTTATAACTTTCTACTTTCTATTTTCATGCATGTGTCCAACAAGTACATGTCAACATGTTGAGGCTAATGACCACGTGGTCGAAGTTTGGTGGATAGGTTTTGAGATTAATGACCATGCATATGTAGTATGCTTGTAGTGACACTTCTAACATTCCCAGTTCTAGACGAGAAAATAATGCAAAAACGTTTGGATAAAAGACTTCTAAATGCCTAATTTATCTTGGAAAAATTTCTCCTCATCTAGAATGAGCAAGATATTATGAAATAAGTATCCATAGCTACTCATCCACATGATTGATATCCAATGTTTTAAATAAATCAGTGTTGTTTTTTTTTTTTTATGAACCATTTTGTGTGTATATGTTTTTGTTCTAATACAAAACATGATGCAACGAGCTCGCTATGTCTATGGATTTGATTGTATGGTTGTTGTATGATGGTTCTTTGGTCTATGTACATTGGTATCCACAAAAAAATATCCACAAAATATACTTTTCTATTAAAAAAATTCCACTATAACCCCGATCAATAAACATGTTTCCATGTGGACTCATTGTCATGGACACCGGAATTGATGTATAATATACTAAACTCTACACTTTGAATCTTAAATCCTAAATCTTGAACCCAAAACATAGACACATCATTCACATAAGCCCTAATACCTAAACCTTAAACCCTAAAACTTAAACCCTAAACCATAAGTCATTCATGCTACTTCACATGCGGAAGACATCCACAAAAGTGCATCCACAAAACCATATCCAACCAACCACATTACATACACAAATTATGAATTTAATAGTCTAATCAATTAAGTATCCACAATTTACCATTCACTTATCATAAAACAAATGTTCAGCTAAAATTAGATAGTATATAACTTATTCATCTAAAGTATAGCAAAGTGCATCTTAAAATGTAGAAGAAATGTAATTACAAATTTTTGTTCAAAAAAATATACAAAATTTATTAATAATAACTAAATAAATGGTAATAAAGATACAAAAATGGGAGAAAGAGAGAGAGGAGTATAGATAAATGGTAATATATTTAAAAGAGAGACAAGTGCAAAGTTGTCTAGATTTTATGTGAAACTTGCAAAAACCCCCTCAAAAGTATACCATGGTTGGAAAGTGAGTGTGGATGAAAACAAGTGTCGGAAAAATAGGTGTAATTGCCATTGTCTATTATTATTATTATTATTTTGAAATCCCTATCTCGAACAGGAGCATATTTATACGATCCAAGGTATAGTTTTCTTTCTGTATTTTTAAATAATTAAACATCATTTACACATATGCTGCCGATATGATATGCATAAATAATTCATGAATCCTTGGAATCACATACATGCATTTTCCATAACTTTCTCATCTATATAATTGGATTTAATTTTTCAAGTTTATGTAGGAAGTCTCATCCAAGTGGATCTTTTGTAAGGATTTTAAAGTAATAAAGCTCATCTTGTTTCATTTTACATTTTAATTAATTAAGCAGAAGTTGTAACAAAGGGCGAGTGAAACTATATACAAAAGTTCGAAATCCATAGCTGATATTATATATATATATAAAAAGAATTATATTTATTGGAAACTAATCCTGATCAATGTGATGTAAATGCCTGCAAAAGAAGTAGTACGTACCCATGAAGGCTGATCAATACACACGTATCAACGTCATCATGATAAACTGATAATGATCATCAAGATAAATTATAGCTTACCGAGAAGACGTTGCAGTGACCAGGATCAGCAAGATGAGCCATGAGATTCTCAATTGGATCTTGACTAGTAGTGTAGGTAGCTTGGAAACAGAATCCAACGAAAGCAAGCATAGCCAGCCGTCCGTTTTTAATCTCTTTAGTCCTTAAAACCATAACCGGTTCAGGAGAACCTCTCCCCCACATCATAAAATCGAACCATAAACCTCCCGGGTAACCAACATCCGGTTTAGGATTCACTTTGTGTGGGTACTTAGGTTCTATGTCGACTGACCCCGGTTTAATCAAATCGGCCCATCTTCTACCTTCTGCCCATCCCATTAAAACCAATTGAGCCACGAACAACGTAGTGGAATCCGCAAAGTACTCACGTGACCCTGCGTCGTACCATGAGAAATTCTCGATGAAACCTAACCGCTCGAGACATTCCGGTATTAGGATACCGGTCACGGCCAGCATTGCCCACCGGCTATGAATGAGCTCAGCTTGTGCAAACCATTTGAGGGTGTCCGGGTCAGACCCTATGAAAAACAAACACAAGTTAGTCAAAAACTCGGTTTAAACCGGCTTTTCTTTTTTAATTTCCATACCTAAACCGAGAGGATCGAAACCGAAATCACCAGGTAGGCTGCAAGAACGAGGTTTTTTTTTTTAAAGTCAATCTTGAAAAACAAAAATAGTATCAATAAAGAATGAGTGATGATGTAACGAACCTGCCATCGAGCCATTCAGGTGGAGAGCTACCAGGGAACCACAAAGGACGGTCTGGAGGAAGTGGTTCACAGACACTAGACACTTCTTTGCCAGCACGAACCACAACCACGCGGTCGCTATTTATTCTTCCACCGGCCAGTGTTGTTGCACACCACGGTACTTGTCGTCTTCTCTCGTTCGGGATTTCGACTTTGCTCGTCGTGGATAATGTGAGCGTGGAAGCAATGGCAAGAGCCATCTTTGATTCGTGCGGAGATGATAATAAACATTTTTTTTCTTGTGCTTATATGATTGTATATGAACTTCGTATGTTATGGGCTTTGTTATCCAGAAGAATTTTGTGAAGCCAGTGTTACGCGACACGTGTACGGTTCGATGTGATTCATCAACAACGTTATCAATCATGTATGTTTTAGACAAATAAATAAATTTGTTATCATATAAGCAAATAATCATAAATAGGAGGCAAAATAAATAAATTATAAAGTAAGAAAACGCCCAAATTGATTTGTTCATCAAATCAGTTCACTTGGGCAAAGCAGAGGTCGGTTAAGGAGAAATCACCAAAGGAAAGGCCTTTTTAATTTTCTCGTGGCAACGATCTCATCTACGTGTCACACGATACTCCCTCAAACTCCGGCGAACGATGTACCGTACGGCGGCGAAGCGTCTTCTCGGCGGTGGTGGTGCTTTTACAGCCACCCGCCTCCTTCGATTTCCCAAGCTCAGGTCCACGATCATCCCTTCCTCTTACACTTCCGGTCTCTGCACTTCGTCGATTGGTGGTAATGTTGAATCGCCGATGGGTGGTAATAATCAGTCTGTTAACCCTAATCAATCGGATCACACGGCGTCGTCTTCTTCTTCTACGAGTACAGGGGAAGGACCACGTCGAGATGAGAGCAGGAAGCCGAGAGCTGAGTTTCAGGAAGAGCAAGCTCGTGTTCTCTCCGCGTCTCTCCGTCATGTGGTGTGTATGAATTTTCATAGATTTGCCTCAAAAAGTTTCAATTTCTTTTGGAGATTAATAAGTTTCCGTTTTTTTTGGGAGTTTTGTGTAGCCGAGATTAGGTTGGACTGAGGAAGCAATGATGGCTGGTTCAAGGGATGTTGGTGTGTCTCCTTCCATTGTTGGCTCTTTCTCCAGGAAAGAAGCTGCGCTTGTTGAGGTAATGGTGTCTCTAGAATCACTAAAATTTGTAGCTTTTGAGCTTGGAACATTGGGTTTTGGTGGTTCTCTTGTTAAGTTTCATTTTTTTTGTGTTTACTCTTGTTGTTCAGTTCTTCATGGATGAATGCCTTCAGTTGCTTATGGATAAAATAGACTCTGGATTGGATTTGCAAAACCTGATTCCAAGTGCACGCATTGCCAAGCTCATTAGAATTCGCTTAGAAATGCAAGTCCCTTACATGTCAAAATGGCCCCAAGCTCTAAGCATCCAAGTAAGTTTTGTTTCTTTCGAATTCTCTCTGTTTCATGATAAGCACAACACAAACTAGTCCTGATATCCTTTTGGTGAAATAGGCGCATCCTCTGAATGTTGCAACGAGTTTTAAGCAACGGGCAATGTTAGTTGACGAGATATGGCATGCTGTTGGAGATGGAGCCTCGGATTTAGATTGGTATGTCAAGCGGACTATTCTTGGAGGTGTTTACTCAACCACTGAGATTTACATGCTCACCGATGACTCCTTAGGTTTGGTTTTTAGTCCTCTTCCCTTGGGTACATTTGCTATGCTATCAAAGAAACTATTCAAAGTTTGATATCATTTGTTTTGAGCAGAACATCGTGATACATGGGAATTCTTGGATGACAGAGTCAAAGATGCTTTTGATCTGAAGAAGAGCATACAAGAGGTAATGTTAAAACTTTTTCAGCATGCTTCATACTTGTTGCTACCAACCTACATCATTGGAATTGAAATGAAAACTTCTCATGCTCAATATCACATTTTGTGGCAGGCCAAGTATTTTGCACAAGACATAGGAGCTGGAGTTGGGAAATCAGTTCAAGGACTAATGAATGGAGTTATGCAGACGATGTCCAGAAGAAGTGGTGGCTCTACGTTTTGAAAGATCACACGTTTAGACATGATTCAGCTTCATTTCTTTAGAATTTTTAAGTTGGGATATGCTATAATAATGATATGAACATGTATGACTTGAAGTAAAAGGGATATGAACTATAGATATTATCTTCTACGTTTGAATAAACCATTGAGTTTGGAAACTTGATTTTGTAATTGCGGATGAAACGTGTGCTGTGTTTGGTTGTTCTGTAAGTGAACAGAAAAGTAAGTTGTAAACGAAGTAATCAATTGGACCATTTTATTGTTGAGATAAATGAAAGCTGTGGTCCTGTGTTTTAGAAAAGTCAATTTTGGATGCCAGAGTGAGTAGTACTATAAAGTCTATAACAAAAATGAGAAATTAACATTGAGTTAGAACTGATTTGGAGTTTGGTGGACAAAGCTTGAGAGACTTTGAGAGAGATCGGTTAGTGAGTGAGTGGGTATCGTCGGAGATGGTGAAGTCTTCAGAAATCGTCGGAAAGCTCAACCTCAGCCCTCACCCAGAAGGAGGCTTTTTCTCTCAAACTTTAAGAGATACTTCTGTTCTCCTCACCACTTCTCAGCTCCCTCCAACCTGTAATTCTCTTTCTCTCTCTTTCTCGTTTACTTGCATCCATCGCTTCCATTGATTTGGAATCTTATTGATATAGTGTGTAGTCATTAGTTTCCGATTTTGCATTTTTGAGATTTTTCAGCGGTAGGATCTTCCGAAATCTGATCGGACATAGATTTTGTTGTGTTATCTCACTATTGGATTTGCTGAAGATGATCAGTTTTAGCGGCTTAATTCTTTCTGTTCCTCTTGTTCTGATAGATGATAGTATGCTTGGTTTGTGAATTTGCTTGATTCTCTCTATTCAACAATGCTTAAACTTTTATCCAACAAACTTTTTTATTTATAAATTCTTTGTTAGGTTATTGCAGTCTGCAGATCATCTCACAAGTTTGATCCTTTTTGGTCTTTTCTGAATCTCTGTAGTTAAGGTTGACAGAGCTGTGAGCACATGTATCTACTTCATGCTTCCATCTGGGAACGTTTCTCGTCTTCATCGCATACCAATGGCTGAAACCTGGCACTTCTATTTGGGTGAACCCCTTACTGTAAGTTGCCATTAACACTGAACAAAACCATAAAATGAATGAGTAGACGAATATAATTTGTGTTCTACTTCTTCATGTCTTGATCAGGTGGTAGAACTCCACGATGATGGGAATTTGAAATTCACAGTTCTTGGTCCTGATTTGATAGAAGGTGGTCAGAAGCCTCAGTACACGGTTCCTCCATATGTCTGGTTTGGTTCGTTTCCTACAAAGGACGTTCGTTTTTCTCATGATGGGACTCTGGTTAAGGCCGAGCCTAGAGAGTCTGAGAACCATTTCTCTCTTGTTGGCTGCACATGCGCTCCGGGTTTCCAGTTCGAGGACTTTGAGCTCGCGAAACGGTCTGAGCTCGTGTCCCAGTTTCCTCAACACGAGTCACTTATCACAATGCTATCTTACCCAGAGTAAAATGGTCCTAAAGAGATGCCTTTCAATGGCTCAGTGGTTTTGGTAACTACTAAAAGAAGATACTACAATATGTCGTTTTGTTACTTCAACTCCTTTCGTATTAAGAATAAGAACCATACAAGGTTGTAGTTGTACTTTGAATTCACTTTTGATCTCTGTACCTATGTTTTTTTTTTTTGAATTGTGATTGATTAAATAATGGTCGGTAAAGAACAGGCTCAACTTCCGCAACAATTTCATTCCATACACAGAGCAGAGGATCTGTAGAGATTAAGTTCTGAGGATTCATCAAATGTCATCCACAAACACACACACACACACATACCAACTAACATTTGACTAATAAATTTAAGGATCTTTGTTAGAACCAGACTGTAATACTGAATAATACTTCTGAATAATTCTTCGTAACTGTTCCGGCATACAAAGAGTAGCTTAGAGCATCAATTTCTCCAGAGCTATCTCTCTCAAATTCTCACGCAGGAGAAAGTTATACACCAACAACATGAAAATTCTAAAAGAAACACTCGCCAGCTTTATAAGAGCTGCAACAAAGTTTGTTACAGATATTTATTCCACATTCTGAAAAATATCGTCAACGTCATTCGCACGTGTCCTCCCCACGTGACTTCTTCCTTCGTACGTACACTCGGTGTAACTTATCAATACCCCCCTGCAACAACAAGCTTGTCCTCAAGCTTTAAATCAGGAAACTCGCGCTGCAACTCCTTCACCGGTTCCCAGGAATTCTCGTGTGTTGGAAGACCCTGCCAAGACACCAACGCCTCCAAAACACCCTGGTCATTGTAACGAGTGTCCAAAACCGCCGCAGGAACCAACACCAACTCACCTGCATCCGAAAAGGTGGCAGGCAACGGAAGCACCTGATGATGAACTCCCAATACCTGTTTGAGTTGAGAAACGTGAAACACGGGGTGAATCTTAGACCCAACAGGAAGCTCAAGTTTATAAGCCGAGTGACCAAAACGAGCCAGAACCCGGAAGGGGCCAAAAAACTTGGCAGATAACTTCTGACAGCTACGCTTAACCACAGAATGCTGCCTATACGGACGAAGTTTCAAATAAACCCACGAGTCCACGGCAAACTCGACATCGCGACGGTGCTTGTCCGCATTGTTCTTCATGAGCTGCTGAGCGTGTATCAAGTGACCCTTAATATCAGTTAACATCTGATCTCGCTCCACTAACATCTTCTCCAACTCAAAATTCTGCGTAGAACGAGGTTCATACTGAAGCAAGGCCGGAGGATCTCGCCCATAAAGAACCTTAAAAGGAGTTGCCTGTAATGCCGTATGAAAAGAAGTATTATACCACAACTCAGCCCACGAGAGAAACTTAAACCAAGTGTGAGGGTGGGCAGAAGCGAAACAGCGTAAATAAGTCTCCATACAACGATTGAGAACTTCAGTTTGCCCATCGGTCTGAGGATGAAAGGCCGTGCTATACTTCAACTTCGTACCCGCCAGCCTAAAACAGTCTTTCCAAAAGTTGCTTAAGAAAATCCTATCACGGTCAGAGACAATCGAGGCAGGAAACCCATGCAACCGGACCACTTCAGCAACAAACTTTTGAGCCACGTCGGACGCCGTGAAAGGATGCTTCAGCCCAATGAAATGACCGTACTTACTGAGACGATCAACCACCACCAATATCGCATTGTACCCCTGAGACGCTGGTAATCCTTCCACAAAGTCCATATTCACATCAGACCAGACAGATTGAGGAATGGGTAACGGTTGTAACAGCCCGGCAGGAGATAAAGTAGAACTCTTGTGCGTTTGACAAACTGTACATTCAGAAACATACCGTTGCACCATCCGTAACATACCAGGCCAATAAAATGATAGCTGAATCCGTTTAACAGTTTTCAACACCCCTGAATGCCCCCCAAAACGACTGTCATGAAACAATTCCAAGATCAAAGGAATAGACTTAGAAGTAGGAGGAAGAACCAACTTATTCTTGAACCACAGCTTCCCATCTTTAAGCATAAACCCTTTTTGTGCCATCCCCAACTTATCAAAATCACGAATCCGCCTCTGAATCTCTACATCTTCCTCAATTTCTTTAAAAATCTCCTGCATTTGCAACACGGACGGAACCGTAACTGCAAATAACTCCATAGCAGACACAGACAGCTGAGATTGTAAACGACGGGACAAGCCGTCAGCCGCCTTGTTGTCAATGCCAGCCTTGTAGACAATTTCGAAGTCATAAGGAAGGAGTTTAGTTAACCACTTCTGATACTCCATCGAAACTTCGCGCTGCTCCAACAAAAACTTGAGACTTTTCTGATCAGTGTGAACCGTAAACCGACGGCCCATGAGATAGTGTTTCCACTTCTGTACCGCCAGCACAATCGCCATCAACTCACGTTCATACACTGGTTTCAACTGATCACGAGGTGACAACCCCACACTAAAGAAAGCGATGGGTCTTTTGTCCTGCATTAAGACTGCCCCAAGACCATAACCCGATGCATCGGCTTCGACCACAAACATTTTCGTAAAGTTAGGGAGAGCTAAGACAGGAGCCGAAGACATAGCCGCCTTAAGCGTGTCAAAAGCTAACTGAGCCTGTTCCCCCCAATCGAATTTGTCTTTACGCAGCAAATCCGTTAGCGCCCGGGCAATCACACCATAACCTTTCACAAAACGGCGATAATATCCCGTAAGCCCCAAAAAACCTCGCAATTCCTTCACGGACCCAGGAACTGGCCACCTCATCATCGCGGCAGTCTTAGATGGATCAGTCGACACACCAGAAGCTGAGATGATGTGTCCGAGATAATCAACCCTCGACTGTGCAAACGAGCACTTCTTTTTATTAGCAAACAACTGATGCTGCACAAAAATCTTCAGCACCACAGTCAAGTGCTCCACATGCTCTGCCAACGAAGAACTGTATATCAAGATATCGTCAAAAACACTAGAATGAATTTACGAAGATAAGGCCGAAACAACTCATTCATTAGTGCCTGGAAGGTGGCAGGGGCATTAGTTAGACCAAAAGGCATCACTAAGAACTCGTAATGCCCATCATGAGTACGAAATGCTGTCTTCTCAATGTCACACTCGCGCATGCGAATCTGATGGTACCCTGCTCGGAGATCCAACTTCGAAAACACCTTCGCACCATCCAACTCGTCTAACAACTGGTCGATCATCGGAATAGGGAACTTATCAGGAATGGTAGCCTGGTTCAAGGCACGATAATCGACACAAAAACGCCAACTAGCATCCTTCTTCCTAACCAACAAAACAGGACTTGAGAACGGACTGCGACTTGGTCGTATGGTGCCTGCCTGCAACATCTCTTGAACCAACTGTTCCATTATCTCCTTCTGGGCATGCGGATAACGATATGGTCGGACACTAACCGCAGTGACACCACTTACCAAATTGATCGCATGCTCACGACCACGAACAGGAGGCAGCCCCGTAGGTTCCTCAAATACGACACAAATGCTTGTAATGTCTGTGCAATATCCGGAGGAATCACAACCAACTGAGCAGAGTGCTCCGCCTGAGACAGCAGAGGACTAGCCTCTGGACTATCCACGAAAGGAGAAGAGCCCTGAACAGAACATCCAGCCAGTTGAAGTGCGTTCTCGCCCACCAACGTCACCAACTGACCCTTATGAGTGAAAGAGTACTCATGAGTCTCCCAGTTCACCGTACAATTTCCCAAAGTCCTTAACCAATATATCCCAAGGATAACATCCACTTGGCCCAACTCCAGGACAATGAAATCAGACGGAAAAGACCACCCTTGAATATTGAAGGAAACATTACGACACACGCCAACACCCTGCACAATGACCCCTGTACCAAGCTTGATGTTAAGATTGATACCACCTTGAACTTGTAATTGTAGCCTCTCCACCATCCTAGGAGTAATGAAATTATGAGTCGCGCCACTATCAATCATCATGAGCACCTCACCATGGTTGATCAAGCCGCGCAACTTAGTAGTTGAGGGCGTAGATAACCCCATGAACGAACTATACGACAGCTCCATGAGTTGCCCCGCAGCCACCACTTCTGTTTGGTCTTCCACGACATCTTGATCCTGCAACACCTCCACTAAGTAGTCATCCAACACCGTCAGAATCTGTAACTCTTTGGCAGGACACTCATGCCCACGGAACCATTTGCCCTGGCATTTAAAGCATATACCCCGACGACGCATATCATCCAAGTCAGCATTAGAGTGGTGTCGCTGAGGCCGCTGAACTGCATTAGGCACCTGCCTCTCAGTAACCTTGCTAGGCTCAGCAACAACCTGTCTCCCTTTCCAAGTCACCACGGACTTAGAATGCTGCACACGAGGGAACTTATCACCATCACCTGTACCTACTACAGGTTGCATCACCTTCCGCAAATGACTAGACTCCATCGAGAGTGCCACTGCAATCACTTCAGGAGACTCTGTGGCTTCATCATATAAACAAGCTCCTGCATCTCCGGACGTAGACCATTCAGGAAGATGCCTTCCAATTTATGATCGTCAAGACCACGAACCTGAGCTGACAAATCTTCAAATTCCCGCACGTACTCCGGAATGGAACCAGTCTGACGAATACAAAACAAACTCTGACTCGGACCTTTCACCCGCAAATTCCCAAAACGCAACAATAAACGATCCTTGAACTGATACCAGTTAGAAAATGGAGCTCGATTAATCTCCCAATTAAACCACCCCAACGCATCACCGGCAAGATGCACCGACACTAAATCCAACTTCTCCGGATCTGAAAATCCTCCAATACGAAAATATCTCTCGGAGAGAGCTAACCAACTGTAAATGTTCTCACCAGAAAACACCGGAATCTCCGAATTCCGTAACAACTCATCCCTAGAACTAGGACCAGCATCGCGACGATTTGAAGCTAAAGGCGTAGAGAGTACCTTACGGCGACAGTTGATCGACGGATCCGCCGACTGTGGTTCCGATGAGTCACAATCCACATCACGAGGTGATTGATTCGCTAAAAGCAGCTTCATCGATTGTTGCAAATCCGCAATCGCACCTTGCACGAACTCCCGATCTGACGTCAGCTCCTTCTGAAGCGAGTGCACACTCCGAAATAACTCTTCCACCTGCTTCTCCTCATACTCCTGAGAGGTCTCGGAGATGATCGGCGACAACTTCGGATCGTAACCCATGGCTCCCGGAATTGCGATTTACTCTCGATCAGACGTCACGACGCACCAATTTGTTAGAACCAGACTGTAATACTGAATAATACTTCTGAATAATTCTTCGTAACTGTTCCGGCATACAAAGAGTAGCTTAGAGCATCAATTTCTCCAGAGCTATCTCTCTCAAATTCTCACGCAGGAGAAAGTTATACACCAACAACATGAAAATTCTAAAAGAAACACTCGCCAGCTTTATAAGAGCTGCAACAAAGTTTGTTACAGATATTTATTCCACATTCTGAAAAATATCGTCAACGTCATTCGCACGTGTCCTCCCCACGTGACTTCTTCCTTCGTACGTACACTCGGTGTAACTTATCAATCTTCTGTATTCCCCAACTTCAGCTTTTCTAGTTTCTACAATGCTGCAACAACACATGTAAATTCCCTAATCGAGATCAAGGAACTCCATTCTTTTTCGCATTGTACCCTTTAGAAGCATTTCTTCCTTGTCTGCTTTCTGAGCCTGATTATACAGAGGGAAGAGTGTAGTCAAGGAGTCAGTAAATCCAAAAACACCAACCACAACCAACAGTGTAATCAACACAGTAAATCCAAGAAGCTCCCAAATCAAACAAACTTCAAAGCTAAAGCAATCAGCAAGGGAGAGAAGTAAAGAAATCTTGCACTACTAACCCTTTTGATTTCTGCTTCTGAAACTTGAATCATTTGAGCAGGAAGCTCTTCTTTTTCAACGTCCTAAGATCACAACAAAAACAGATTCAATTGTCGAAATCAAAGGGGAGACTTTGACTTCAGAATGCAAAAAAGGAATTGGTTTGTAAATAGTAAAGAGCTACAGTATTACCAGTTCACCAATCAAGACAACATTTTCTCCACGGATAATGTAAAGACCTAAGGGAATATCACAGTAGAGATTACCCACAATGACTCTTTCATAAGCTTCTTCTAACACAGCATTTGCTTCAATCAAAATGAAAACAAAAAAAAACACTTGAGAGATCAAATCGCTTGAAGCGATTACGGACTTTTCATTGCAAAAGAGAGAAAGAGAGAAAGAAAGGTACCGAATTGATCAAAGGACCGAAGTAGACCCATCAGTTTCCTACCATCACGAAGCAACACAAGAAGTTTCTCTGCAAAGAGACTGTTGAATCAGTACAAGACAAAGCTAACATCTTTATCAACCATTTCATTTGGTAAAGGTCTATCCTTTTTTCTACAGATTTGAGAGAGAAAGAGAGATTACTATCTAAGTAAGCAGCAAGAGAAGTGGAGAAGAAGATATCATCAGGAGCAGCCCAAGACATTGGAACTCTACAACTCTACAACTCGCATTTGCCTTTTTGACTTCTCTCAGTTTCCCAATTCCCCTTTTCTTCTCCTCGATGAAATTGGCCGCTACGAATGGAGGAGAATCTAAAGAACCCTAATTTCCACCGAGAAAGAGAGAGAGACTTTGAGATCTATCGGATCGTTTTCGTTAAGATGGACGACTCTGTTCTGTCAAGTTTTCTCAGACGAGATCCGACGCGAAAAACAAAATTACTTTAAACCCCTCAAACTTTGTAAATGTTACAAAATCATCCCCATTTTATTTTATTTTACATTTGAGTTCCTTCACATCATTTTATTTTATTTTATTTTATTTTACATTTGAGTTCCTTTACATCATTTTAATGGACTCCATATCACAGTCATAAAAGATCACTTATTTTAGATAGTATGATGAATACAAAGAAAAACTGAAATTTTTTTTGTTTGATAAGATGAATATATTTGTAGTTACAGCAGTACATATGAGCAAACAGATATCTTCACAACATAGAAATCTGAAAAAAGAAAAGGAAAAAACAAATCCATATAATGAAAGATGAGTAACAAAAAAAAAGAAGGTAAAATTGGAATTTGACAAGTAAAATATACATCTGTAAACGATGATTATCAGAGAGATATTTTCATGACCCATCTCCATGTTATTCTTCATCATATTCTTGAACACTTTGAACATACTCACCATCACTCATCTGATACCTGAAACATAGAAGAGATTATGATTATTTGTCTTTAAATCAGTAAATCATAAATGTTATTACTTTTTCATATATCAGTAAATAATTCAACTGTTAGTAACAAGAAAAAAGGAAGAAAAAAAAACTGGTTCTGATTAGATTCTATTAATTATTACCATGACTATCAATCAGGTCCATTTAGCTTATTGGTTGATATCTACATCTCCAAGACAATATCTGTAATCATCAAAGAAATTGAATTAAGCTTCCCTATCCCATTATTCTTGTTTTACATCTTTCTAATAATTATTTTATTTATCTATTTCTAAAATTCTTACACTCTAATCTGTCCTCATGATGTTCATTATGATATGCTTTTGACTAACTAAATACTGCAATAAAGCCAGCAATGATATATAGTTATATACTTGGTTAATTATGATGAAATTAATTTTTTGTGACCTGAATAACCAAAGTTATGTATTTAGAAAATCTCACATTCAGAGTCAGTCTTGACCCATTTGTTAGCCTCAACACTTGAACGAGCTTCATCAATAATCTTATGATTATTCTCCAAGTACTTCTTAGCAATGGAATTTGAACGTTGTGGATGTATCTTCTTGTTAAGTATTGTCCTAAGCATCTGCACACAAGCAAACAATATATACATTTCATCATTGCTCGTAATCGGATAATTTGGTCATATATGTGGTTTGTAGGTAGATAAAAAAAAGTACCTTTTCCATTCGAGTGTTAGGCATAGAATCTCCTCTAGACAAATCAATAAGATGAGGTGGAGTTTTGAAACCACTTGTGCAAACAAACATCTTCTTGAGAAGAAAAGAAAGCGATTTCTTCTTCCCAATAGTAACATCTGTATTAGCCGCAGTTAGATCCTTGCTAGATTCTGTAACTTCTTCTTCTTCCTTGGGGCAGATATTGTTTCCAAGTGTTCCAATGGCTAAGAAGGTTTCTTCGTCTTGAGGCCAACCTTGGACTTCTTTACTCAAAGGAGGTCCTAATGATTCTTGAGCTATGTAGACATCAAACAAATATGAATAATATGCTCAATGATATATGCAAATATTGTTCAAGTAGTCTACCAATACTTTACTCACAAGAATCTGAAGTAGACTCATGCTTCTTTCCGCTAAGCTTTCTTTGAACCCAACTAAAAATCTGTTTAGAACAACAAGATCATGAGATGTTTACACGATCCAAGAGGGATCAAACACTACACAAAATTTAGTCAAATTAAACAAAATATGAAAACAAACCTTCATATTTCAGAGACATATATAGGAGCGAGCACATATGTATGTGTGTGTGTGTGTGTGTGTGTTATCCAAGAAATTTTCTTTTTCTGTCAATGAACTTTTTATCTCCTTGAATAGCTTTAGAAGATAAAAGATGATCATAGTGGTCCCATGTTTTTAAAGACACAGTAAACACAAATCTCTGAAGCCAGCAAAAAGCCAGCGATTCAAAAATTGGGGTTCAAGTTCCTATAATCCCCCTCGATATCAGTTTCTTATGACTTCAAGTCACCATTTTCTAAGCACTTGATCCCATCTTTGTGGACTTTGTTGGATGTCGGTTCACCAAAATTGCATTATATTACAATATATGGATCGTTTTAAGAGAACGAAATCGAGTAAATTGTGAAAAAAACACATGGATTTGTCTCTTCTTTTTTACACTTTACTCCCCTGAAGCAACTTTACAATTAAAGGAAAAAAAAACCACAGCTTTTATATTTGATGAGGCCGTACATGCAATGTGTAAGTAAATGTACAAACTTACTTTGAAACTTTAAAAGCTTTACACTTAAATTCAAAACCTTTTTTTTTTTAACATTATAACTACCCGTCGTCTCCAGAACAGCAAATAGCTGAGCAACATTCAAAGCAGGCAAGGCAAGCAATTGCTGTGAAGAGCTGTGTGAAGACAATGACACATTGATCATTGAGCTTTGTGCAGCATTGGACACAACACATGCAGCAACATTTGTTGCACAATGACACACAACAGCTCGAAGCAGCCTTGACAAACTTCTCTGCAGCATCAGGTGCTCTCTGTTCGCCAAATCCTGGTGGAACATTCTCTCTGGTGGCTGTTTTATCACCAAAGCCTATCCCGAGGCTTTGTAGCGGGATCGTTCTTGATATCATCTTCTGTTTCTCGCCATTGCTTGCTGTCTGTTAATATATGAGTTAAAAATGAGTCTGATCTGGTCCTCAGAACATAATTAATCACTAGGTTTTCGTTGAATGTGGCGATTTTTAGTTCATTACTGCTACATATGCATTAATACAATACCTTTTTCTTTCCGGCAGTGTCACTAGGTTTCAGTTCTTCTGTGTGCTCTAATTGAATCATTCTAGTATACTCGGATGGTACGCTGGTTTGGATGCTTAATTTCGCAATCTGAGAAGAAAAAGATAAACCAAATTGAAGAAGCAAATCCTGAAAAGGACAATGAGGATGTGTGAAATGTAGACAAACCTTCTCTTTTAGCTGTTTGTCTTCAGAGAACCATGCCTCAGCAGTAAGCAAGTCGATCACATTCTTTGCAAATACCTGAAAATATTTAGGGATTGGCACTTTATGTAAACCTGGATATTTTTATCAAAGAAAATTCCTTTGGGGATGATTATGAACGGAAGGTGATCTTACTTTATCAAGAGGCATGTCTTTTGCACTTTGTACAGTCAAGTTTACAGAAAAGCTGCTCAAATCTCCTAGCAGACCTTTTGCTATCACATTATCAGGGAACTTTCCTCGGTATCTTCCATATATCATCAATGGATTTGCAGACGTCAGATCCGGAATATTTGAGGGGTATACCTATTATTGTAGCGACAAGTAAACAAATTCAGTATTACAGACACCAACTTCATAGAATCCGAAGAAACGAAAAAAAAATTCCAAAAAAGTCAAGCAAACAATCTTAGCATAGAGGCACACCTCAACTTCATCTAGACTCTGCAGAGGCTCAATTGTTATATTAACAAGAGCTGTAGATAAAGCCTTTGTAAACAGTTTGTCCAGTCGTTCTTCAATGTGATCTGGACAAAGGCAAATTTTGTTTAGAAAACTATATTACATAGGTTATATGGCACAGATAATGACAACTTTATCCTTCAATTCACCAAACGCAGTCAAAGTTTCACCTGTATTATAAACTGATTCGTGCTGGCCCCTGGATAGATTTGCAAGCATTTGCAGGAAGTAGTGGTTACAGAACACTCCTGAAAATATGTCAAAGAGTCCACATATGAAAAGGTAAATCAAAAGATAATCCCGGTTATTTGACATGTAGACAAGTTTACCTAATCCAAAAGTGTGTATTCGTGGACACACTGATCCAGCACTAGCAAGATGTTTCTTCATTACATCACAAATGTGTCTCTCATCTTCAACAGACCCATCTGTTACGAAGAAGATCATAGGAATAGAGCCACGAGTATTCGAAAGCATTTCGACAGCCTGAAAGTATTGAACGAAGTTGGCCAAATTATTGTCAGGACTTAATTTGAGGGGATATAATCACCAAAGTGTTAAGCTACAAGTAAGTTGTGGAAATACCTTCTCTAGGGGAGGGAGCATGTTTGTACCATCTGCGATGACAAAGTTCTTGTTCATCCACTCAATGCCTCTTTCAACAGCATCTGGAGTGACCAACTCCATCGAAGTCGAAAACAGAGAAGTATCATCGCTGAAAGTGATAATATTGAAGGAATCTCCAGGATTAAGCTTAGATAGAGCTGTGGATATCGCATTGTGTACATCCTCGAGAGGTTTTCCAGTCATGCTTTTACTTATGTCAACAACAAATACTACCTCCCGCTTGAATGCCTGAAGTTGACAGAAAGAAACTTACGATTATAATGCAATTGGCATTTATTGCACAGAAAATAAAAAAGAGTTCAAAATCAAACCTTTGTTTTTTGTTGCTTTCCTGGAAAAAGATAGAAAGAAAATATGTCTCTCTGATCAACATCGTGAACAGGAGCAGATTGAAGGAAAAGTCCACCAACTATATTACTAGAAGAGGCCTACGATTGGTCGAAAAAAAATTAAAAGCATAAGCACTCTTTACAACATTCAATGCAAGCCCAGTTGTCTAGGGCCTACGAGACGTTGAAGCAGCAACAGAGATTTAAAAGCACTAGTGAGAGAACTCATACCGTATAAGAAAAGCTAAAGTCTGTGTTGGACCACTTTAAAACATCAGCTTCATATGCAAACCTCAACTTCCCTGCAGTCCGCAATTTTTCCTGTAATAGATGAAAGAAAATAAGAGTCACAGAATAGAACCAAAAGAAATAAAACCTCAAATATTATGGATCGCGCTGAGAAAAAGTCTATAAAAGCAGACCTGCTTAAGTTGATGACTGCATCCTTTGCAGAGAACTTCAGTTCCAGTACCAGCATTAACACTCAAATAAATCTTTTCTCTCTTGGAGATTTTCTTAACCGCAGGAGTCACATACTCAGGAAAGCTGAAAGGAATATCAAGAAAAAACTGCCCTTCGTTATACGTCAACTTCTGAGACCAAGACATCTTGATATTCAGGTTTGTACCTCCATCAACCTGAATATAAATGGCAGATATAATCAGAAAAGAGGCCAAACCACACACACACACACACACAAAATATGAAAATACCATAAAAGTTCCAAATGGAAACTTGCACATCACCTGTGGTATTGTAATAGTGAATATGTTTGGCTTCAAGAAGCCTCCAGTTTCAGGATGTGCCGTTTTCTCAAATTCATTTTCATCGTCGGCTGTGATCAACTGAGTTGTGTAAGATTTTCTAGGAATCTCAACCTCTACACCTAGAATTGAACCCTGTTAGCCATACACTATTAGTATGAGAACCATCAGAGAATAAAAGATATCAAACCCTTCATCAAATTGAGAGACGTAACCCTAATAGGCTAATAGTGAACTAATCTAATTACAACAAAAAAGAACAATCTCAAATTTTCCCGGAAAAAAATAAAAAAAATAAAAAGACAGACCTGTTCCCCCATGGGAATCGCGATTCGGCAATCACATCTCTTGCTTCCCATAACGCAGTGAACACGCCACGATCCGGTGACGGTGACAAGAGCGGTATCGAGGTAACAATTAACATCGAGCTCAATCGAATTCATCTGCAAAGGAATCAAAGCAGGTGGGTCGCACCTGCCGTGCACGTGAGGCTGATAGCTAGGTAAATCCGGGTTATCAACAATTCCCGGGTCGGGTATAACGGCGTAAACCATGGGAGCCGTAGGAAGGTAAGGCTGCGTCGTAGACGATCTCTCCATAGGCGCAGGTGGTCTCGGAGCCGCGACGGCTCGGTCTTTCCCGAAATAAATCCGTTTCGCGAGTTTGAGCCCATCGTCCACCGCTCTAGCGAAATCCTCCGCCATCTTTCCCACTCAGACAGCGAAGAAACTCTTCTTTTTTTTTTTTTTTTTTGGTCTGTCTCTCTCTTTTTCTCAACCTTTCCTAAATTTTCTCGGGAAAACAAAATGAAGCGATTCGGTTTCTTAGTTCGTCAGACAAATCAGAGAGAGTCTTTTTGAGTATTTTCCAGCGCATTTATTTTTCTCACTAAAATAAAATTTTTTTTATATTTATAATTAATTCATGTGAATGACTAATTTGACCCTTTCCTTTTTCTCTGGCGCGATCTTGATCCGACGGTTGAGAGTCACTTAAGCATACCGACAAAGTGGCGCGAATCAGCTACATTTCTCATTCATTGTTGCTGAAATCCGTGTGAACGAATCAGTTCTCTCCACGTGGAAGGAGTGAACGTGTTGGACCCGCGGAATTGTGAATGTGGGATGAAAGCATCTGATTCCTACCAACGGTAAAATCTCTTTCATGGATGTTTGTGCGCTCTCACGTGACTTAGCCGTTGGCTCATGGCCTTTTCATGCACTTATGACTCATGTGTATAATAATAATGTATATTGTGTGGTTGTTGGCATCAGCGGTGACGTATCACTTATACTTATACTTTCTTGGCCTGGATTACTCTTCGTTTGATGTTTTTAATTGGCTGTATTATTTCCTGATTTAGTATTCTGGTTGTTTGTTCTAAAACAAATCAAAGACTTTATCATCGGATTATATGTCTGTGGAGGTATGATACATTAAATAAATGCTGGGATTGTTATACAATTGTAGAAATAGTTAACGTGGAGTTTTGAATAATCAATGGTTAGATTACGAATTTGCAATCTAATTATTAAATAATATAATAAATTAGTGATGATTTTCACTATATTGTAACCGTTTGGAATTTAAATACCAAATATCTATTTTTATTATTCTCGGATGGGGTGACACAGACACACAACGACAAGTCATGGTCATTTGATTAAAGAGGCTCTTTTGCAAAGTAGAGACCTAAAATATGTAGAAATTTAGATATTTTCCCATTGACTTTGGTGAATTTCCTGGACAAAAAGGATCTTTGATTTCATAAACATGGACCCTGTTACTTCACATTTTGTTGCCTTACCCTAGGCAAGCTCATTACTAGAGACTAGATAAGATAAACCAATAATGATCCCTAGTTTTCAAACCTAGAAGATGGATATGACAAAGGCAAAAAGAGTGTTTCAGAGAATAATTCTAGGCATTTACATTTCTTCTGTGCTCCCCTTTCACCATACCCAAAGCTTGTAGCTCTCCCATTAACCTTTCATATTCAGTTTTAGCGTTCTCGATCTCACTCCTTATATTCATGGCCTGCACAGATAAAAAAACCCCAAATTGTATCATTCACAAAATGAAGATCGTTTTGTGCAATCATTTGATTCAAAATCACTGTCGAATCTTATTCAACCAGTATATGGAGGAACTTATGACGACATAGGCCAATCTAGTATTTCTAATCAAATGATGTGATTGATGGAAATTACCAATTGCAATAAGCAACTTAAGAACCAATTAATAGATAGTTAAATAAAAAGACACAGAAGACAAGACTCATGGGAGAGATGCTAAACTAGCTTCCATACATATTATGTCTTTAGAGGAAGTTGGGATTAGGCAGGAAAAACGGTGAGTCAAAACCACCAAAGCAAATGAAAGAAACAAGTATTAAAAAAGGGTTGTTAATGTCATTAGGACGCACCTTTATTTCAAGGTTCTGACTTCGCACCTTGTGGTCCAAACATCTGAGTATAAGAATTAGAATAAATTTTCTGGCAGAAATCACAAACAAATGCGGAAAATGGCAATATAATTTACATAATTAATCTTACTTTGCTCGGAGCTTCTTGTTTTTTTCCATCAATTTGACAGTTTCGCTATCTAGTGACTGACTTCCAGATCCACGAATAAACTTCAGAGCATGTGAAAATGTAATGAAGTTAGAGAAACGGAATGGGTAGATGCAGTTACAAACTAAAGTTACTATCATGTTTTCTATGTGGGCACATGTGCATGAGATATCACATAAGGGAAATGTCATATATATCTCAAACAGTGCTTAGATGAAAATCTAGTCAGCAATATCCACAGACCGCAGCTTTGCATTCAGCATCTAGGTATCGGGAGGAATTAAACATGTTCAACAGGTAATGAAAGAGACATATCTTGAGGTACCTGTTCAAGCCGATCCTGCCCCGGGACAGTAAAGCCATCATTCCCAACCTTTCTTTTTGACGCTGCGCTTGCAACACAATCAGGATGTTCTTTCCTCTTCTCCAATAGCACTGCGATAATAATGAAACCATAAGTCAGCATCAGAGAGAGTTCGAAAATGCTGGAAAGGGAAATATACAGTACAGAAGGACGTCCAACAAAATGATTGTGTGAAACTAACTCTGCCTTCCACATCATCACAATAATAGCCAGAAGCACTCGTAATCAGTTTGGAAAAAGTGTCAGTTTTTCAGTAAAACATTGATTATTTTGTTCTCATTCTTAAGTGAGGATATTAACTAGCTGCAAGTTGCAGTCGCTATATCGAGCATTCGCAGCACTATCATATTAATGATTCTTAAAATGGGCATGATCCTGGACCAATCCAGGTCAGATCGGGCAGTCCAATATTAGAACTCAAGTTTTGTTCTGTTCAAAGCCCGACTACGATCCCACTCACATCACGGTTCAAGTTTTAGTAACAATGTAACATTTACCTGGCTCAGCTGAAACTCTAGGAAGAGATGTCGAATTTCCTTGTGGAAAAACTGCTTTGAAGCCTGGAGGAGGACTTATTGCTTGTCTACCGGCAGATTGAACATTTTGAGGTATCTGAAGACGAGGCTTCTTATTTACTTGATACCCAATCAACACACAATGGCAGCTCCTGTTAAAGATTTTCAATCACTTGAAATAGTAAGAAACGCTGGAATTTGATACAAGGCCAGTCCAGAGGTAATAGGGGAACGTTTAGAGACAAATCAGAGGACTGAAATCCCCATGTTCAGCAAGAGAACAATATATCTTCTACCACACACTAGGAAAACTCTGTATTATCTACTTTGGCGAAGGAATATATAAATGTTACTAACACAACAGCAACCAAAAAGACAAGGCTAAGGAAATTACCAATACTCCACTGTCATTTCCTTCAAACGGTTTTCAAGCTTCTGAAGAAGAACAGTTTTCTCGAAATCCTGCTTGTTATGGGTTGGCTCAACAAAATTAGCTTCTAGAACACCTGCAAACAGCATACAACTTTAACATAAATTCAACCATCAAAGAACTGTGCTAAAGACAACAATCCGTGTAAATCTATTGTTTTATTGATTGATCCCATTTCGCAGTTTTTTACCAACAACCCCTCTTCCTCGATTGCTTGAATAGCTTACGACCTGCCAAAATGGCTGAAAACAGCAAAAAAAAAAAAACAGACAAGGTCAGTGTCACACAAGAGTATGTGTAGAATTTGTGATAGAAACTTGACGGATATTGAGTTGTTCAACTGGGGTAAGAAAATTTTTGAGACAAATTTTAAACTTAAATATGTTAAGGATATTTATGAAGAAAAAACCTTTAAATCTGCATGCCACCATCAATGAAGAGAGGTCTAGCAACAAAACTTTAACTAAAATCCCAGTCTATACCCCACGGAATCGTTTTCTACTGAATGTGAACTACCATCTTTAACATTTCAAAACTCACCATAATAAGGCGGTTTTTGTGATAAACGCAAAACCCATGAAGATTTACTTTGGGAGCTTCTTTCAGAAATCCAATCGTCGTTACAACTACAGCCTGCTCATTGAACGCCGAGATTCAAATCGTAATAATTGAAAAAAACTAAGAAGTTTAAAAAGAAGACAAACAAAAGCCTCCAGATATTTTACGCACCTCTTCAGAACCAGCAGCTTGAGGCTTATACAAGATGTACTGCGGATGCATGAGATCATCAGCAACATTATGATGTTCGACTACCTTACCACGCAAACTGATCTTGAAAGTCTCAGGAATCCGCAAGTATAATATGGATAGGTAAACCTGCACAAAGGTAACAGCAGCAGAAAGGATTTCAGTTGCATGCCAGCTTATCTAGTCTTAGTATACACACAGTTACACAAGTAACTTTTTCGAATATACAGCTGTTTGCAGCGTTTTATTATCTGTGTCTATGTGTACTATGCATTTCCCAAGATTATTCATGAGTACATTCACACATGCATATATGATTCAATGTTACTGTTACCACCTGCACATGAACATAAGCATAAACAGTTCCCTAGACATTATTGACCAAAAGAAATAGAAGCTCACACGAAGAGAGTAAGAAAACCGGCTAGCAATATGATCATTCACAATCTTAGATCCAGTTTTCTTTATGCTGCCTTCAATGAGAATATCCTACAAAAGAAAAAAATACGGAAAAAACAAGATCTCAATTAAATTATAATACTTGGGATCGAAAAAATATCAGAAATAGGAAAGATCAAGAATTCACCTCTGCAACCGAATCAAAGTCTAGTTCCAATTTAGCATCACTGTTGAGCCACATATTATAGATAATAACCTTGGTGCCATGTGGTCCAACGTCGTCAAACTGATACACAATAAAATGTCACTGAAGAGAGGAACTTGGTAACATATTAGATAAAAGGAAAAACTTATTAAATGGGGCAAACACAAATAGAGAATAGACCAACATGAAGGAGCCTAATTTAAGCGCACACTAAAGTCTCCATTAAACTGCTCTAGTCTTATCTAAGCATTCATTCATCATATCTATCCAAGAAATACGGAATTATAGAAATGGAGAACAGTCGTGCATGGCTTCACGGTTGTGATCAAATTATTATATACAGAACTTTAAGCTCATCAAAAGCTTTTATCAATTGTACCATGACAAGGAATATTGAAAGACCCCAAAAAATTTAAACCAAGTAACCAGGAAATATACAGATTGTAGACAACATGGGTTGCCTGGATAAAATGAAAAAAAAAAAAAAAAAATTGGGCTTACCTGCTGCAAAAGTTCTGCCTCTGTTGAAAATGGAGACCATTCTAGTAGAATGGAGAGGCTGGATATAAAATGTTCTCGGTCTTGCAACGGCTTGAACTCACCAGCTGATACCTTAAACTCGTAATCCAACTGAATATTGACAAGGCAAGACGGTTAAATTACAGAAAAACAAGGTACTTTTATATGTGTGAGAGAGGGAGACTCACAATGGGAACAACTATTCTATCATGGCCAGTACGTGTCAGGTAAGTATAAGAAAGGAGCCCGATACTTTGTGTCAATGTTCTAGTCAGATTGAAAGGAAAACAATTAGCCAATAGTCTCTTGTTCAGAAAGCAAATGTTTGGATGGAAAACTGTTAGAACATTGGCGCATAGGATAACCAACAATGACCACTCACTGGTTCTTTGAATGACGGCTGAAAACAATGACATCTGCCCCAAGTCTCATTGTGCTAGTCTTGAAACCATTTCCATCTACAGAATTATAACGAAGGAAAAGATGTAGAATCATCATTAACGATCTGAGCTTCAAAATCATAACTATAGATATGGGATGCAGAATTATAATTAGAGATATAATTGCTAAGAGCATAAAGAGAAAGATTCATACATCTTCCAATGGCTGAATCCGATTTTTTATCAGAGAAGCCAAAACCCATGCAATTCCGCATTGCCTGAGGATCCATCCCACCACCATCATCTAAAATTTTTATGAGAGGATTAGAAAGTCTTTCTTTTGCATAAACCCTCTCGTAATTGGCACGAAACTTAATCCAAAAAATTCAATGCAAATACCTTGAATTAGCAATGCTGTTGTACCATCCCTTGGATTTGTGGTTTTATCTACAATGACAAAAGTGGCCCCATTTTGGATCTATAGGGTGATGAAGATACAAAGCAATATTAATAAATTATCATCCAGAACTATTGAGATTATCTACAAATATTTAGGGCACACTTCCACCTTAATTTAAAAAATGACAGAATGGTGTCAGAAAGCGAAGCGCTCGGGTCCCAGAAGGGAGAGGTTCTCTATCAAGAATATAATTATACTAAGTATTCAAGAATTTAAAGATTCAAAAGTCAAAATATTTTCGGTTAAGCAGAGACATTAAGATATGTAGAAAGTAGAGACAAGGTTCGAAGAGTGAAGATTATTATTAAAAATTATTTGCAGGAAAGAAGAAGCAGGTAGTAAGATTAAAGCATTAAGCACATCAAAAGAAAGAACGCACCTCATCAACAGCATTGTCAAGCAGTTCTGCAACAGCTGCAAGAACCAAAGTCTTGTTAAAACGCTTGAATAATGTTTACTTAGCCACATACAAAAACGGGAAAATGATGATTATCTAAGCATACCACCAAAAGCCCATTTATGTGACGTAGCATTGGAGTGAAGAAACATAGGGTGCACATGAAGATAATTTTTTCCGTCTGCGAAACATACGTCAAGAATTATAAGCAGAAAGCTTCCACATGTATAGAGAAAAACCCTGGAACCAAGTCAAAGGCAACAATGTACTCTGGCGTGTATTACTCAAACAATATAACCTCCAGAGACAAAGACCAACTCATCCAAGCCAAAGAGTAATAAATAACTGATGATTAGAAATACATACTTGGCTGCTGTGACTTAGAACTCAATTCATCATTATAGCTTCCAGCTTTCCAGAATTGCCTACAAACAGGAGCAGGACATATGGTGGATGAAGAAGTGACACCAGCATCATCAGCTGGCGACCGGACCTGATCAACCACACTAGTGCTACTCTGACCAATCGATCCTCTATTTTCTTCAGAATCTTGAGGTAGAGGATGTCCTTTGGAACCATGGCTTCTAGGTGATATGCTCTGAAGCATATTACCCCGCTCGGGTTTAACAACCACAGCATCATGAGAAACGTCTATACTTCTATTGTAGCTCATCTTGGTTTATCTAGAAGGAAGCAAATAACAAATGAATTGTCAGAGATATGACAAACACAGATCATAAATTCCAGAATTCGTTGTTCTTTTGTGTACGTGCCCTAAGAAATCACTCCAAAACCCTCTCAATATGTAACAATTGCAGTACAGAAACTAAGCTAAAACGACCTAGAAAATTAGAATTAGGGTAATAACAAATCAGAGAATCACAAAAACCCCGAGAGAGAGGAGAAGATCTCCTCCGCTACGAAGGAATTGGAAGTATACCTGAAAATTAGGCTCATGCAGAACGACTATTACTTCCTACTGTACAATGCTTGCGATATAGACAGAGAAGACGAAGATAGAGCAGAGAGATCGACGGACGATACTTTTAGGGCTTCTCTCGGTACACGGATTACAATTCCGGTGTCACTTCGAACTAGCACTCTTACTGTTGAATATATTTTTTTAATGCCGGCGTTGAGATAACGACGGAGAATTAAGGAGTGAGGTCTTGGGTAAGCTTCCGGAACAATGTTCCGGTCAAAATCAAAAACTTCTCGAGAAGAGAGAGAAAGTAATAAAAAAATTAAACGAAAAAAAAAACAGAGAAAGTCGAATCTGGGGCGGTGGAGGGAGATAGAACGGAATCTGAGGCGGAGAGGTTGAGAGAATAGAGGAGGAGAGTGGGAAAATAAGAACCGAAAATGGGGGAAGGAAGGGTTAGTAGCTTCTCGGGGAAGGAGGTTGGGGAAGAACATGTGGGTCCCAGCTAATGCTTTTTTTAACCCCATTAAAATATTAGTATAAATTTTGATTATTAATATTGTAACAGTCAATATAATTTCATGAATAGTAGTATTCAAAATTCAGAATCAGTTATTAAAAAACCAAAACACATTTTATAAGTAGATAGATTTCAAAGTTTATTATTCACAACTATAACCAAAAAAAAAAAAAAAATATTACATATTTATGAATAATGCAACTAATTTAGTTTATAAAGGTATCATATTTTTCTTTTTGGAAAAATAAACCAAGACAAATAATATGCGTGACGTCCACACGACACGTGTAACATAAATATTGATCAACTTGTACCATAGCATTATGGAAGTCAAATGTTGTTGAACGACCGGTTGGTCATTTATGTTCCTCGGAGAAGCTCGTTTTTGTTGGACCATTATAGAAGCGAATGATCCGATAGCAAGACGCCTACGTTGTTTTGGTTGAGAAGGCGCGACAAACAAATAAGAGAAGCCAGAGAGCTCAGTTTCTAAAACAATATACTAATGTACTGAAGACAAAAAAAGTGTCATCATTATTCCATAATTTTTGTTAACACAAAATTATTTTAAAAAATCCTAAGAAACTGATTGATATAATATCAGACTCTAGTCTCCTCATCTGGCATTAGAACACTGGCACTCAAGAACGGAGGCTGTTTCGGACAATCAAATTTACAATCTTTGTTCTTTAACATATATACTATCTCAGACATCGAAGGTCTTAATTCTACTGATGATTGAACACACAACAATCCGATTTGAAGAACCTTCAAGGCCTCTTCCTCTGTGACTTTCTCTTTCAACCGAGGATCAATCGAGCTTTCTAATGTGTTTGCTTTAAAATGTTCCCATACCTATTTCCAACCAACCATTACAGTAGTGTTAAAATGTGAATTGTGAGCGTGTCTTATATCCGCGACTTAACATGAAAAACAAAGCTTACTTACAGAGTATAGAACCGAGCTAGTTCCTTGCGTGAATGCGTTGTTTTTCTTGCCAGTTGCTATCTCGATGATGAGAACTCCGAATGCGTATACGTCAGCTTTCTCTGTTAACTGGCCTTTGATAAGATATTCAGGAGCCAAATAACCACTACAAGTTCCAAAGAACAACATCAAATTCCAAAACTTTATACTCTACTTTCTGAAACGCAAATGTTGTTAAAAGAAGAACTGATCGAGAAGTACACAAATACTCACAGTGTTCCAGCAATGCCAGTATTGGTTTGGGTTTTGTCAGTACCCATGGAACGTACGAGTCCAAAATCCGCTATTTTGGGACTTAGGTTTCGATCAAGGAGAATATTGCTGGTTTTGATGTCTCTATGGATGATTTTAACTTCAGATCCTCTGTGAAGGTATTCTAGACCTTCTGATATTCCTATAATGATGTTAAACCGTTGCTTCCAGCTCAAGATATGGACCGTATTCTTCACTGCAATTCAAATAACAAAGTTAGCTAACATGATGGATTAGCTAACACTGTTATAGAGAAGATGTTACAACTTACTGAAAAGGATTTGATCAAGGCTTCTATTATGAACATATTCATAAACAAGAAGACTTTTGGGACCTTCAATGCTGCAACCAAGTAGTCTCACAAGGTTCTTGTGTTGAACTCTGCTGATCAAATTCACTTCGTTAAAGAATTGATCCGCCCATTCACGTGTGTTGAAGAAGAGCTTTTTGACTGCAACGATTCTGCCATCTGGAAGAATCCCTTTGTATACAGAACCAGCCCCTCCTTGGCCTAGTTTCATAGAGTCATGGAAAGACTCTGTCGCCTTCTCAAGCATCTCGTATTTGAAATTTGAACACGATGGAATTTGAGCTAAACAAAAGAAGGAGATCATGAATCAACGAAACAAGGAACCTCATACTTAGCTATGACGCAATAAGATATTGTAGTCCCAATTTTTACCTTTTCTTTTCCTTGAAAACCGTCTGTAACTAATAAAGGCACCAAGAGAAGTAAGAATACACAACGAAATCGCAGCAATTGCGAATTGCGTAACATCACGATCACTCAAATTTGGAAAAAGCGATGACCTTATAAAGTTTCTATGATCTGCACAAGAAAGAAACAAAAAATTCGATGGGTGAAAAAATCAATCTCTATTATCCAAACTTAAGAGTGAAGTGTCATCAATCATCATGTTTCCATACCTGGTTTAAGCTCAGCAGCATCATCAAAGAACTTGTGTGTAGAATACTTCAAGTAACACCCTGTAAAGAAAGCAGTAGCTTCATGTCCATCACAATCTCTCAAGCTCGATCTAGCATTAACCAAACACTCTCGACACGAATTCTCATCAAGTGTCTGCCAACACTGAGCCAAGGCATACACTGCCACGTCTCTAATCACTGAAGCTGCACCAAACCCTCCATTTTTCACAGCCTTTAAAGTCACATTAACCAAAGCATCATCAAGATATTTCCAAAACGTTCCAAACCCACACTCTGTTACATCACACTTGGCTCGATCAAACCTAGGATCAACAAATTCCTCAGAGAAATCACGATGATCATACCGCAAGAAACATTCATCACTGTAGACTCGACCAGCCGAACCGGAACATTTTCTCTCGAGCTCCAATCTCCCCTCGTTGAAGCAACGGCGACAATGGGAAACAGAGAGATCTTCGCGGCACTGTAGAAAGACATAGATGGGTGGAGATACATCTTTGGAGGAAGAAAGGACCCAAAGCTTGTCTTCGGTAATGAGATCATTGACGGAAGACATAGCTCTGAGGAGATCAACGTGGCGGCGACTAGGGTTTACAAGGTGTTGATGATCTAATAAAGGTTGACAATTGAGGAAAGATTTCGAAGAAGAAGAAGAAGAGCCCACCGTCGGTAATAGTACAAGTAATGAAACCCATGCGAGGAATTGAGCGATCGACGCACAAATTTGCATCAGGAACCAACCGGCGTGTGATCATGAATCGTGAAGAACTATTCCCATATGCAAATCTGATAGAGTGTAACATCGATGAACTGCTGCTAATTCATCAAATTCTCAGCTTCTTCTTCTTCTTCCCCAGCCACTCCAACTCCGCCGTGTGTCTCTCTCTCTCTCCACAACGGCGGATGGGTGGACAAAAAAGGCAAAATAGATACTTTGTTGTGAATCGAGGAAGACGAGTCAATATCTGTGTAATTCAAGTTCATTGTGAGCTTTTTTGACAGATTGAAAAGAAAAAAAAAAAAAAAACTCTGTTTTGGGAATCCGAGTAAAGACAGAGAGATTTTGCATCTCTTTGAGCTTTGCCGTTTGCCTTAATTTAGATATCTTTTGAACTAACTCTCTTCTCCGAACCAAATGTGAGTTCTAATTTTAGTCCCCCCTCTAAAACAAAATTGATATAAGCAAATTTGTACGTAATGACACATTCCGATTATTCATTCATTTAAGAGATCCAAAATTTGCATTATCTAAATGATGCAATAGAATGAGAAACTTTGGATTATTTATAGACTCAATGCTATATGTTTATGTAGTACACACAAGAATTCCAAAAGCAGAACAAAGACATCATCGTCAAATGAGATAGAATCAATGCTGTGTCATAATCTCATTGACCAAATCAGAATAGAAGAAAAAGACAAAAAAAAAAACAAAAGAAATTTTATTTATCACTATTTTACTCTCCAGTAGTCTCCTCGGCTCCATTTATGTATTTATATATCCTCTCTCAAGTACTAGTAGCACTGGCTCCTCCAGTACTCCCGCTTCCTTTTCCATCATCTTTATCAGATCCATCTTTATACTTTCGGATTAAGTTCTTTAGGTCTCTTCCAGAATTGCTAAGGTAAGCCTCATTGTCTTTTTCTTCAAACTCCTATATTCACACACCCATGCATGCTCAGGCCTTCTTTTTAATTTTCTCTAATTTCGTTACGAACTAAATCATTTTAAGCATTAGGGGAGATCAGAGAGAGAGAAACAGAGTAGTTAATTTTACCTTAGATTGCACTTGGAACAGAAATATTTTCTTCACTATCGCTGCCAACATCCTCGTCATCCGAGAATCTTGTGTCGTGATCCCAGGGCTCTCCTACAACAAGACATCCCCGTTAAAGTAGAGAGACAATTTGAAACAGAGGAACGAAATAGATTCATACTTTCACTTTCACTGGTGGATGTGGATGTGGATATTGTTGGCTTTATGATCTGGCCCGTCTTCTTCATGTGCTTATTGCGTTTCGGAATCGTCTTTGCAGTTCGGTTACGCTTTTTGTCCATTATCTGCTGTGCTTGTTCAGTCGCGCGCAGCTGAGTACCGGGAGGAGGAACTCGATCAAACCCAAACCTATGACCAAAACCAAGAAAAGCGAAAATGTCACTCCAAGAACACTACTTAGCTTACTTTTTTTTTTTTTTTTATCATCATCATCCCAAGAAAAGAAAGAAAGAAGAAGCATCGATCATCTTCGTCGTCCATACCAATGATCACACACGGAATAAGCACAGAAGAACCATCATCCTCCTCCTCTAACCAACAAGATTTCCTTTGTACTTGATGCCTTCTTGGTTCTCCAAGATCCACTGATCCTTATTCAGCACCTCCGCATCGATAGCATTAGCACCAGAAGATTGGGATTGTTTAACCAGAGACCATTGATGGTCGTTTGCGAAATCCGGAGGACCATTCTTGAATGCAGCAGCGAAGTACGTTTTCTTATCGTCGTCGGCCGAGCAAAGGCGAACAGTAAATTCCTGGCATGGACTTTTGTTAGATTGGAGCTTGGGAAGAAAGAAAGATACGACAAATATCGATCGTCAAAAGATTACCTTATGCAGAATGGTGATTGCAACTCCACAATCGGGACACGGTTCTTTCCTTTCCGCCTTTGGTTTGGCACATTTCAAGCAAACACTCGCGTGCCTGCAGTTGATTAACCCCAGATTGGTGTTGGAACCACATCGGAAACACTTGATCGTCGCCATCATAGGTACAGAAGAATCTCAGAGTTCTCGTTTCTGGATTTCAAGAGTCTTCTTCGTCCACTTTCAGAGGATTCGGGAGTCTCTCTTTAACAGCCACTACGGGTTTATATAGGGTCTATGATTTCGTTATCAGTTATTTTTTTATATATAAAATAAAAAAAAAAACTAATAATTAAAACGGCTAATTACATATGGATTAGGATTAGTACTGTTGCTACTAACTTGAGACATACGGTAACATGTATTATAAATCAAGATTTAATGTCGCTATATAAATTTTATTCAAAATGATATACATTAATTATGGTTTACGTCCGAAGAAGTTTCAAAGATTTAAGGGATGGGAAATCGAACTAACTAAACTATATAACTGTTTTGAATAATATATTCAAACATGAATATAAATATTTCAAAAGAGATTTGTAAAATTTCCTCTAAGATAATTATTCCTCGTCACCGTTACCAAACAACTACTCATTTCCCACATACGTATATGCTAATAAGATCAAATATTGTGTGTTTCATTCATTAATCATTACACCATGAGCCTCTGAAGAGGAGCCTAGGTTTCGGTTTCTCGCCAACTGGAAACACTGGCCTGAGAGGGTCAGTACCATTCCCGCAACCGAAGCAGAGCATTCTGAAGCGCACACACCTCGTCACTTTTGCGGGATCAATAGTCCAGCTTCCAACAGATTCTCTCATTCTCATATGTATCATTAATCCCGTTGCACCCCAACCGGACCTCCCATTCGCTAAAGTCATGTTTCCCGCATCGCCGACAGGGAGCTCAGCTCATGGTCCCCAAGCTCCGTTTCAGTTGCTGCTCGACTTTACTGACAGCAACACCACCATAGTTTAGCGACTCTCTTAGCAAGCTTCTCTGAGTCATACACACAATCCGTCTTGAATACTTTTTTCTTAAGCTTGTAATTCTTCCTTGGCGGAAGCCTGCATCGCAATAAGTGTAGTTGAATCTTTTGCTAACTGTGACCTTGGCAATACCCAATTGATCAGTAGTTTTGTTTTGACCAGCAAGCCTATGTCACTAGCTTGGTACTCAGCTCCTGGAAAACAACATACAAAAAAAGATAGCCAGTTCAGACCAGAAGAAAGAGAAGATAAGAAAACTCAATCGAATCAAATTCCACATACAAGATAGCGATATCCTGAAGCATCATATTAATAGCCTTCCTTTTTTCTCCAAATCCTGGAGCTGGAAATCACAGAGATTTTCCACAGAACAAGGGGTTGGTAAGGCCTCTAGCTCACCTGTAACATCCTCTGCAATAATCAATAATGGAGCTCGAAGCTGAGTGGCCTTCTCCAAAATGGGGATGATGTCTTTTGATAAGCACCCTAGCATTTTCAATCTCATCGATCTAGTAAATCACTCATGGTTTTTACAAAAAGAGGTGAGATGTAACTTCTGTCATTTTGTAAGTCAACGAAAGATATCAAAGTTAGCCACCATTGGGTCAAATTAGAATGGAGCAGTAAATTAATTAAACACAAAAAAAAAAAAAAACACACACAGAGCTCCATTACCGCTTCTACTCGACGATGGTCTCAAAAGAGGATATGATCGATGATTCAATGGACAAACTACCATCACATTCCAACTTTGTCAATGGCATCAACAATCATTGTTCCTTTAAGCTCTTCATTTCCAGCAGAGATGGAAGCTAGCTATATTACGATTTGAGAGAGACGAGGAAGAGAAAGTTTGTTAGAGTTTATCAAAATATCTTCTCTTATTTCTTAATTAGAAAACTATACAATTGTTTGTGTTATATACAAGTATGGTATACTAATTTAACCAGTATAAACCATAAAATCAATCTAAACCGATAAACATATCCAATAGGCCCCCTCAAGATGAGACGTATATGTTATGAAGGCTCATCTTGGATATGAGATGGTTGAACTGGTGAGGAAACAAAGGTTTAGTAAGTATATCTGCAACCTGATCCTCTGTTCGCACATGAAGCAACTTGAGAAGACCTTTATTCAACTTCTCGCGGACAGTATGGCAATCTATTTCGATATGTTTGGTGCGTTCATGGAAGACAGGGTTTGTAGCAATGTATATTGCCGCAATGCTATCAGAAAACAGAACCGGAGTTGGAATTCTGACCTGCAAATCCGATAATAACTGAGACAACCAAGCCAACTCACAGGATGCTAAAGCCAAAGCTCTATATTCTGCTTCTGCAGAGGATCTAGAAATGGTAGGTTGTTTCTTAGAACGCCAAGAAATCAAAGATGATCCCAAGAACATAGAGAAACCAGTAGTGGAGCGCCTACTATCCTGACATGAAGCCCAATCAGCATCGGCAAAGCCTTTAAGAGTTAGGTCAGGATCAGCAGAATAAAACAAGCCTTGTCCCACTGTACCTTTGATGTACATTAATATCTTGTAAACAGCCGCGAGATGAGTAGTGCGAGGAGCAGAAGAGAACTGGCATAATTTGTTCACCGCAAATGTTATGTCAGGACGAGTTATAGTGAGATACATAAGCCATCCTACAAGACTGCGATACATCTCTCTGTCATCCAGTAACTCGCCATCACGTTTTGTCAACTTCAAATTGGGTACCATAGGAATGGAAGATGGTTGACAGCCTAACATACCAGCAGAAGTAAGTAATTCGAAGGCATATTTTCGTTGACATAATGAAATACCCTTAGAAGTACGAGCAACCTCCAAACCCAGAAAATATTTCAAAGGACCAAGTTCTCTTAACTTGAAACTTTGCTTCAAAGCGTTAGTCAAGCTAGTAGCAGCAGCCTCTGTAGTACTAGCAATGACAATATCATTAACATAGACTAAAACCGCAAGAAAATCATTACCACAACTCCGGACAAAAAGTGTGTGATCTCCATGGCCTTTGACGAATCCCAACTGAAGCAATGAGTCTGAAAATTTCAAAAACCACTGTCGTGAAGCCTGTTTATGGCCATAGATTGATTTCTTTAAGCGACAAACAGCATGTTTCGGTAAAGAAATCCCCTTAATGTCCGCATAGCCTTCTGGAAGCTTCATATAAATGTCTTCTGCTAGATCACCATTCAGAAAAGCATTAGAAATGTCAAGATGATTGAGAAACCACTGCTTAGAGGCTGAAACCTTTAGTAATAATTTCACAGTGGCCATCTTTGCTACTGGTGAAAAAGTTTCAGTGTAGTCTAACCCCTCTTTTTGCGTGTAACCTTTAGCTACCAACCGAGCTTTGTATCTCTCAAGGCTCCCATCAACATGAAACTTAACAGTGAAAACCCATTTGCACCCAACTGCTTTCTTTCCCGGTGGCAAAGTAGTAACATCCCATGTATTAGTACGTTCCATTGCATCAATTTCCTTGTCTACTGCTTCACACCATTCCTTGGAATTCTTTGCCTCAGAGTAAGATTGAGGGATTGAAATTTGAGAAATGCTATTGATGTATAGCATATGAGATGGTGAAAGATTAGAAGAGGAAAAAGAAGATGAAATGGGATTAATGATATCATTGGTCAGAGTGTAACAATGATAATCGTTTAAATGAGAAGGAGGTTTACGAGTTCTGTGAAGAGAAATTTGTGTTGGTGAAGAAATTTGTGATGGTGGGGGAAGGAGAAGGAATGAGAGTACCTGAAGACAAAGATTCCATTGATGTGAAAGGAGCAGTGTTATCAACAGATGATTCCTGAGCAGTAGCCAATGGAAATGTGTCTTCATGAAAAATCACGTTTCTTGATATGAATACCACATTGCTCTCCAGATCCAACAATTTATATCCTTTAAAACCAGCAGGATAACCCAGAAACACACAAGCTCTAGCTCTTGGTTGAAATTTGTGTCGCTGCTTTGGGGAAGTGGAGCCATAATAGAGACAACCAAATGTTCGAAGCTGAGTGTAATCTGGTTTCTGACCTGTAAGCAATTCATAAGGAGTTTTGTTAGATAACAATGAAGAAGGTGTCCTATTGATGAGAAAAACTGCAGTCAATATGCAATCTCCCCAATACTGTAAGGACATGTTGGACTGAAACATGAGGGCTCTAGCCACATTCAGAAGGTGTTGATGCTTCCTCTCCACCACTGAATTTTGTTCCGGTGTCTCTGGACAGGAATGAAAAGAAACGATGCCTTTCTCTTGATAAAAAGCTGTAAAACTCAATTCCTTAGCATTGTCTGAGCGTACTGACTTTACTTTGGTACTGTTTTGTTTTTTACTTGATTGATGAAAGCTGGAAACACGGTGAGTACTTCATTCTTAGTCTTGAGTAAATAAACCCATGTTGCTCTTGTGTGATCATCAACAATCGTCAAAAAATACTTAAAACCATCAATTGTCTCCACTGAAAAGGGTCCCCAAACATCAATGTGTAACAACTCAAAAGCTGAATTACAAATGTTGTTTGCAGATGGAAAAGACAATTTCTTTTGTTTGGAAAGATGACAAACATGACAATAAGCTGTTTTCTTATTCTTGTGTGTATTAGTTCCCAATGCCTCTGTAATCACGTCCAATCTTGAGTAAGAAGGATGTCCAAGCCTCTTGTGCCATATACCAATATCCACCACTGCATTGATAGAAACTGATGGAGCTTGCGTATCCAGCATATAGAGGTTGCCAACCCGTCTACCTTTTCCAATAATCAACCCCTTGGTAGGATCCTGGATTTCACAACAAGAAGGATCAAATATCACTTTTGAGCCAAGATCAGTTGTCAAAGAGCTGATACTGATAAGATTGAGTCGAAACTCAGGAATAAACAAAACATTCTTCAGAATAATGTCTTTGTTTATTTTAATCACCCCTACTCCAGTGATACGAACATGAGGACCTGTTGGCAAATTCACATAATTCTAAACAGAAGTATCTAAGCTATGGAATAGATTTTTGTCATGGGCTACATGGTGAGTTGCACCGGAGTCAATCACCCATGTATCATTTGACAAAGTATGGCGAGAAGTAGCCAAGATTCCAACAAAAGCATAAGTGGAAGAAGAAAAGGTGATACCAGTAGGAGCCGAGACTGACAGTGAGGAACTCGCTTCAGTGACATTGGAAATAGACTGATTCTGTAACTGAGAGCTTATAAAAGCAACAACATTCTGAATCTGATCTTTAGAGAGATTACCAATGACACGTTCAAGTTGACCTGAATCCACTTCAGAGATTTGCGAAGGCATAGCAACTTGAGCAACAACTGGTTGTGGTTTAACAGGCTTATCATTGAGCTTGTTCTTAGGAGTAAAACCAGGTGGAAATCCATGCTTTCGGTAGCATCTCTCAGCAATATGACCCACTCTGTTGCAAAAAGAACATATTGGACGCCCTTTATTCGGTCCATTTTGCACATACATAACTGCAAGAGGAGCCATAGGAGAAGAGTTTACTTCAGAGACTTGAAAAGCTGCTGGAGGAGCAACAACATTTGAGAAGCCTTGTTGACTGTTGTCTTGATCCAAAATGTTGTACACTTCTGCCAAATTAGGGAGAACCTTCTTAGCAATGATCTGTCTCCTAATAATGGCATAAGATTCATTTAATCCAGCGAGCAATTTCACTATCTTAGCTCTCTCTGCCTTCTGTTGCAGAAGAGTAGCTTTACCACAAGTGCAAGGATCTTCAAGTTCCTCTGCACTTTCCAACTGATCCCAAAGAGTCTTCAAACTAGTATAATACTCAGATAGAGACATGGTTCCTTGGCGAAGATCCTGAAGCTGCTGAGTGAGATTATACGTGCGTGGAAGATTAATCATGTTATAACGATTAAAAAGATCACGCCATATGTCAGATGCATCTTTCATACGCAAGATACTCTTGTAGATCTGAGGAGAAACAGAGTTCAACAACCAAGATTTAACCATGCTATTACATCTGGACCATAGACGAAAGTTACTATCCGATTCAGGAGGTCGAGGTAAGGTTCCATCTATGAATCCAAGCTTGTTTTTAGCATCCAGAGAGATTCGCATAGCAACACTCCAGTCACCATAGTTCGTTTCTTCCAAACGATGAGAAATGATGTTCATACCTGGATGATCTGCACTATGCATAAAAAATGGAGACTGTGATGGATCTGACATATCCGGTAGTATTGCGCCTCGCGGAGCTCCAGAAGCACGAGTAATGGCTCCTGAAGGAGAATCCGGAGGTGATTCCGCAGCACCGGTTGATCGCGACGATTTCCGAGCAGATGAGCTCGCCAAAGACTTCGAGCGATTCGTTTTTCGAGTTACACGAGCTACCACCACCATCGTAACTGAGAATCTAGCTCAAAAAGGAAGAAAACGGATCAAAATCAACATAGATCTGAGCTGGATAGCTCTGATACCATATTACGATTTGAGAGAGACGAGGAAGAGAAAGTTTGTTAGAGTTTATCAAAATATCTTCTCTTATTTCTTAATTAGAAAACTATACAATTGTTTGTGTTATATACAAGTATGGTATACTAATTTAACCAGTATAAACCATAAAATCAATCTAAACCGATAAACATATCCAATAAGCTACCACTGAAAATAAAATAAAACACCTAATATGAAACTGATTTTAATATAAATCACACAGCAATTTCTATGGCCTCAGGCATCTTAATAAGTGTTGTAATGCGTGACTCTTCTCGTTCACTGCATTGAGACTACCAAATTAATCCACCACGTACAACGTTTCTCACTTAAGATAGCAAATGAAGACACCAAGATACGGTAAAAGAGAGCAAAAATTTGAACAGACAAGTGTCAGCAAATAAGTGTGTCCGGAACAATTGCATTTCAATTAATATGACCAAATGAAAAAACGAAATTTGATACAAAAATAAATAAATATGGTTCAATGCAAAAGATTTTTTACATGGTCCAGATAGAGCACAAAAATGAGTGTTACACAAGTTTAAATCGTGGACAACTCATGGCTAAATCAGCCATATGCCTAATGATTAAAAAAAAAAAAAAAAAAAAAAAAGACACCAAAATTTCACTGCAGTAGAATTAAACGAAAAATTGCAAGGAATGGTAGACTATTTGAAAGTAGTTCACCGACAATATTAATATTAGCAAATTTGTAATTTCTTTGTATAGTTTGCAATTAGATTACTAACTCATTACTTGTAACCAAAATACAATGCATGAGATTACTAAGGTAAGCAAATCAAAGTATTGTAAGAATGGTTTTTATGAAAATCTAATCAGAAAAAATTGCAAATTCTCTTGGTTCCTATTTTCTAAAGACTTACCTATTTGTTCATTACAAAAAAAAATCAATATCTCTATTTCATATGTATATACCATTTTTCATCATCCATTTTTTGTGCAATCATATTTTTATTCTTCAAGTATGGATGCTCATTCCCCATTACTTTCTCCTAAAATACTTTTTTTAAAGATTATCAAATACACTTTTAAAAAAATAAAAGATATAATAATTAAAAAAAACAAAAAAAAACCAAATATGAGTATCTAAAAAAGGTAAGTCGTTCTAAATATTAAACTATTTACAACGAATAAACGGAATTCTTCAATTTCCATATAAAAACTCTTGGAGATATCGAAACATTTTTGTATATTTCATCGTCAAACAAACAAGAGCAAAATAATCTGAATATTTACATGAATCAAGTGACATCTTATTAAGAATGTTTTTCATATCTTTTATAGAGTTGTTTACAATGTAAGATTTATCTAATATCAGATTTTTTATCTTCAACAAACAAAGTTTGCTTGATAGTGGGTAATTTAAATGGTTTATTCTATTGTATATTTTCAGGCTGCTGACAACGTCAATGCTCTGGCACAAGGTGAAAACGTCAATGTCAACAATGGTGGTGCTCTCACTCTTGCTGGTCAAGCCAATTACATCTACGGAAATTGTCTTTATTCAGTGTTTAATCACCTAGGTGATCTTTAGATTATGTTTCTGTTTTTTTTTTTAATCAAGTAACAGCAGAAATGTGTTTATTCAGAGATGCATTCTAAAAAATAACCCAAACTTGGATATTATTCTGTTTCTGTTTTTTAATCAAGTAACAACAATATTAACGATTAATATTGATTTCGATTCAATTCAATGTTGTCCTTCGATCAATTACATCTCCTATCTACTTTGATATATTATACTCCATCCGTTTCAAAATATAGAATGTTTTGAGTAAAATACGCAGATTAAGAAAATACTACTTTATAAAAGTTCAACCAATCATAAACACGACACGACTGTATAATATAAAATATTAAATTAATCTAAAAGCTGCATAGAAATTTAAAAATATTTTATATTTTGAAACACCAAATAAACTTTAAAACATCCAATATATTGAAACGGAAGGAGTGTAATGTAAGAGTAGAACCAATCCGAGCTGCAGGCGGAATATTTACATATATACATACCGACATTGCATTTGTTTTTACTAATCTCAAACCAAAAATATAATGTCCCGTTGTTGCCTTGAGCCATCTTGCAATTGGCTACAAAATATTAAAACTGAGACAAAAGGATCCACCCGGAAATACTTTGTCCATATTTTTTCTCTCTAGATTTTGTCCAAAAGCAAAAGAGATTTCACAAAATCACACAATGGTCCACTAAACAGAGCGCCTTTATTGCATACAAATAAAATTCAATTTAATAAAGGAAACTCAACTGAAAACGATGTCAACAATAGATTAAAAAAATGTCTCTTTTGTCGCCAAAAAAAAAAAAAAATTAAGATAACCTCGTAATAATTTAACCTAAAAAAAAAAACATCACAAGTGGTCGACTACGTTATTAATCAATAGTATAATCAGAGTTATATATTGATATCAACATCATGCCATTGTTCACATATAAATTTAGTAGAGTATTGATGACTCACTAACTAAAGAAGTAATACTATATGATTATCCTCACAAAAAGATACATATAACAATGTTAATCATTAAACTTCTTTAGTAGTATTAGATTAGAATCAATAAAAGTCGATTGATTTAGCAATATCCACTGGTTTAGAGATTGATAAACAATGCAAAATATTGAGTAATAAGGCAACAACAACTAGGAGTATAGTAGACAACGAACAAAAAAAAAAAGATGAAGTAAAAAAAATTACTAAAAGAAGAAGGAAAGTTCCCACGTAAGAAGGGAGTTGTCGCTGTCGGATTGAAAGAAACAGACCAAACAAAGATCTTTGAAATCTTAAAAAAGATTCGGTGCCCAAAGATATTGACCTTTGAAGACACAAACCATTTCCTTTGGTTTTTTTTTCTGACAGTTCCCAAACACATAACATCAAAACACTTGACCCAATTATATAAGATTTTGTTTCCTCTTCAAAGATCTTACCCGCAAGATCCGATCTTCCGAATCTCTTCTCTATAGTAACTTACTTAGTAAAACCCCACCATCCCATCCCATCCATCATCTCTTTCGTATTTATGTCCACCTAACCTTAACTTTTTTTCTTTCTTCCTTTTTATCACATTGATTTCTTTAGTTTACTTTGTCTTCAATCCAAATCCATTCCTTTCTTTCTTTCTTTCTTTTCTCCTCCTAACCTATTTACTTCTTCTCTTTATTTTTCTTCCTCTGAGTTTGACAATGGCGGTCGGTGATGTTATGAGGATGGAGATTCCCGCCGGTGGAGATTTAACCGTTGCTCCCCCGGAGTTACATGTTCTCGCTGTTGATGATAGTATTGTCGATCGTAAAGTTATCGAGAGGTTGCTTCGAATCTCTTCTTGTAAAGGTAAATATCTCTCTCTAGCTCATTCAGCTCTGTTTTTTTTGTTTAGTTACAAACGTTGAACTATCTCCTCTGTTTTTACTTATGAGTGTCTTCTTGTTTTTGTTATCTCAGTGACGACTGTAGAAAGTGGAACTAGAGCTTTGCAGTATCTTGGCTTAGATGGAGACAAAGGAGCTTCTAATCTCAAGGTTCTTAATAAAATTTCTTCTTTGTTATCTACAAATCTGTACTTTTGCTCTTGCTTCTAGTCTTTGTATGATCATACGGATTTCAAAATAGATCAGCCTTCATTCTTTTGGTAATAAGATCTGATCTTGTCAAAGTATGGTTTTATTAACAACTCTGTGATTCAATATATAACAGGATTTGAAGGTGAATTTGATAGTGACGGATTACTCAATGCCAGGACTAACAGGCTATGATCTCCTCAAGAAGATTAAGGTAACAATAATTTTTTTTTTTTTTAAGTTATCGATCTGTGTATAAACGTGAATAAAAAGCTTCTTTGATGCTCATACAAAACTCCTTTTTTGATATTTGTAGGAATCTTCTGCATTCAGAGAAGTACCAGTAGTGATTATGTCATCTGAGAACATCTTACCTCGTATAGAAGAGTAAGTGATCGTATTGCGTGTAATAATAATTATACAAATCAGATCATATTTAAACTATATATGAGGCTAATAATAATCTTCTTCTTCTTGTTTACAGATGTCTCAAGGAAGGAGCAGAGGAGTTCCTGTTGAAACCGGTGAAACTAGCAGATGTAAAGCGAATAAAACAACAAATAATGAGAAACGAAGCTGAGGAATGCAAAACCTTAAGAAGCCTTTCTAACAAAAGAAAGCTTGTCGAAGAAAACATTGATACATCATCATCATCATCATCATCATCAAGTCATGATGATTCTTCTGTCAAGGATACTCAAACTTCAAAACGCATGAAATCAGAATCTGAAAACCTTTCTTCTCTACTTTGAATATATATATATATATATATATCCCTAGAGAGAGCCAAGACCCTTAGCTAACATCTTCTGTTAATATTCCTCATCTAAGTTTTTTTTGCTGATTCGTTTTTTTGTTTTGGGGTTAATACAAAAGACAATGTTTAAGAGAGTCATCATACTACTCGTTTCTTAAACAAAACTAAGAAAAAAAGGAAAAAAACGAATCATAGAAACTAAATTAACAACAACAAACGTTAGACAATTTGGTAAGCGAATCCTTCCATCTCTTCATTGATCTTTTCGCAAGGTAGCTCGAAACGACACAATGGACAAAAGTGACTAGTCCCAAGCCATTCTACAATACACTTATCGTCAAACTCATGTCCACATGGTAAAGACACAACTCTTGCTCCATCCTTCAACTCTTCCAAACAAATTGTGCACTTATCACCTATAGAGCTAGTCTTGTAGTATATTTTCTTGGTAAGAGACCTCATAGCGAGCTCCGTTGCGGGTCTAAAGCGTATAAAAGTAACAGTGTCGTCAAAGGAAAGATGATCACGAAAGGTCAATTTGAGAAACAGAGCACAATCTGTGGTATAATCATCCGAGGAAGTCACTTCAATGATACGATCGTTGGCTATGTAGGTCAGCGCAAACAAACTGGATTCTGGATCGAGAGGGAAACCTGCTTCCATCAAAAGATCATTAAGGTCTTCTCTACTACTAAGTCCTTCATCTTCTATGACGTAGTCCGCGAGCCACGTAATCGAGAACGTTCGTACAGTTTCATCCAACGTGACCATGGTTACACTTGCTTTGATTGTGCCTGCATCCGAGACCGCAGGGTTACGGTCGATTTCATGGCTGAAAGATACTTCACCACCTACCATAACGAATAATGTGATCTGGTTTCTATGGTTTTCTTTTTATGTATAGAGGTGCAAGATTATATATCAAACTAATAGCCTAGGAAATATGTAAATATTCTATAAAGTCTAGATTTACTAAGATTTAGTCTTATCACGTATAGGCAACTCTTGTGTGTATAAATACTTGTCTTCTCTTATTGGAATATTTCACAATATTTCACAAACCATGATTATCTTTATTTTTATTTTTTTATTTTTCACAATAAGATCATTAGAGTTGTGAAAAAACCCAGCTTCATACACACTTGTACTGAGCTCAACTCTTTTATGATCCCTTCTCTGATGTATTCAACACTTGAATACTTGATGTCACTGCTCAGAATAATCCATTAACAAGTCAAGAACACCTCCAGCTTGTTAATCTCAACAGAAAACTCCATAAGCTTCACCACTTATGAAACGTTCAATCACACATTCTCCATATGACTTCTGTTGACGCCATAAACATGTTACAGTGACTGAAACACCAACTATCCTTCTGCAAAACTTGATTCCCTTGCTATAGCTTCTAAGATTTACTCATGCGCATTGAGATCAAAATCCTTTGAATTCACTTGAATCAAATGCAGAAATCTGAATCATCTTAGCCTTCTGACTTGAAGCTCTTGATTCACCATGTAGAAAGTCTCACTAACCGGTTAAATATCCTGTATAACCTGAGACTGAACCTTTTTTTTCTACAACAACCTGTTTCAACAAACCAGAACTTGAACATAACCTTGTCCAATCCTTCTGTTCAAAAAAAAAAAAAAAAACAGACCCATCACCAGTAGATTTCAAACACTACAGGTAACCTTTAAATCTGTCTCATATCACCAAAGCTTGTGATAACCCTAAGACAATCCTTACAACAGCTTTCTCATCAATTCTAGAATCATGATGCCCTTCCTGCTGTAGTACAGACCTGCACCCAGCGGATCTCCACCAAACAACATGAACCTTGCACCATTCGATATCTAGACTTAAACCAAAGTCTATCTCTCCTTTATGTTACTTGGAGATACTCCATTTGAATGGTCTGCAAACGTCATTTCCTGAGAATATATTTATATATACTCCCCTTGGTGCAGACACAACAACCTTAAACTCCTTAGTTGTTGTCTTCCAAATGCAACTTTTAAGGTTCTTGCATTTGCATCCTTTTTAGGATTCCTTTTCATGAACACCGGCCTTGAGATGAGTGATATATCAATCTTGATATACAACACTTCCACAGTTTTGAATGAACAGCCTTGAGACAATTTCTGCAGAACTTGCACTTGTCTCTTTCAGTTTCTTCTACAGAGAACTCACTGAACAACTGTAATGACTTCATCTCCGTTTACTCAGTGTCTTCTGAAACTTTCAGAAACCTGCAACTCCTTTATAGAAACCAGCAACTTTGTTTCTGAATACCCTTAACAATCAACCAGCTTCAACCAAACCTGTAAGAATCTTTATCCTCTCATATTATACCCGTCGAGGTTGTTGATAACCACCTGTTCTTGGCTTCCCTTTCTTCTTAATAAACAGAACCTTTATGAACCATAATCACCAGTGAGTTCTGCAGCATTTAGATCCACCAGAGCCATAACCTTTGGATTTTAACCTGTCGAAGCTCAACATCATTTCTATGAGTTACACTGAACTTCACTGTTTCTTTTGATCCATTTACTTGTTCTTCTGAATCAGAAGATTAAACCATGGCCTCTTACTTGAAAAAACGTGTCAGAACATGTGACACATCTTCTTCCTTGTTGCAGCCACTCCAACTGATCCACTTAGCTCAACAAGAATCAGAAGAACACCAAGAACTTTTCTCTCTTTCAACAGCCTCGTCATCTCTACTTGGAGCACTCTTCATGATCTAATAGTGCAACAACTTAGGCTGATACACCACCAAAACCATACTTTAATCCCAGAAATCAAAATCTTGCATTTCTCTTCTGCAAAATCAACATACTTCTCTTGCACCGCTGTTCAAACGAACAAGACACGCCGCCTAACACCCCTTGATGCCAAACACCCTCCCGGTGACTAACACCTCTCGGCTAAGAAGACTTTCGACACAAGAAAATAGTACATCCCTTATAGCATACCATCAGATACTTCCTTTTTTCTTTTCTTGTGAAGATCCGAGTCAAAGCAGAAGATACACTCTGAGAAAAAATTGCTCCACCCGAGATAAGAACTACTTGTTCTCTTAGATTCAATCCTGCAGAAATTTTCATTTGCTAAACACAAATTTACAAAACCTTGCTGCATTCCCTCTGAAAATAGCAGCCTTGCAGCTTCACGTTCTCTGATAATCCACAACCTGCAGACTCTCTCATTTACAAGAACTGATAGCTACACACAGAGATAAAAACTGCAACCGAAACCCCTTTCAAAACTCAGCCAGACCACTGAAGTTCCCCAAACCGTTTCTGTCTTGACCAAACAGAAAACATGACTTGCTCCATAACCATTCTGCAACTTCCTTTTAACTGACCGAAGAATACCCTTACTGATACTCACACAGCCATAGAACGCCCATAAGATTCAAGGTTTTAAGGCGTCCCCTAGTTCCAAGAATCGTATGAGTCACCGATAGTTAGAACACCACCTTGTACTGACTTTACCAAACTGACATTGAATCTTGGCTTAACTCCTGTAAAACCAGAACATAATCCTTGTGTTCCAACAAACTTCCATGCAGAACTTGAGCAAACCTGAAACTTCAATACAGAACATCACATAAAACCTTGTGACTGCAGCGGAATCAGACTTAAAGTCTCACTGAACTTGAGTCTTGAAATTGATGTTCAATTTCGAAATCAACTCTAACCGGTTTCTTCAGCAATGATCAAATAACACCCATCATTGATAATAAGCTTCTCGCATCCATCTCTTCTCCTTTCCAAACAAGAGTAAACGTAGACACATACTTGTGACTGTCGTTGTCTTTACTCACTACAACCTTCAACTTCCTTACAGAAAATTAGAAACTTTGGATTTTACCGGAATAGCTATATATGAACTTTGCAATTCCAGTTTAAACATCTTTCTCTCAAGATTATTCTTCTTCAATCGTCACTTCCTCTGACGATGAGAATATTGACGTGGTTTCAAGCAACTGCTCCACCTTCGAACCAAACCGCTTCCAGCCATAAGACTTCGATTTGAAACTAGAGCTTCGGTCACTCCCTCGGCAGTTTTATCACCTTCACCGCCAGACTAATCTCCACCTTGAACGAACTCAGGTGACTTCGAGAACCTCCGTCTCAGCGTCGCACCGAAGAAGAAACATCAAAAGGTAAATAAATACCTTCTTTCACTTTTGATTTTGGGCATTTAAGAAAGTTTTAGGCCCACTAAACTTTCATTAATGAGACAAGGCCCATCTTGGTCCAACAAGAGAAGAGAGTTTTGTCGTGACTCTTCTCTTTTCTTCTCCTGACCGCCGTTCACCGTCACGCGTTCCCCGGCCAACATCTCAGTGTTGCCCAATGACTTTATGGTCACGATTCCCTTCCCTCGTGTTTCTTCCTTGACACCGAAACCCCAAAGCCTCTTCTCGACTCGTTTCGTTAATGACGCCGTCGTCTGCTCTTTGACGTTGTCTGAAACTCGAGCCAAACCCACCAGAATCTCAGCTTCCTCCGGCGAGACTCTCAGCGACTTCCTCGTCGTTTATCTCTAGACTCCATAAGAGGTACCGACAAGCTTCGGTTGTCAAACCCAGATTTCGACAGAAATCTAGCATCTCCTTCTCTACTCGATTTCAGCAAATCTATATCTCTAAACGGCATGAGCTCCACCTTCCTTGAGACATAACCAGATCCAACGTTCTTCTCTAAAGCTGCTCACCAAGAAGCTTTTCTCCTTCATAAAGCCGTGACCTTTTTTTGACAAAAGCATGAACTTTTCCTCGACAAACCTGAATCACGAACCTTGGCTCTGCTACCAATCTGTTGGGTTTTGTCAACCTCTACAGCCCCTCAAGCTTAAACCTTTGCCAATAACAAGAACACAAGAGCACAGCAAAACAGAGCAAACAATATCCTTGAGAAAAGAAATCAAAACAGAGCAAGATAAAGAGCACACAGAGAAATGTTAACCCGGTTCGTGGTGTTAACTAACCACTACATCTGGTCGGAATCAACAGATTCCCAAACTCCACTATAATCAGAGACAAGTTTACAGAGATAACTCAAGTGACATCTATGGATCTTAACAACCAAAGACTCACTAACAACACTCTGTAACACTTAAGAAAACTCCCCCCAAGATTACACTCTCACAAGTTTTCTCTCTACCAGAGATTATAGCTCTCTCTCTCTCTCTCTCTACATTGAGCCTCTCTCACTTACGGCCGCTTGGCTTTGCGACACTCTTTTCCTTGTGTCTTCATGTATTTGTATCTTTGGATTTTTGTCTCTCTGTAGTTGTTACAGCTTTCGTACTCTTGTTTTATTTGAGTTTTTAGTGTTCACTGTTTTGTTTGCTTTTACAGGTTTTAAGGAACATTGATCTAGTCTACGGAGGTGGAAGCATAGGTCTCATGGTCCTTTCTATGTACTATGATGTGTCATAAGTTATAATAAGTTCAGTCTCATGAATGAATCATTGAAGGTCGTAAGTTGTAGGTTAGTCTCATGAACTCTGATGTGTTGTCGTTTGTATGAACTTTGTTTGTGTTTTTTTGAATGAATGAATCAGTCAATGTTTCTTGTTCTCTTTTAAGTTTGAATTATTGTCTCTGTACAAAATAGATAAAATGCTTGAAGGAGTTTCATATTCATTTTGCAGGAGATAAATGGGAGAAGCTGAGATTGATATCCAACCTCTGATTACTTCTGCTATGGCTTTTGGAGACCCTGGAATAGTTAACTCTGTTGTGGTTCTCTGGTGCAAAGAGGAAACTGTTAACTCGTCGTGTTGTGATGTTGATCGTCAAGGGTCGATTTCATGTTTTTTTCTTTCTTCTTCTTGTAAGAATGAATCTTCTATATGTGTGTTGTAACCATAGGTCATACAAATATCTACAAATTCACAACTTTTTTCTTTCTTAAGAAGAAACTAACATTGGAGGGACAAAGAAGTTAAGAACTTCTAAAAAAATTTAGTAACTTTGAACAAAGCAAAATTTAAACTAAAACAATGGTTACGAACCCCTATACACACCATTGGAGATCTTCGCCATTCTAACAAGTGAAAGTTCTGAAGAAAACATTCCATTAAAATCATATGATTCTTGTGTCAAGGACATTCAATCTTCAAAAAGGATGAAAAAACAGAATCAAATGGTGCTAGTTTCACCGACAATGGGGAGAATCCAAGGACAATGATTCAGAAGAGTCAACAGGAAAAAAAACAAAAAAAAAAGAATCAAATGGTGTTTGTTTCACCGACTCCCTCATGTAAATTCTTCAATGCTTGCCACTCAAGCTTCGGATGCTCTTCTCCCAGAAGTCTTGGTCTGTCATCAATCGAGCACGAACCATCATTGTTGGTTTTGTAAGTGAGCCTGCAGACCGCCCAATCTGAATACGAAGACAACTCAAATTCTTCTACCTTCCAGCCGGTCCTTGAGAAGACACTCTCATCCATATTGAAAGAAAACTTGGTTTTGTGCCCAATGACGTTTTTGAATTTTTTTTTTCAATGATGTCTGTCACTACACCATTGATCCTCCATCGTTTCTTCTTGTCATTCAGTGAAAACATCAGATTCAGCTTCTCACGACGAGACGAGCACTTCCGCACAAAATAGTACCACTCGTTAACCTTGTAAAGAGGAGCTCCTTCGTGTTCAACCAACCATGGTTCCCTGGTATAGATTTCCTTCTCTTTGATGAAGCAGGTGAACTCTGAGCAACGGTTCTTTGGAGTGAGAAACAGAGTAACCAACTCTTTATCTGTCGGATTAAATCGGAATCCGTAGGTATAGAGACTTGGTGGGACGTCCTGACCAGAACTCAAAACATGATGTATCTCTTTCAACACACTCCATGTCAAAACGTGGATGTTCTGTCCCAGTTGATAATCTAGGCCTATCGCAGAAGGAATTCCAATCGTTGTAATACAGATGGCAGATCACCCACTCCTCGGAATCGACTAGCTTGAACTCCTCCATCTTCCAACCGGTAAGCTTTCGGGAGTTAGTGCTACGGTTGTACACGTAAAAAGCATATGAAGACTTCCATCCAAGAAGGTTTCTTTCTTCGTCACTGTCTCTAAAGATTGGCCAAACTACTTGCATCTGTGTCCATCCGTTGGACCTTCTATCAGCCATAAACCTTTTGTGACCGCTGGGCCTTTTGTTGATAAAGTAATACCACTCCTGTTCACCATAACACGGATCCCTCTCATGCCGAATAACCCATGGGTCCTCGTCATACAAGCTTGCGGTTTTGATGAAGCAACTGAAACCCTCCGGGGAACGTGTCTTCCGCGTGATGTAGTCTGCGATTTCTTCATCAGTTGGGTGAAAGCGAGACCCGAGTGAGTCCGACATGCTGTTTCTGTTCCAAATGGGTTCGAAGAAGATTCTACAAGAAAAAGCAACAAAGCATTAGAATCGTGTGATCAATGAATGCTGAAGAAACTTGGATAACAGAGGTCGAAGAAGATTCTACAAACAAAACGGAGTTGCAATATCAGAAACTCATACGGAAGAGATCAAGAAAGATGAGATTACCTGAATCAAGAAAGCTAGAAAAAAAGACGAACTTTGGACTCTCTCTTCTCTGTTTCTTGATGCTAACCTCTGATAAGCAAAACAATCCAATTGAAAATTTCTGTATCACAATCGCCAGAAGAAGATTTTACAAGAAAAAGATCAGTGCTGCGAATGATGAAGAAGAAACTCTTACCGAAGAGATTAGATGATTAACTGAATGTTCAAACTCTTCTCGTCGTTCGTGAAAGCAAGAAACCAAGATCTTGGACTCTCTTCTCAAGCAACGGGAATAATTAATAAATCCCTTTGAAAAACTCTGTTATATAGTACGTATATCACAATCGCCGACTTTCACTATTTTATTTTATTCGAAATATTTTATTAATAACATCTTCACAATTAAATAATTCCTGTAAACATAACTTTTCCTAATTTTGTTAGTTTGTATTTTTGACCGTTTATTTTCGAAATTGTATCTTATACATATATCAGGGATTTTAATTTTAGTTTAAAACACACTTGGAAAGAAGACAAAAAAAAAAAAAAAAAAAAAAAAACAGATCACTTCTTTATATGTATAGTAATCTAAACTATTCCCAAACATAGAAAACATTTGTGGAACTATAACCATTAACGATCACAAGTTTTCTATGTTTGGGAATAGTTTAGATATACACAAAATGTTTTCTATGTTTCAGGAATTGAGACTGATCACAAGTGATTCCTAGAGAAGAAGGATCCTGAGAGACGATTTCAGGAACTATAACCATTAACGATCTGAAACATTCCAAGTTTGTAGCTTTGTCGACATAAATCTTGGAGCCAAACGTTCTAGAAACTTCCAACAGAACATCCTCTTGGCCCAACATATCACAAGCAAGATATACAACTGGTGCATTTGGATAGTTCCATATGCAATTGATGATCTGATTTCATTGAACAAAGAAATCAACAATGGAAAAAATGTGAGAAACTCTCTCTACACAAAAGAAACGACTCAAGTTCATAAAGAGAAGTGATATGATCAAAAGTCCAAAATCACCTGTCTAATAGCAGAATGCTTACTAGGAAACCTCTGAGAGTGAGAGGCTTTCCCAAAAGTACAATCCAAGAAAATGTAATCAAGAGAGCATTTTGGAGCCATGCCATGTCTTCTTCCCACAAATTTCTCAGGTAGTCTCTGTAGGCAATCCAGTGTAAGCCTACAATCACCAGTGTGTAGTATGTTACCAAAACTTCCTTCAAACAAGAACATGACCGCTCCTGAAGTATTTCAATTATGAAAACAATTTTCATCAATTTGGAACAGCTGCTAAATAAGACTTCCACAAATCAAACAAGGATCAACAACATACCAGGACAATGATTAGCATCAAAGGCAGTAACTTTAAAATCACCATCTTGATCATCAACAACTACTGATTGCCCAATTTCAACTCTCACGAAGCAAGACTCATCAAGCTACACACACACACAATTACGACTATATTGAGACAAACAGAGAACGAGAACACACACGTAGACAAGAGAGGAGGAAACAGATAGTAAAATAAAAACCTGAGGGTGACGTTGAAGAAGAAGAGAGATGGTGAGGGAAGACGACGACGATGTTAGAATGAGAAATCCCAAAAGGTGTGATCTTTGTGAGCGTGTGTCCAAATGTGTCGACCGCAAATGGTAAACCTCTTGGCATCTCTATCGCCATCTCCTTCCTCGATCGCCGTCAATTTCACTCTAACAGCGGCGGCGATGGAGGTAGCCGCTAATTAGGGTTTCTTCTTCGGCGGTGATTATGAAATAATGGCGGATTTGTCCACAGAATTTTTCCCTCCGAATTTTTTTCTTCTTCTTAAATTATTTGGCGTTCGGTTTTGTTTCGGTTTACGGTTTTCTTTTGTTTAAGAAAAATTGAACCATATAGAAACCATATGTAATTTGGTTTGGTTACGGTTCGGTTTTTTTCTGTGGTCTTTTCGGTTTTATCAAAAATGAAACCATATAAAAACCCTATGTATCACGGTTTGGTTTGGTTTCGATTTGGTCTCGGTTTTTAATGGTTATTCCATACTTTAAAAAATAGATAGTTGATACATAATTAAAAAAATAATCATAAAAGTAAAACCTAAACATAATTCAAAAAAAAAAAAAAAAAATAGAATCCAAATATAGTCTTCTAAACCTAAATGCTTAATTGAAATTTAAAATTTTAAAAAGTAAAAGCTATTGAAAATGATAACCAAAAAAAAAAACTTGGAGATCAATAACTATAAGCCCAATAAAAATAATTATTGATATTGTTATACAATATAAATTTATAAGTTGGAGAAAAAAGGTATATCTAATTATCCTAAATTTTTATAAAAAACCAAAAAAAAACCCATTCGGTTTTATGGTTTTTAACCAGACCAAACCTAAACCAACTGGTTAATAAAATAAAAACCAAACAAAATTTTAAACTTAACCATAACCAAACCAAACCATCTATTTCGGTTTGGTTCAGTTCGTTTTTTTGGATTTCGGTTTTTTTGCCCACCCTTACTTAAAAGCCCTGTTTTAGAAATCGCTAGGCGCTAGTCGGCCAGGTGGAGTGGGCCTAGCGCCTAGCGAGAAAATCGGAGATTAAACGGAGATTAATCGGGGACTAGTTTTAGGGTTATTTTACTAAAATAATAATAAAATAAAAATATATAGTATTAAATATATGTATAGTTTTGTTTATGTTAATATAAAAATATCAAATAATATATAAAACTATAGTATTGTCTTTAAAATTACGGTAAACACATAAAAACGTAATTTTAAAAGAGTATTTATGATTTTCATTAAAAATTTATACATTTGTTATTATAAAACATTATAAACTCTTAATTTAAACGTCTAAATAACAAAAAAATACATATTTGATTTATATTTGGCACTAAATATAATCATTATATACAAAATTAAGCAGGAAGTAAACGAATTAGACAGATTATAGTCAAATTAGACAGATAAATTAAGAGTTTATAATGTTAGAACACCAAATGTACTTCAAATCATAGAAACACCGTGGGATAATTAATTAGTTTTATTTATTATAATGTTAGATTTTTATGGTATTTAATTTAGTAGTAAAATTATTAATTTTTAATGTTTAGTGTTTTTTATATATATAAAAAGTGATACAAATATTTTTAAAAAATTATAATTTATATCAGTATAAACACTAAAAATTATAATATATAACTGTTTGCATAATGTATAATTAATGAAAATAATATTTGGTCTTTATTAAAGAGAATACTATTATTGTTTGTATGATGTTAAGTTTACTTAATTTAAAGTAAAAGTAAGTGTATTTATTAATTTAAATTCAGTATTAGCTCAACTAAATCTACATTTAGTTTTACAATCAAAATATGTAAAGCAAAAAATTCTACAGAATGTCTATACAAAGAAAATCTTTATAGTTGTAAAAAAAGTTTTAAAGTTTCTTTTCAATAATTAAAAATAAAAAAATAATAAGAAAAGAAGACAAAATCTATCTTCTTCTCCGCCGTTTCATCCCCCAGCCCAAGCATCCTCCATTAAACATGATTCACCTAGAGTCGAAAAAAAAATAAATATCTTTTTATTACTATGCTTCTTTCTAATAAAATAATTATTTGGTAATGAACCAAAGTGAAGAATAATTATCTTTTAAAAGTGAGCGGTGTAAAATCAAATTTTTTTTTGTTTACAGATGCATGGATAACACCCTGTGATACAAAAGCAAACCATACCAGAGAGAAAAATAGAAAACAAAATAAGTAACAATATCAGTTTCAAGAATAAACAGAGAAGAAGTAACAAATAATCACATTATTTTAGGCAATAAGCTTACCAAAATTAGATTGATTAATATAGTTCCATTAATTGAGATTCCAGAAACAGTTATTTTAGGAAAATAGTTAGGGGTTAATGTTATAAATAAAATTAATTAAATAAGCAAATTTTAAAGGGCATAAACCAAAATGTACTTCAAAAATGTTAATATAGATTTTCAAATTTTGGTCGATTTTAGTAGTTTTAGTAATTGGATTCTTGTGCAATTTTCTAGAGATTAAGATTGTAAATATTTTTTAAAATAACTGTAACTAAAAGGGCATAATTTTAAATGTACTTTAAAATGTATATATAGATAAAGGGATTAAAATAGGTTTGGAGATTTTAATCTTGTTTAAAAATTAAATGTGTAGAGTTGTGTTTGGAAACATCTAAAATGTATAGATTTTGTCAAGCTTGCTAGGACAATAAGCTTACGAAAATTAGATTGATTAATATAGTTTCATTAATTGAGTTTCCAGAAAATGTTATTTTAAGAAAATCGTTAGGAGTTAATGTTGTAAATAAAATTAATTAAATAAGCTAATTTTAAAGGAGTTTGAATGGAGGAGCTTATCACCGAAATGATTGACTTTATAACCTTTTACAATCAATTAATTAAATAAACCAAAATGTACTTCAAAAATGTTAATATAGATAATCATATACATCATACGTACAAGGAGTTTGAAAATATTTTTTAGCTAAAAGACTCTTTTTTTTTTCCCTCTCTTTTTAAAAGGTTTCGAAGAAAACTAATGCAATCTGCTTTTTTTCTTCTCATTAGAGAAAGAATTTCCAAAAAGGTCGATAATGCCAAATTGCTCTGTTTTTTTTTTTCCAGGCTCGGGGAATCGAAGCCGGGCTTGTGAATTAATTTATGCTTGTTGAATTCCAAACCTACCCTTTGAATCTTTGATTCGGAGTAACGTGACCATTAGTCAAGGTGTAGAGAGAAACGACGTCGGACGAGCAAGTGTGAGAACAAAATCTAAAACTTAACGACCAAAATTTAGCTTTATAAGCTTGCTTTTGAGAATGAGTGCATCTATGCTACCAATCTTTGTACCACTACAACTAATTTCTCCTCCGGATGGATCAAATGAAATTCATGACACGATCTTCGAAGCATACTTGTGAGTCAAGGAACATCATCACACTGACTCTGCTGCAACACGTTCTTCTCCGAGAATGTTCTTCTTTGTTATCTACAAATCTGTACTCCTGCTCTTGCTTCTAGTGTTTATGATCATACGGATTTCAAAATAGATCAGCCTTTTTTGTTTGAAAAAAAATATATCTATAGATCAGCCTTTTTTAGTTATTCTTTTGGTAATAAGATCTGATTTTGTCAAAGTGTGGTTTTTTTTAACAACTCTGTGATTCAATTTATAACAGGATTTGAAGGTGAATTTGATAGTGACGGATTACTCAATGCCAGGACTAACAGGCTATGATCTCAAGGAAGGAGCAGAGGAGTTCCTGTTGAAACCGGTGAAACTAGCAGATGTAAAGCGAATAAAACAACAAATAATGAGAAACGAAGCTGAGGAATGCAAAACCTTAAGAAGCCTTTCTAACAAGAGAAAGCTTGTTGAAGAAAACATTGGTACATCATCATCATCATCATCATCATCATCAAGTCATGATGATTCTTCTGTCAAGGATATTCAATCTTCAAAACGGATGAAATCAGAATCTGAAAACCTTTCTTGTCTACTTTGAATATATATATATAGAGAGAGAGCCAAGACCCTTAGCTAACATCTTCTGTTAATATTCCTCATCTAAGTTTTTTTTTGGTCATTCGTTTTTTTGTTTTGGGTTAATACAAAAGACAATGTTTGAGAGAGTCATCATACTACTCGTTTCTTAAACAAAACTAAGAAAAAAAGGAAAAAAACGAATCATAGAAACTAAATTAACAACAACAAACGTTAGACAATTTGGTAAGCGAATCCTTCCATCTCTTCATTGATCTTTTCGCAAGGTAGCTCGAAACGACACAATGGACAAAAGTGACTAGTCCCAAGCCATTCTACAATACACTTATCGTCAAACTCATGTCCACATGGTAAAGACACAACTCTTGCTCCATCCTTCAACTCTTCCAAACAAATTGTGCACTTATCACCTATAGAGCTAGTCTTGTAGTATATTTTCTTGGTAAGAGACCTCATAGCGAGCTCCGTTGCGGGTCTAAAGCGTATAAAAGTAACAGTGTCGTTAAAGGAAAGATGATCACGAAAGGTCAATTTGAGAAACAGAGCACAATCTGTGGTATAATCATCCGAGGAAGTCACTTCAATGATACGATCGTTGGCTATGTCGGTCAGCGCAAACAAACTGGATTCTGGATCGAGAGGGAAACCTGCTTCCATCAAAAGATCATTAAGGTCTTCTCTACTACTAAGTCCTTCATCTTCTATGACGTAGTCCGCGAGCCACGTAATCGAGAACGTTCGTACAGTTTCATCCAACGTGACCATGGTTACACTTGCTTTGATTGTGCCTGCATCCGAGACCGCAGGGTTACGGTCGATTTCATGGCTGAAAGATACTTCACCACCTACCATAACGAATAATGTGATCTGGTTTCTATGGTTTTCTTTTTATGTATAGAGGTGCACGATTTCAAAGCAAATATTGCTAGAACTTAGAAACATATAAAGAACAACTTTTCTTTAGATTTATAAATTCTGTCTTATGAAACAAACTGAAAGTGTGAGAACTATTGATATGAATCACTATAGAACAATGGAATAAAGATTTCTTTAAACTCTCTTTTGACTAATAGAAAATCTGTTTACAAGTTTGTTCTAAACAATTTCCTATTCTCTCAAAACTCTCTTTCTAAGATAATAACACAAATCATTTGTGCTAAGGCCATGCTTATCTTAGAATTTTGTTAAAAGCCATGCTTATCTTAGAATTTAATTAAAAACATTAAAAAAAAATTCTGATTAAGTTGAAATGAATGGTTACAATGGAAAAATAATCAATGTTACAATTATTACAAACTATTCTCAAACATAGAAAATATTATATATCTTTTTGAGGGATTGAGACGGTAAGGTTGTGTGATCAGGCTAAGATGTCAAACACAAAAACCTTACTGCGCTAGAAACTCAAGTGATTCCGAGAGCGTTTCCTAGCGTTCATAAGCTCCATCAATGATGGTAGAGGCCGAGGCACAGGTGCGTTCATTGATCTGTATAGCTTTCTCAAATCCCCACTGAGATCCTTGCAAATCTCCTTTGAAGAAGAAGAAACGCTTCTACAAGACTCCTTCTCTACTGCTTCTTCTTTAGTATCATCTTGTAACGACTCAACTACTTCCTTTATATTCAGATTTTCCAATACTGGCGAGGTTTTGTTGGTGTGTACAGATTGAGTGTGTATGACTTTTCTCTCATGTAGTTGATTAGATTCTTGAGAACTTAGCCTTGCCCTCCCAAACAGAGTTACAGGAAGATTTTTGTCAGGGGATAAACTCAGAAGCTTCTTCTTTGTGCCAGATGCTTCGATTACAGGTTCTAGCTTCGATTTTGCAGAAGAATCCAGAATAATTTCTTCACTCATGAGACAGCAACTAAAAGCTACGGTATGAGTATCAGATGCTGCAACGGGAGAAACTTCCATGTCGATGTCTAGAAGCTTCCAGAAAGGATCATCAGGCGAAAACCGACTGATGAAACAGTTCTTCTTCACATAGTTCAGTTCCATTGCTCTACAAGAAGGAACTGTTGACACAACCCATTTTGGAGAAAGAAGATGCAACGCTGTTTCCAATTCTTCACGGGATGAATGCATAGAGTAACACACATGCCAAAGACCAAACTCATCCTTGACAGCTTCACTAAACCTAACTTTCCTCTGCTTTTGAATTTGGCTTCCACTTTCTGAATAATCTTCGTCATCACAAACATACCACTGAGCTGAAGGGCGGATGATAAGAGGTTCATTCTGAAGTTTCGATCTGGCCTCAGCAATCTTTGCACTTGTTCTTTCATACAGTTTAGGGAACCCACTGAATATGTGAAACCGGGAAGAAGGATCTTCAGAGACAATTTCAGGAACTATAACCATTAACGATCTGAAACACTCCAAGTTTGTAGCTTTGTCGACATAAATCTTGGAGCCAAACGTTTTAGAAACTTCCAACAGAACATCCTCTTGGCCTAACATATCACAAGCAAGATATACAACTGGTGCATTTGGGTGGTTCCATATGCAATTGATGATCTGATTTCATTAAACAAAGAAATCAACAATGGAAAAATGTGAGAAACGACTACAGTTCATAAAGAGAAGTGATATGATCAAAAGTCCAAAATCACCTGTCTAATAGCAGAATGCTTACTAGGAAACCTCTGAGAGTGAGAGGCTTTCCCAAAAGTAGAATCCAAGAAAATGTAATCAAGAGAGCATTTTGGAGCCATGCCATGTCTTCTTCCCACAAATTTCTCAGGTAGTCTCTGTAGGCAATCCAGAGTAAGCCTACAATCACCAGTGTGTAGTATGTTACCAAAAGTCCCTTCAAACAAGAACATGACCGCTCCTGAAGCATATGTCCAATTATGAAATTTTCGTCAAAAAGAGATATCTCTCAATTTGGAACCGGAACAGCTGCTAATAAGACTTTTCACAAATCAAATAAGAAGCAACATACCAGGACAATGATTGGCATCAAAGGCAGTAACTTTAAAGTCACCATCTTGATCATCAACAATCACTGATTGCCCAATTTCAATTCTCACGAAGCAAGACTCATCAAGCTACACACACACACACACACACACAATTACGACAATAATGAGACAATCAGAGAACGAGAACACACACGAAGACAAGAGAGGAGGAAACAGATAGTAAAATAAACCTGAGGGTGACGTCGGAGAAGAAGAGAGATGGTGAGGGAAGTAGAGTAAATAGGGAAGACGACGACGTTAGAAGGAGAAATCCCAACGGTGTGATCTTTGTGAGCGTGTGTTAAGAAATGATGTCTCTTTCTTCTCTTCGTCGTCGTCGTCGTCGTGTACGGTCCAAATGTGTCGACCGCAAATGGTAAACCTCTTGGCATCTCTATCGCCATCTTCTTCTCCTTCCTCCACGATCGCCGTCAATTTCACTCTAACAGCGGCGGCGATGGATGGAGGTATCCACTAATTAGGGTTTCTTCTTCGCCGGTGATTAAGAAATAATGGCTGATTTGTCCATAAAGGCGAGGGAATTTTTCCCTCCGAATTTTTTTTCTTCTTAAAAAGTAACATTTTTAATTTGATGATCTTAATTACACCTTTATACAAAAAAAAACTTTTTTTATATTTTTGGTCGAAATAAAACGTTACTAATTTATTTAAAGGAAAAAAATCAATTTAATTTAATCACATGAATACAAATATTCAAGAACTCATACAAATCGACTACAGTAAACACAACATTAGACATAAGATTGCCAACTGAATAATTCACACTACATAATAATTATACATATCATACAAGGAGTTTGAATATGGTTTTTAATGTTTGTTTGTGGTTTTGTGATACTTGTCCTTGACCCAACGAAAACCAATAGCAGAACCTGTCTTGAGCTTCTTGAAACCAGAGGAAGCTACAGCTTTCGTCTTCTCCAACCCTTGTCCCATCTTCTCCTTGTACTTAGCCGTGTTCGTGTTCGACGGCTTCGTTCCACCTCCGCCGCTTTTAACGACGGCCCCGCCTCCTATCCGGCCTCCTTTCGCACTATTGTCCCATTGGTCAGCCCACGATGTTCCGTCCATTAAAGCAAGCTTTGATGATTCTGAGTATATAACCAAAAGTAATGAGTATTGATGATTTTTTTTTAAGGTGTTTGTGATTCTCTCTTGTTTTCTATGTGGTGTTTATATATACATACACATTCATAGTTCAAGAGACGTGTTTTTGTGTGTGGTCAAACGTTGTGTTCGTGATTCGTGAACGAATATGACTTCTATTGATTTGCTTCTTCTTTTAACCTTATTTTTATAGTCATGTGGAACCTTCGCTGGAGAGGAAAACACACACACAGATTGATATTATTCTAATAATAAAAGAATCTCTCGTGGAAAAAATAGCCAAAGTTTTATTAGAATAAAGGTAACCGCATTGAGGAAACTTCTTCTAATTCGCCGTTACAAGACGCAAGACCCTGAATGAAGTCGAGTCATATCTATCTACTAAGCCAAAAGACTTTTTTTTTTGTTTTCTGTCTTTAAAAGGTTCTCGAAGAAAACTAATGCAATCTGCTTTTTTCTTCTCATTAGAGAAAGAAATTTACAAAAAAAAAGTGGATAATGCGAAATTGCTCTGTTTTTTCCAGTCTCGGAGAATCGAAGCCGGGCTTGTGAATTAATTTATGCTTGTTGAATTCCAAAACTACCCTTTGATTCGGAGTAACGTGATCGTACCACCACCATTGGGTGGTTTTCGGATTAGTCAAGGTGTAGAGAAACGACGTCGGACGACCAAGTGTGAGAACAAAATCTAAAACTTAACGACCAAAAATTAGCTTTATAAGCTTTTGAGAATGAGTGTATCTATGCTACCAATCTTTGTACCACTACAACTAATTTCTCCTCCGGATGGATCAAGTGAAATTCATGATATGAACGATCTTCGAAGCATACTTGTGAGTCAAGGAACATCATCACACTGACTCTGCTGCAACACGTTCTTCTCCGAGAATGGTAAAAGCTATGCCAACAAAGAAACAACAACAACAACAAAAAGAGAGGTTAGAATCTTGAATATTTCTGGAAATTCTCAAGACAACTTTTATTACAGAATGGTAATAAAAACACATGGGCAGTGACCAGAAACTGTCACAGCAATAAGAAGAAACCAAAAAATTCTCCAGAAGCAAACAATGGATATTAACTTATTTAGATTTACAACTAACCTGACGAGCGACCTGAGCTACACGTCGACTATCACGAGCTGGTTCTGTACCAGTGAAAGAATCCAAGTAAATGTTGCCTTTCTCACCAGTCTTTTGTCTCCGGTTTCTGATCTCATCGTCATCATCATCTTGTGAGGACAAACCTCCTCTTTCAGGGCTGCTGGTGCTGTCTCTTCCATCCATGTTACGCTTCCTCTTATATGAGAATTTGACACACGGTTTCTCAGAAGGCGACAAAGGTGTAGTACAAAGCTCAGTATTAGTCTCTTTCTCTTCTTCCTTCCTTGCTTCTGTAAGTGATCCCACATCAGCACAATCTCCACTGGCCGTTTTCCTTTCTACCGACTCAGCTTCTCTGCGTCTACTTAGTATGGAAGGAAGAGTATGAAGACAAGGATCTCTGTTCTCTTTATAAGAACAATGGTTAATACTAAAATCTCTGTCACTCATAAGTGGTTTGTTCCCATTAGCCACTACTGATCTCTCATGGTTGCTAGAATCCTCACGCACTTCTAAAGAAACTGCTTCGTTGGCGTTTTTTCCTTCGTTGCTAAGATTTGTTTGACGATCATTAATCAATTTCTCAAGGAGAGAACGTGATTCTCGTAACTCCGTCCTTAGCTCTCCCACTATATCTTCAGCTTCTCCAAGTTGAGCTTCAAGTTCCTCAATCTTTTGCTGCTTCTTCAAAGAAATAGCTTCTGCCTCCTTGACCTATAACCACAGATTTTTAGAAGATTATGCTACAGTCTCAAGTTAAACAGCTCTGATCGAACAGTGAGTTACTATAATAAGTGTAAACTAAAGAACAAGTTCTCACACTACCTAGGTCCTCCCTACAAAAAGAAACTCCTCAAATTTATGGTTGATTCAGAATTCACTCCTAAAATACACAGAAATGAAATCTCTTTCCAAAACAACATTTGAAGTACTATGAGATCTAGGGAATGTGAGTCTATTTGGAAATCAGAAATGATACCCTTGCAAAGCTAAATCATCATATATACAATTACAATATCAATTGATTTTGTGGTACATAAGAATTAAGCAAGTGTAAGTCTCCAGGTCATAAACCTGACTTAACTAAATAAATCACAAAAAAACTATCTCTACAGCGCTTTCAATGGAGCAAAACAAACAACAAAGAAACAGTGGCCAAAGCATATAATTCTGAATGTGGCTGTAAGATTTTACCAATGATGTAACTAAAAGCTCATAGTCAATCAGAAATGTCAAAACTTGATGTGAATGAAACAACTTGACAGAAACAAAATCTACATTTTTGTGAAATAACGTTACCTTGGAATCATACATCTGTTTAAGCCTAAGACAAGTACGGAGAGCCTCATCTCTAACCGCGGAAAGCTCTTGTTGAAACCCACGAGCTTTTTCTCGGATATCATCACACGCGCTGCCGCTTCCTTGGCCGTGTTCAGTATCGTATCCGCGTAAGCCTTCTTCAAGGCGGTTAATTTCTGCTGAGAACAAAAAAACGAAACAATTCATCGCAAACCCCAGAAACGAAAAACACAAAACCCAAATCCGAAAACACCGATTCGGATCAATACACGGTAATATAAAACGGAATCAGAGACAATAATCATTCGTAAAAAGAGAAATGAAACCTAAACAGAAACAGAGAAGAAACGAAAAAAAAGTTTTAATCGATTGGGGAATGTGAAGTCGGAAACGACGGAGATTTAGGGATTAAAAATGGGATTTTTACCTCTGGATCGGTCATTAGGGCTGAGAATGCTGTTACGGAGAGGCGATTTTTTTTTTTTTTTTTTGTCCGACCGAAGTCGCGAAGAAGAAAAGAACGAAGTTGAAGAACAAAAAAAAAAAAAAAGGGTGGTTTGTTTTTTTTTTTTTTTTTTCCCCTTATGTTTTGCCTTTCGCCTTGAAAGAATCTGTCAGTTAGGAACGGAAATGGTATAATTACTCTTTTACCCTTGACTTTTCCAGTTTATTACGAAAACACCACATAGTGTCGTCGTCCCTTCACGAAATGTAAAGTAAACCGACGGTGCGGTTTTCCCGTCGTTGTTCGTTTCTTACATTACGTGAGACCAAAAAAACATGTCGTTCCGCTCTTAGATTCTACTACGTTAAATTACATTATTATATAATATAATCTGTTGCAAACATACAAAGAATGATTTCACAACTCTACAATATAATATGGTATGACCGTATATGAGTCATTAGTCAATATTGTCTTGTTGTTGCGTGTGGGGGTGTAGAGCAACTCTAAAGGTTTTCAAAATATACTAAAAGCTTATAAAGGGCTTGGGCTTGTCAAGTGGGGGAAGTGGAACAACATCATTCGATCTTTTGAAGAGTTAATTAAAAAAAAGGCATTTGTCTTAACAACATATTCGGATTTAGGCACTTTAACATGTGCCTTACAAAAACAGGCACTTTAATGTGCTGTAAAGTTCGTTTTGCCCTTCTATATGTGATGTCATTCTCTTCTCGTCTCTTTCGCTGACTGATCAAAGCCAAATTTTTTTGTTTTTCTGTTCGAGAGTTTATAGTTGCCAACAAATCTGTAGTCGAGTTTCTTTACTCATCTAGCTTGTAATCGTTCATTGCTGGCCCTGCAATTTTGTCATTCATCTCTTAATTACTTTAGGAATCCTTTCGACGGTGAAGACGAGGAGTAAGACGTCTTCAAGCTTATGGTCGTTGCTCAATTACATCCGTAAAAAAAGTCAGTGAGGCGCGTCTAGACTTAAAATATCCACAGCGAGAGAGGGCAATTCAAGATTGCAAGAAGGATTCCCAATTGCTCAGAAAATATGTGGCCGCACATGTAAAACGGTTTGTAACTCGGCCAATTAAATACGGCGGCGAACTCAACGCCGCCTCAGATTTCAATCCCATGTTAAATTCAGATTTAATGCTCTAAGCTTGTAATCGTGTTGTCTGGGAGGTATAGGATTTGTCAATTTTGAAGTTACATAAACGTCTCTCACTATATTTTACCACCAAACTAATCAGATATATCAATGAGCGATGGCTCTCTGCATCAAGTTGGAGGTACACCATTTCCTTTTTTTTTTTTGCTTATGTATATCTACAAGTATCGAGAGCAACCTTTTATTTCATATATACATAGTCCTCAAGTCTTTCGTTTTAAAAGACGGATGGCTAACCAGTAACCAGTTCTAGATGAAACAATTGTGATTTGTTTTCTTCCGGTGGTGAAGGTTAGTCATTTTACAGCTTTCTGCTCTATCATTTACGTTTGATGTAGAAACTATAATGTTTAATATTATTTTGTACATTGTACTTGTCAGATATTGACATCATCATGTTATCTCTCAAGTGAAGATTCGTGTCCAAAACTTAAATTTTGCTGATTTGTTTGTGAAATTTCATCAACCTTTTTCTGTGTTTGACTCTCTTAACTTTTCTTTCTCACTCGTTTGAGTTTTAAAATTCCTAAGGAATTGAACACGTTGTCTGAAGGTAAGGAGATAATATTTGGCATTGTGCATTTTGTCACTGCAATTTTAATTGGTTTCCCTTTGGGTTTAGTCATCTGCCTTGGCTTTAGGGTATAGTTTTGAACACTAACTCCATCGTTAAATTGGTTTCCCTTGGGTTTAGTCATCTGTCTTGGCTTTAGGGTATAGTTTTGAACACTCACTCCATCGTTAAATTGGTTTCCTTGGGTTTAGTCATTTGTCTTGGCTTTAGGGTATAGTTTTGAACACTCACTCCATAGTTAAATTTGTTTCCCTTGGGTTTAGTCATCTGCCTTGGCTTTAGGGTATATTTATGAACACTGACTCCATTGTTAAATTGGTTTCCCTTGGTTTTATTCATCCCTCTTGGCTTTAGGGTATAGTTATGATTTATGGACACCGAAGAACAGGAGCATACCTGGGGGAACCGGAGAGGAGGCATGTTGATTGAGAAGGAGAGCGAGCAATCAACTCTGCTGCCAACGAGGCTGAGAAGTCGGTGTGATATTAAGGTTTCTGTGGACAAAGAAACACTGAAACACATTCTGTATTTTATCAATGTATTGTCTTGCTTCTCTTTTCAAGCGTTTACATGCTTAATTACATGACGTCAGCAACCCATTTGTTCATTGACATTAAGATTCTCGCACATTCTCTCAAGGACAATATTGTCCGAAAAAGCTGAAATTTGCTCTACAGTTAAAGTATATTGTATATAGTGCCTAAAACCGAGAGTTCTACCCAAATAATGCCTATTTTGACAATATTCCCTCTTTTAAAACCTGTTTGAACAAATATTATTTTCTGTTTTAAGTACTCAATCATGTACTCTCTCATGATCCATGCCTTCTTCTAAAAATCCTGATTTAGGAAAGTCCCATACTCATCCAAATTGGTTAAAGCTAAAACTAAAAAGGAGAAAAGTCTGCTTTTCTAATGGCTTTATATATAAACTACTCCTTTAATTTCATCATCAATCAATAATAGTTAATGGTGGCTTTCATTCCTGACCAATATTTGTGTTTTTCCTTTTCCTTTTTCCTTTTCACGGTAAATGTTTTATTTAAAAAAATCTTTGGTAACATGCATGTTGTTGAAGTTGAATCCCCATGCTTAAACTTGAACGGGATGATCATGACACCACGTTTTTTAAAGTAAAAACCACTAGCTAGAATATAAAGTAAAAAGTTCATATATATATTTCTTGTATTCTTTACTATTTTAGTTAATTAGGTTTTTATCAATAAAAGTAGAAAATTGAGACAAATTACGACAACGCAGAGGACATAAAGATTGGAGCAAAGAAAAGAGAGGGAGCCGATACAGATGCAAGGCTAATTTTGTGTGATTAACCAAGGTTGGACGAACCTCGTCATGATACTCTTCGGTTTCTTAAATCGTTTTAAACATTTTTTTTTTTTTTTTTTGTCAACTCGGTTTAAACATCTTACACCTAGTACAATGAAGTTGGCTCTTACATTTTACTAGACTCCAATTTTTGAAAGTTTTATGATCATCAGAATTTGAAAGAAAGTTGGTTTATATTGATACTTATAATCTCTTACGTACTTACTAGTAAGTAGATCTAACCGACTGATCAAAACATTGGTCATATTTTATATGAATACATACGAGTACAATGATTTTTTTTTTTTTAACGAAAGTCATATCTATTCTATTTGTGTGAATTCAATTATTTATTTGAAAGAATGCGGTTTAAATACTTTATATAATATATTTTTTATTAATTAAGATTGGATTTAGAGATAGTGGTATGCAATGTGAATTGATCCGTTTGAACACTTTGAGGAGATTCATATATTAATCAAATCATTCTTCTAAGGGATACGTGGTTTTAAAATGGACAACTTGTAAGGGAAATTAAACTTTTAAAAGGCAATTAATTGATGGGCACAAAAAAAATTAAATAATTGATGAATATACATAAAATACTAGTATTAAAAAGATGAGGATATCATGTGCTCCCATTGGCTCCCATGTCTTCATCAAATATTTTGATGCCACAATTTGGAATATTCTTTACATCCCTTAGTTTATCAATCTTTTAATTGTAACTAGAAGTAAAATTTATCGTGAAATCGTCACAACATATTCAATATTTAATCTTTTAAAAAGGGGGTTTGGGGGCTTTATTTAGATTGAAAAGCTGAGGATGGAATAAGGACGAAGTGTTTTCTTTCAACAGATTTGAAATTTCCAAGGTAACTTCTGATTTGCTCATACGATTCGTAGCAAGAAATGGTTTTTTTTATTAATATAAAAGGTAAACAGGTTGGATGTAAATTGGGAATCGCACTCATGGAGTTGACCAGATTCGTTTGAATAACTTACATTACAAACTATAACACACACTTATAATAATAATACACCATTTATACTACAATCAACAGCTTTTATGAACCACCATTATAATTCCTCATTCATCTCTATGACACTATTAGCGTAGTTTCATGCATCATGCGCACAAAGGCATAAGTCCGTTACCAACTTTTCCTCATTTTTATATTGAAATGTTCAACAACAACAAAAAAACACACTAGAACACATTTTTTTGCGTGTGAGAAGGACGTAGAGACACATTCAATTTTGATTAAAAAAAAAAAAAAAAGGCACTTTCAATTTAAAATGACAAAAAACAATTAACAAAGAGAGAGATCATCAGAATATATCCAAATATTAATACATAAAAATAAAATCTTGGGAGGAAGATTAGATAAATATATAGAGAGACAAGAAGGTCACCGAGAAAACAAGTGACGAACAAATAACAAATAGACACATCTCACGTTATCGTAACAACAACACAAGAGTGTAAGTAATGCCACGTGGCTTATATCGTGTTTTTTTTTATAATAAAAATAAAAATAAAAAGACAAGAAGCAAGAAGAAGTAAGCTCAGATCCACTCACCACATACACACACACACACCTCGTCTCTCCCTTATTTGTATGTTCGGTTCTTCATAAAAAAAAAATTAAAAGATTACGAAAGGGTAAACATATCCAAAAAGCGACGCAAGGGCAAAATCGGAAAAAGCTTCTTTTTTTTCTTCTTCTTAATGGCCGCCGTTAGCAGCTCGTCGGAGACAGGAGACAGTGGCGCCGTCGTGAAGAGAGATGAGATCATGTTGTTCGGAGTTAGGGTTGTTGTTGATCCGATGAGAAAGTGTGTTAGTTTGAACAATCTCTCTGATTACGAACAAAAGTCTTCGCCTGATGATGAGATCCCTAAGCTTCTCGTCGCCGCCGGAGAAGATAAAAACGAAGCGGACGCTACGACGGTGATTCTCGCCGACGGTTACGCCTCCGCCAATGACGCTGTTCACATCTCGTCTTCTTCCGGCGGTAACCGCGAGAGGAAACGAGGTACTACTCCTCTGTTTTTTTTTTTTGTTTGATTGAACAGATTCAGATGATTGTATTATCAATCTTGTTGTAAAAAATTTGATCTTTATCCAAGTTTTGTGATTGAATCTATATGCATGTTGGATTTGCTTTAGCTGATTGATTGATTGATTTGTACCTCGATTTAGGAGTTCCGTGGACTGAGAATGAGCACAAGAGGTTCTTGATTGGGCTTCAGAAAGTAGGAAAAGGAGATTGGAAAGGCATATCAAGGAACTTTGTGAAGAGCAGGACTCCTACTCAAGTTGCTAGTCACGCTCAGAAGTACTTCCTCCGACGAACCAATCTCAACCGTCGTCGCCGAAGATCTAGCCTTTTTGACATTACAACCGAGACGGTAACTCTCTCTAATCTTAGCTTGATTCATTTTGTTTTCCTTACTTGTCATATTTGAGTGGAATAGGTGTTCTGTGCTTTCTGATAGCTCTTTCCTTTCGTAGAAGTCAATTTGTTTTTAGTATTTCCTCTTTAGAATTTAAGGACAAAGAAGTATCATAATGATTTTGGTCAAATTGGGTAATATGTCTTTCAAGCTGTACTTAGTAAGTAGATAAATTCAAGATTGGGGGTTATAGCCTATAGGTAGAGATTTTATTTATCACAATAATGGTAAGTGTGTGACAGTTAGGTTTGATTGGTTTTTATCAGGTTACAGATATGCCCATGGAGCAAGATCAGGCTCAGGAGAACTCACCATTACCTGAAACCAACATCAGCTCTGGACATCATCAAGTTATGCAAGTTTTTCCTGAAGTTGCTGTGCCGACAAAAATTGAGACTTCACCACAACAGACGTTTAATCTCAACGATTCATATCTGGTCCCAGTAACCTTCCAAGCAAATCCTGCTTTCAATCTAAACACAGATGCTGCACCGCTTTCTCTCAACCTTTCTCTGGCCACCTCATTTAATCTTAACGAGCAACCCAACTCAAGACACTCAGCGTTCACGATGATGCCAAGCTTCAGTGATGGAGATAGCAATAGCAGCATCATCAGAGTTGCTTAGACCTAAAAAGCCAAGGTGAATCTACAAGACCTTGCTTCTCTCTTTGTTTCTCCGTTGTTGTAGTAGTAGTACATATTAGGTGTAAGATAACAAAAAGAACCGTCTTCAGTCTTGTTTTTTTATCTTTTCTTTAGGCCTTACTGTGTCAAACGTTTATGTATTTTGTCTGAAAACAATAATCAGGGAAAAAAAAAGAACAATAACAGAGGAAGGCTGTTAGGGATGGACGAACTGTGTTTAGGTGTTCTTCATCATTTTCGTTTGTCTGTAAAAACTCTCTGGTCACACACACACTGTTATGAGTCGTTTTCTGCTGTGTGTGTGTTTTGTTTTGTGGTATGTGTAAGTTTAAACAAACAAGTCGTGATTCTCATGTGGCCCATCTCAATCAATGGTTGGTGATTTGTGGGGTTTATAGGCTTTTGTATACTTTTATCTTTTGGAGATAAGCTAAACTGTATGTATGGTTCGTCGAATATTTTATCATTATCTATAATGTCATAATAATGTCATGTGCCATTTTGACTTAATTTGGTGGATTTTTGTTTTCTTCTCGTAGCAAACACTTTTTTTTTTTTGCTTATAGTAAGTACATGGTAATTAAGGGACATGATAATCCAAAACAACAGAACATAAGAACAACTCTAATTTTGTCAAGTTTCGTTATCTGCGATTAGCCGTTATTTCAGGTTTTTTTTGGTCAATTTAATTCTTCCCTCTATCCAAATATAGCAGACTAAATAATGAAGGTCATAAGCTCTGTTTTTTTGCCCCCTTCTTCTGCTTCCATTTCAATCTTCATGTAACCTTTTTAGATAATTTCTTCTTCTTTTTTGATTTCTCTGTTTGCTTCGTGATCGCTTGTCGCAATCACAATAATGTCTAACCGTTCCTTCAAGAGTTTCGTAGAAAAAGAACTTGGAACATTCCCACATTTTCTAATCTACGCTCTTCTTGAATGGATCCTCATCATTATCCTCTTCATCGATGGCTTCCTCGCTTTCTTCTCCAACCAAATGGCTAAATTCTTCGATCTCAAAATCCCATGTCTTCTCTGCACTAGGCTAGACCATGTTCTTGTCAGAACAAACCCTGATTTCTATTACAACGACTCGATATGCGATTCTCACAAGAGGAATGTCTCATCTCTCGCTTACTGTCATGTTCACAAGAAACTCTCTGAGATCAAACGAATGTGTGAAGGTTGTCTTCTCTCTTTCGCCACCGAGAAAGAATCAGACGTTGATACTTACAAGTCTCTTATTGGAATCTTGCATAAAGATCTTGAGCTTCTTATAGATGATGAACGTGAGCTTCAACTGGCGTTTCCAGTTACGGGTTCTAAGAGAGAAGATAACTGTTATCAGATTGATTACAGAACTAACAATGGCAACGACAGGTTTCAGCAACATCAACGTTGTTCTTGTTGTGGTGAGCTACTGAAGGTGAAATCTGATAAACCAAAGAATAGTAACCAATCTTTCTTTGGTGCTCCTAGTCCTTCTCCTAGAGTTTCATTCAATCAAAGAACCTTGGATGTGTCTAACATCAAATACACGGAATTGACCGAGGATGAAGATGCTCTTAACACGAAAGGTGCATTGGTCGATTCAGTCGATGATAGAACTCCAAGTTTTGTAAAAGGAGGCAATAAGTTCTTTGGGATCCCACTTTCTGATTCGGTGCAGAACAGTCCACGATGGTCTGTTAGATCAATGAAGAAATCGCTGACTGATCAGAATGGTTCGGAGAACGAAGTGTTGGATGGAGATTCGATACTTCATCATCTAAATAGACAGGTTAGATTGGATCGCAAGTCATTGATGGATTTGTATATGGAGTTAGACGAAGAGAGGAGTGCTTCAGCTGTTGCAGCAAACAACGCAATGGCTATGATCACGAGACTGCAAGCTGAGAAAGCTGCGGTTCAAATGGAGGCATTGCAGTATCAGAGAATGATGGATGAGCAAGCGGAATATGATCAAGAAGCTTTGCAGTCTATGAATGGTTTGTTGGTTAAGAGAGAAGAGGAAATGAAAGAGCTTGAAGCTGAAATCGAAGCTTATAGATTGAGATATGGATTGTTGGGAGAAGAAGACGAAGAAAGAGGTGAAGCAGCAGAAGAGTTTCTTGATGAAGAAAAAGATGAAACTAAACCGGTCTCAGATTTGCCTGTCTGTTCTTCAAATCAAGAAGATGATTTGGAACAGATGAAAGATTCAGTTGAGGAGTCAGAACCTACCAATGGTGTAATCATAGAGGAAGAAAAAGGTAAAGAGTCTCATCGGTTATATGTTTCTTTAAGAATTTTTCTATAAGAAACTGCTGAATCTTAATTTTTTTGTGTGTATTTGTAACAGAAAATGGAAGCAGAAAAGATATGTTAGTGAAGGAGATATCAGAGATTACAGAGAGACTAAACGCAATTGAATCAAAAGGTGAACTGTTGCAGCAAATTTCAGATGTTTTAGATGTTAGTGAAGGAGAAGCAATTCTATTACAGATATCTCAGAATCTGCATATGCTTCGTAGTTTCATCGAAATGCCATCAGAATCATGATTCTGTTTACATTCTTCTGTCATCAGAAGAAATCCAAACAACATCCTTGTATCAAAATCTGTATGTAATTAATACTGAAATTTTTTATAATAGAACAAGCAAAAAAACATTTTTTTGCTGCCTTGTCCTGTCTCTTACTTCAGATTCAATCTTGAACCTGTTTTAGAGTTTCAGAACTAGTGTTGATACTTTCTTTGATGATTCATTGAATCTTAAACTCTGACGCCAAGTAATTATTTTTTTCATAATTAAAAACATTATTTTTGAAAATCCCACTTTAACAAACCCATAAAGAAGACTTGACCCAGCAAAATATATTATCAAGCAATATCATATTTAGATTCTTACCCACTAATTTCTATCATGGACAATCGTGCATTATCGACCAATGACTCTCAATTACAAACTAAAATTCTCTGAACTTCTCATTTTTTCACTAAAAGACATCATTAAGTCTTTGGAAGTCAAGAGATGTAACTTATGACTAAGTAAGAAATGTTCTCTGTTTAACAAAATGACAGTTTAACCATTAACTTTGGCATGTTCTTCAAATTGCTTCTTACGACAAAATCAATAACATGCTTTAGAAAAAGTAGTATTAGTTTTGATCAGAGCATCAAACTTGAACCATTAGTAATAAACAAACAATATTTTCAATGCCCATTTATATACCTCAACCGATCTCCAATTATTTTTCTATAGACTAAAAAATAGAAGAAGTCAAACGAAACTATGCCAAAGACCAAAATAAACCACTATATATCTACAAAACAGAGGATGCTCTGTTTCATCATTCTCATCAATAGACAATAGCTATGACGACTACTCTTTTCAGATCTTTCTTTCTAACGATATGCCTCTTCGTAATCCCATCTCTCTCATCTGATTCTGATCCTTTACAAGACTTCTGCGTTGGCGATCTCAAAGCTTCTCCTTCAATCAATGGCTTCCCTTGCAAGTCAGCCGTCTCCGCTTCTGACTTCTTCTTCTCTGGCTTAGGTGCTCCTTTAAACACCACGAACGCTAACGGGGTAGCCGTGTCTCCCGCCAACGTCTTAACTTTTCCAGGTCTAAACACTTTAGGACTGTCGATGAACAACGTTGAATTTGCTCCAGGAGGTGTAAACCCGCCTCACTCGCACCCGCGTGCAACCGAAGCTGGAGTTGTGATCGAAGGTTCGGTTTTTGTCGGGTTTTTGACTACTAACAACACGCTGTTCTCGAAGGTTATACATGCCGGAGAGATGTTCGTTGTCCCTAGAGGATTGGTTCATTTCCAATGGAATGTTGGTAAAGGGAAAGCGCGTTTGATAACCGCTTTTAACAGTCAGCTTCCAGGATCAGCTGTTCTGCCTATTTCTCTGTTTGGCTCAAACCCTACGATTCCAAATGCAGTTTTGACCAAAACGTTTAGGACTGATGATGTTACTGTGAACAAACTCAAGTCCAAGTTTGCTGTTTGAATTGTTTCATTTATGATCTTTCTCAATTCGATTTTATAGCATATAACTACTTATGTGTAACAATTGGTATGAAAAATTTGAAACTAAAACATTAATAAGATTCATTTCTTATCTCTTTTTTTTCTTCTCTCTATTAGAATTTTTCTTCTGAAGATAAAATTTTAATGTAAACAATTTGATTAAGAGAACTCATTCTCGGACTTTTGTTGATTCTCATAAAGTATAAATTTTGATGCCAAGTAATCAGCGTTTCTTAATTAAATAATTTGTGCAAAAGTCTCTTATAAAAACCTTAGAGATATTCTTAGGATATATAGTGAGGAGAAGTAGCCTAAGAGGTTTCATTGTCGTATGATTGACAGAAGAAAGTGGATATGAGAAGCATCTTTCAATCAGTCACCCAATACAATCACATCTCCTCTTTTTCATTGCCTAAAATGTAATATAGATGCATCAGGGAATGAAGACATGGAAGCTTGTGGAGTTGGATGGGTGCTAAAGAGCTTATTAAGGCACTGTCAAATGGTTTGGGGCTAAGTCGTATCCTTGGTAGCAATCTTCCCTTGAAGCTGAAGTAGTGGCACTTTCATTGAACATTTGATGTTTGAGAGCGATTCCAAGGCAATGAGTCAGGCATTATTACAATGGAGATCTCAGAGACAAAACGAAGGCATCTCATGCCAATGCCATTATATACTTTCAAATCTATATAAGCCAAAAAGGGCCTCTCATCTTTTCCTACTTATCAATGCTTTTTTGGATGATTTTACTCTCCATTGGGTATTATAGCGTTGTGTGAAAGAAGGACACTCTCACCCACTCAACCTTTTGTTTGTTTGTAAAGATTCTCTCTCCTCCAAGTCGATTTGTCACTAAGGCACCAATTTGATAAGCTTTTGAATGTAAATGATAACAATGAAAGCTTATCCAAGGTAAAGAGGGACTCCTTATCAAAAAAAAAAAAACAAAATGAAATTGCAAATACAAATGAGAAATGAGTTAATACATACATATGAAATTGCATATCTTCAGATTATTCACTCCCATAGAAGCCTCATCACGGCTAATTTCTCACTTGAACCAACATTCCCGTCCTTAACCATACTCCACCTTCTTTATAAATAACCTCCTCTTACTCTCCTGTACTAACCCTTTGCACTTGCACGTATACTCTTGGAGTCTTCATCCTTCAGCCTTTCACGCGTGTGAGCTTCAAAACTTGGTGCCACCTCATTACTTTTTCCTCTTTCTGAAATAAACATGATAGACCTTATCACATATCCTTGGTTGCAATCTGCCCTTGAAGCTGAAGTAGTGGCAGTTTCGTCTTGACAACCTTGGCATTGAACATGTAACGTTAGAAGACCTTTATAGCTGGACCCACTGAAGAGTGTCACGATGGAGATATCTTGGAGAACAAAACAAAGGCATCTAATGCCAACGCCAATTATGCCATAATATACTTTCAAATCTAGAAGCCAAAAAAGCCTCATATTTTCCGATTTATCTTTGCTATTTGGGATGATTCTTGTGTAAAACCAACGGTTCATTTGTATTCAGTAATCTTAAATTCTTAATGATAATTTGTAAGTTTCACTATAATCAACAAAACAGAGGATGCTCTGTTTCATCATCACTCATCAACTCATCAATAGCTATGACTACTACTCTCCAAATCTCTTCTTCTCTTTTCACATCTTTCTTCCTAACGTTCTGTCTCTTCGTAATACCATCACTCTCATCTGATTCTGATCCTTTACAAGACTTCTGTGTTGGCGATCTCAAAGCTTCTCCATCTATCAATGGCTTCCCTTGCAAGTCAGCCGTGTCTCTTTCTGACTTCTTCTTCTCCGGCTTAGGTGGTCCCTTAGACACGTCGAACCCTGACGGCTACGCCGTTGCTCCCGCCAACGTCCTTACCTTTCCAGGTCTAAACACCTTAGGACTGTCGATGAACAACGTTGAATTAGATCCAGACGGTGTGAATCCGCCTCACTCGCACCCAAGGGCAAGCGAAGTAGGAACTGTGATCGAAGGCTTGGTTTTTGTAGGATTCTTGACTACCAACAACACTCTTTACTCGAAGACTTTAGAAGCCGGAGAAGCATTTGTTATCCCTAGAGGATTGGTTCATTTCCAATGGAACGTTGGCTGAGTGAGAGCGCGTTTGATAACCGGAACAGTTGTTCTGCCTAATAATATGTTTGGTTCGAACCCTCCGATTCCAAACGCAATATTGGTCACAGCGTTTAGGACTGATTTTACAACTGTGCGCAATCTCAAGTCCAAGTTTGCTGATGAAAGCTTTTAATTTATGTTTTCTAAAACGATCTTTTGCAATAACGCTTTATCTATCATGTTAACCAGTTTTTGGGGATTTTTGTTGATTATCTAAGACTAAAAGTATAATTCTGATGCCAAGTAATCAGCGTTTCTTGTTAAATCAATTGTGCACAAGTCTCTCTTTAAAAACCTTAGAGATATAATGATAGTCTTATAAGCTACATTGCAGAGAAGTAGCCTAAGAAGTTTCACTGTCCATAGTTTATAAAAAGCCATGATTAACAGAAGAGAGTGGATAGAAGCATCTATCAGTCAGTCACCCCATACATTCACATCAAGTGAAGCGGTCTCCTCTTCATCTTCATTGCCTAAGATGTAATACAAATGCATCATGGAAGGAAGACATATAAGCTTGTGGAATTGTATGGGTGCTAAGAGATGACAAAGGCACTGTCAAATGGGGTTTGTGGCTAAGACAAATCCTCGGTTGGAGTCTGCCTTGAAGCTGAAGTAGTGGCACTTTAATGGGAGATTTCCTTGTCTTTACAACCTTGGAACTGAACATTCTAAAGCAATGATTAAGGTATTAGAAGACCTGCCAAAACGAAGGCATTTCATGCCATTGCCATCATATACTTTCAAATCTAAAGAAGCCAAAATGGCCTCATCTTTTCTGATTTATCATGCTATTTTGGATGATTGTGTAAAAACTAACGGTTGATTTGGATGCTCACAACATTTAAACTGAGTCATCTTAATGATAAATTGGTAAGTTTGAGCCAAATAAAAACCTTACGAGACATCATTATCAACAAGTCAATGAAATTCAGAAAATCAACTCTTATTTGGAGATTCATACCAACTAATTAATTTATTACAAGTTACTTCCTACGTTATAACCAGCAGGTTTGAAATGTTCTGGTGATTACTTGTCTCTTTCATTGCTTCTCTTAAGACAAATTCAATACAAAGTTTAAGAAAACAGAGTAAAAGTTGAAAACAGAGAATCAAACTTGAACCATTCTTTCTCATCTACCTCAAATTCTCCAAATTTTAATATTTTTTTAACAAAGTAAAAGAAGAATGAGTCAAATTACATTTTACCAAAGACCAGAGTAAAATCACTATATATCAACAAAGCAGAGAATGCTCTGTTTCATCATTCTCATCAAATAGCTATGACTTCTTCTCTTTTCAGATCTTTCTTTCTAATGCTTTGCCTCTTCGTAATCCCATCACTCTCATCTGATTCTGATCCTTTGCAAGACTTCTGCGTTGGCGATCTCAAAGCTTCTCCTTCCATCAATGGCTTCCCATGCAAGTCAGCCGTCTCTGCTTCTGACTTCTTCTTCTCCGGCTTAGGTGGTCCCTTAGACACCTCGAACCCTAACGGCGTAAATGTGGCTCCCGCCAACGTCCTTACCTTTCCAGCTCTTAACACCTTAGGACTCTCGATGAACAACGTTGAATTAGCTCCAGGAGGTGTAAACCCGCCTCACTCGCACCCGCGTGCAACCGAAGTAGGAACTGTGATCGAAGGCTCGGTCTTTGTCGGGTTCTTGACTACTAACAACACTCTTTTCTCGAAGGTTTTGAATCCCGGAGAGGCGTTTGTTATCCCTAGAGGATTGGTTCATTTCCAATGGAACGTTGGCCAAGTGAAAGCGCGTTTGATAACCGCTTTTAACAGCCAGCTCCCAGGAGCAGTTGTGTTGCCTAATACTCTGTTTGGTTCGAACCCTGAGATTCCAAACGCAGTGTTGACCAGAGCGTTTAGGACTGATGATACAACTGTTCACAATCTCAAGTCCAAGTTTGCTGGTTGAATCTTTTAATCTATGTTTTCTGAAACGATCTTTTGCAATAACGCTTTCTAGCAACTACGGTATACAGTGTCTGTAATAATATACTCGGTATGAAAATTATAAAACTAAAATAACAATAATCAAGATTGATCTCTTTCTCTCTTTTTCTTTTTCATATTCTTTCTTTGTGTAGATTTTATTTGGTTGTTAACTTGCGATATCAAAGAACTCATTCTCTAACAAAGTTGTCGTAATCGTTTTTTTTCTTAATTAAATCATTTGTAAAAAGTCTCCTCTAACAATTTTAAAGAAATACTAAAAATGAAAATGAAACTATATATGGCTATAAATACTCGAAGAGCTATTTAAAAAAATCGAACTAGACTCTGTTTCCATTATTTCTCACCGTTGACTTCACACACACGAAACGACGGTGGTTAACATCTCTGAAATTTCCAACGACTCTAATGACGGCGGCGATCCAAACAAGAAACCAGAAGAAGTCGACAAGAAACTAAAAGAAGAAGGAGTTTTGAGAAGAAGTAGAAGAATCTCGACAAGAAACGAGAAGCCGAAGGAAGAAGAAGAAGAGAAAGGTTCGACATCTTTCCAACTTCCAAATGATGTAACCGAAGCTCTCGTCGCACTCATCCGGAGATGTGATTACCCAAGTCTCTCTTCCGTCTCCCGTTACTTTTCCGGTTTGATCGCTTCGTCAAGTCTCTACGAAACGCGTGCGTGCCTCGGTCTTTCCGAAACGTTTCTTTATGCCTCCATCGGATACACTACTAATGATCTCCAAAGCTGGCACATTCTGCATCGAAACAAGGCTTCTTCTTTACGACTGACCAAACTCGGTTCGCTTCCACCCGTGCCTTATGGATCTTCTGTCGTCACTATCGGTTTAGAGATGTATGTGATCGGTGGACTCATCGACCTAACACGCTTGAAGGTTATGAATGTCATCGATTGCAGAACTCACAAGTGTAGCTCGCTCCCTCCAATGAGAAGGGGTCGTTACAAGGCAGCCGTCGGAGTAATTGACGGAAAGATTTACGTAATCGGAGGTTTCAGGAAGCGACTTCCATTGGAGTCGGAATGGATCGAAGTGTTCGATCTTGAGAAACAGATTTGGGAATCTTTGCCTGGTCCGTACCCTGAATCTGATGGTTCTGGCCAGTTTGGGCCATATGTGGTGATGGAAGACAAGATTTACATTTTGGATTATAAAGGTTGTTTGGTTTACGAACCAAAAAGAAGAAGAGGTGATGAATGGGACGCATCTGCCGTCGGTGCAGCACATCCAATAAAGAATATGTGGAAAGCAATGTTTTTAAAACCGGACCGGTAACTGAACCGGGAAAGCTTCTGGGTTATGAGTCAACATGGTTCGACCGAGGTCGACCGGGTTCAATTGATTTGATGATAATTTTATAAATAATAGATATGAATAGGTTTTCTATTTTTCAATGATTATAACTATGATATAATTGGATATGCCAAATAAAATACTTCAATAATCATAATGTTTTTAAAAAAACCTTAAAAAGTAATAAACTTAAAGTGTAACAAACTCAAAATGTAACCAGTACTAATAAAATATTTTAGAAATTCAAACGATAAGAGAATAAGAGTGTAGAACATTTAATCTTCATTCTCTAAGAAACCCTACTATTGCTAATTTGCTAAGAAGAAAACTAAAAAGGTAATTAATTAAATTAATTGCACTCATTTTTTTTTTAAAAAAGTAAAACCCGGTTTTATCCGGTTTAATGGTTCACCGGTTTTTGGTTTTTTGGCGGGTTGATATGGTTTTTTACCGGTTCAATTTCTTTTGGGTTTTGACATTAACCCAACCCGGACATGTTGCCGGTTCGCGGGTTAACGTGGTTCGACCGCCGGTCCGGTCCGGTTTTGAAAACATTGGTGGAAAGAGTCATGTGCTGTGCAATGTGTGGTAGATGATATGCTGTATACAGTTGATCGTCGGTGTACTCTTGGACATCCAATAGTCGTATATGATCCAAAGGAGAAGACTTGGAGACCTGTGAAAGGTGAATCTTTGAGGAGGCTGCCTGATTATATCCTCTATCCTGCTTCTGAAATGGCGAATTTTGGTGGAAAGTTGGCGATTTTGGGCAGTAACAGGGGCTATGTTCATGGTGATTGTATTTGGTGCGCAATGATCGTGTTGGAAAAACGTCAAGGAGGTGAGATTTGGGGGAATGTGGAATCACTCGACTGTGTGCTTGGAGGCATTAACTCTCTCACGGTTCGGCTTTGTCGAACTCTTACCATTTGATGATACCTACATACATGGGATGGTCTCTTGCAGCTATATGTTTCTGTGATTTGAGTATGGACTCTCTTTTTTTAAAAAAAAAAGGTTATTCAAGCCTTTTCTTTAGCCTCAAGGCTTAGTTGTCTTTTTGGTGATCTTATTGCAATGTAAGGATCTTTATTACGTCTAAGCAGTTTGTTGATCTGAGAGCAAATATCAAAGAGTAACTCGTCCTTCTATTAACGTCTCTGTGCAGGATAATAAGTTAAGAACACTCTTCAACATAATTGTTATATAGCCTTGAGTGTAGGCTAGCTGCATTATACAGTATTTTCACCAAAACTTGTTGAATGCATCTTTATTTACAACTATATGTTTTGGGGGTTTCGTGGTGCAATTGAACACTTTCACTAACATGCTCTCAATTTTTTTTTCTTTTCTAAGTAATAATCACACACAATCAGATTATATCAAAAAAATCAGTCTGCTTCTACTATATGTGTGCAAATATGATTATACATTTTAGAATTTAGATAAAGCAAAAAAAAAAAAACAGAGTTTTAGTAGCCGAGTTTGGGCTTTAAAAATGGTCCAGACTCCAGACTCTTCCGCTTAAGAGCCCATATAATGGTCGTCGGAGCGTCAAGGCCACTCTCGTAGAAGGCGCGTGGGATAAGACATAAAGCGACGGAGCAGACTCATATTTTTTTCTTCGGTTCTTCCTCTCGCAGTTTCACTTCGGAGAAGAAGCAAAAGAAGTAGATCAATCTCAACCGTAGTCATTCTCCGATGCTCTGTTTCTGGAGTGAGAATTTCAAAACCCTAATTTGATTCCCTCTCCCTTTCTCGATTTTGGAATTTTTCAGATGGGAGAACAATCTCCTTCTCAACCCCAAAGTCGACCACAATCACCCAAACCCCAAACTCATAACCTAATTCAGCCGGAGTTTCAGGCTCAATCGTCTCATCTACCACAATCGACGCTCAACGGATCACTGAATTAGGCAATAAGTCAACTCTTAATAAAATCATAAGTCAACTCTTAATTATACAGTATAGGTTTTTTTTTTTTAGGTAATTAAATGATCATAACATCTTCCGCACAAATCATACATTTTCAATTTGCTCTTTGATTTATGTTTATGAAATCATTCTCAATTAAAGTTTGTAACAATAATCGAAGATGAAACCTCACTTTCTCGTTATTAGAATGTTTCTTTAATTAGTATAGTAGTTGAGAAGAGGAAGAGAAAGAACTAAAAATGGAAAGGGTTCTCCAAATAGCTGGGAAATCCCAAGAACAACTCTTTTTCTTTAGCTAAAATCGATTCTACGAACCCGTTGCTCGAAGATTCTTCTTCAAACTGAGAAGCTATTGTTGATGTATTAGGCATCGTAGCTGCTGCTACCTCAGAGAAGTCGTTGCCGAACAAATTGTCTAGTTCTTGAGGGTTATGATTCTGTTGGTTTTCATTAAAGTTTTCTTGGTCAAGAAGAAAGTCAGACCAAGTGAAGTTAACCTCTGAATTCTCCTGAGCTATGGTGGAACAGGTTGAAGAAAACAACGGAGGAGACGAGTTAGAAGAAGACGAAGAGGCGTACACAAACGTAGACTCTGGCTTGACTTGATTCGATGACTCGGTCATAAGCTTGATTGCTTGTAAATGAAACATGAGATCTCCTGAATCATCAGGTTGTTGTTGATGAGCATCCTCGTTGAGCGAGTGATTACGTCCAAGAGGTCCGCCTTGGTTAGTGGGATTAGGGTTTAGGTTCCCACCACCATTGATGTTGCCGTATTCAGCAAGTACGTGAGAAAAGGGACGGTGAGTGACATGATCTATCCCCATTTCAGACAGTTTCTTCTTTAGTTTTGTGTTCCAAAACATCTTCACTTCTTCTTCTGTCTTTCCTGGTAAATGTTGTGCAATAAGCTGCCATCTAAATCCACACAAACAAGATAATCAGAATTATCCTCGACGAATATTCGAGTAATTCGAGATATATATATAAGCACAACCTGCTTCCCATTGCTGCGTGCATCTTGATGATCAGATCTTCTTCTTCGGAAGTAAAGCTCTCATGCTTTGTTCCTAAATGATCAGTCTTTCTCACTCTGCAACTCTTCCCACATCTCCTAAGTCCTATAAAATGTTCAAACACACATACATAGATATATCATACTAACATCATATAGATAATTAAAAGAAAAAGAGAAATGTGTTTGTAACCTATTTTCTTAGGAGCTGCAGATCCGTTTTTAGACGCAGACGCAAACACAAACTTTTGGGTGGTCTCTTCTTCGTTTGCCCAAGGATTCTTTGATTTTGAAGAGCAAGATCTCACCATTTTCCTTTAAAAGAAACAAAAATAAATAAATGAAGTTAATAGTATAGGAGATTTATATTAAAAGCTTTTCTTTAGAAAGATGAAGAATGAGCCATGTAATAATAATACAAAGGGAGTGTTGTGAAGAAGGAAGGGGTTAGGCAAAATGGGTTTGGAGGTATAAGAAGCGTGTGTGGCAAGAAAGGCATGAATATATTTGTTCATCTTTCTTAAATTACATATGCATGATTCTTTAATTATATATAAATTCTTGTTTTCATCTTTATTTTGCCATGTCTCCAAAATTTAAATTCATCAAAGAATAAACATTTGGTTCCAAGTTCTTTAGCACAACTCATTAGTATATAGGTTATAAAAATTGTTACTAATATAATCCATGACAACTTTTAATGAAATTAAAAGAGGGTATAAGTTTAAAAGAGGGTATAAGTCTTGAAGTTTACAGAAAATATTTATTCTAAAATAAGCCATCTTTTAGTAAATGGTAACAATAAAAAAACTTTTTAAACAGTAATGTAAAAGGGAAAGGACTTGGATAAATAATCTATGATAATAATGAATTGGTGATCTATTAACAAAGTTTGTGCTTGTAAAACCAATTAATTCAATAACTAATATATTTCTTGAATGCAAAGCATATAGAAGACATAGCAAATCGTATACATATTATATCTAAAATCGAAGTTATTTTAACTTGAAGATAATTTCATGGGCTTTTGAAGCTCACAGTAGTTTCACAACCTTTAAAAAGATTTGCTTTATGTACCCATCATAATCTGATTTCAGTAAGTCTCAAAGCTGCGTCGTTTTACCAAAATCTAAGAGACCTTAAACGTGATCTTATGGTCAATACAAAAGTTAGAGAAAGTTACTTGTACACTAATAATAATTCCATAAAAACATTAAACAGCTCTTAGGAATATCTGGTTCACCCTCTTCATTGTTTCTTTCTTCATGGTAAGAAAAAAATGACTAACCTAATCTACACGTACCTCTTCGGCGTCCACAACAACATTTAGCTCTTCAGTTATCAGCGGAATTTGCCTGAAGTACTTAAAACAACAAGAAGGCAGATATGCTTGAATGAAGAAAAACCCAATGAAGTGTCTCTTACCGTTTTAACTTTTCTCTGCAAGGGTTTTTTTTGCCAGGAAATAACTCGTGAAAATCTTTCTTATCTTACATACAATGGTGATTGACCAGAGGGAGCTTTAAGACGCAAAGATAAGTCTCTCCGTCTTGCTTATGAATGGTCTGTCTTATCATCATCCTTCAATACTGTACTTGGACCATCATCAAAACCAGATACAGGGGCAAGCTCGTTTAAGTCGAGGTAACGTCTTTTGCCTACTACACCCTCAACTTCTTCTTGGTCTGTTGTGCCGTTTGATTTGTTAAGTTGATTATTCTCTTCACCATATGCTGTCTCTGCATTGTCATTGACCTCTCTCGGCTGTTCTTCTTCTACTTCTTCTTCACCAGATTTTGTTTCTGGGTCATTTGCATTTTCTTCAGAGTCCTGACTTCCCATCGTGAAATCCCCATTCCCTGTTTCATCAGAATGTTCATCTGGCTCAACCAACCGCTTACGTTTCGCCAATCCTGTTGCTTCTTTGTCTGATTCTGAGAACTCATATTGTTGGTAATCGATTCTTGTGGCTCTTTTACTACGTCTCAGGCCTGGCCGAAAATCATTTGACCTTGATCTCACCTTAGGTTCTCTCCGTGGCATTTTCTTAACCCTCCGGGGTTCATCACTATCTTCTTCGCTTGCACTTAGAGAATCTTCTTCTTCCTCTTCTTCTTCTTCTTCCTCATACTCGGCATTGTCTTCATCCCATTTGTACTCTTCATCTCCCTTCTCTTCCTCTCCCTCAGAACCACTAGAGAGCTTCTTCTGTTTGCGCTTCCTCAGGTATTCTTCATCATAAACTGCTTCCCCATAAATGTCATCGTCACTTTGAAACTCTACCTCATTGTCTGATACAGTTTCAACAAAGTCTGTAGCTGAATACCGTTGAGGCCGTTGTCTGCGTCTGTTACTGCCATGAAATGATACTTGTTAATTCAACCTAAAGTTTTGTAAGTTCTGGAGGGGAAATTTAAGGAGTGAAGAGAAATACACTGCGTCTTGCCTTCTGTCCAGAGATTCATCTCGCTGCTCATCAAAATCATCATAATCAGCAAAATCAGAAGATCTCGCAGATGCTGTATCGTTCACAGGCTCAGTAGGGTGGGTTGAACTGGTCGATCTGCCATTCGCAAGTGCGTCCAATCTGGCAGATTCTCTTCTGTGGAGAGGATGTTCTGGTGATGGATGTTTCTTCCTGAGATAGTATCACGAAAAACAAATAGAATGTAAAAAAAGACAATAGCTAATAGTCACCAAATAACAACGCTAAAAGAAACCAATAGCAGAGATGATTAAATGCTAGGGAGACTCCGACGTACTTTGTTACTTTGATAGCTTCATTTATGGACTTATCATAATCATCTGCAATAAAATATTCAAAATTAGTAAACCTCTTCCAGCCCAGAATTGATCAAGATGGATCTTTAATGCCAAAAAATAAGAAGCACAGCGTGGATTTCCAACAAGATTATAACGTTACCAAAAGTGTATCTAACTGGCTTCCTATCACGGAGAGAACGTCCAGCACCAAGACCGTCAACAACCAAAAAGTTATCAAGGAGAAGAGCCTGTCTGTGTTGCTTCTTCAACAGTTTTTCTTTCCTCTGACAGTGGGAAAAGATATACCATTATATAAAGATGCCGTTTATAAGAATTATTCAGCCATGAATATGCGCTTGGTAATAGTCTAATAGAGTTCTATTCTACTACCAAGACGGAAAACAGGGGAAAAAAAAACTAGAGCAGATTGGAACCTTGTGTTCTTTTTCTATCTCAGGAAGCATATCTTTCGTTAACTTCTTCCCTAGAGAAACTTCAATTCTACTAGTACTTTGAAGAAGTTTTTCCTGCAAAACAAAGAGACACAGCATCTCAATCAGCAGTAAAGACATGGAAAGTTATACCTATTGTTCATTATATTAATTTAGTCATTCACAAATATCGACAATCAAAAAGAAAAGAAGTTCAGTCCGAAACATAAGTTTCAACGGAATAGTATAGGATCTCCACTCCGCGAAAGAAGGTACTAAAGCATTGAGACAGATCCACAATATAAAGTTGTTTGTGTTCACCTTTCTAACCCATATAATCAACTGCAACAAAATTTCCCCACAAAGCACATCCCTCAAGATTAAGATACTGGACAACTAACAAAAACATAATACTACTAACTCGCTAAATATCCAACTATGTACCTCCATCGAAGAAGACTCAACTTGCACATGAGCCCTTTTCAGCGAATTCTTAGCACTACTAACATTTTAAATTTATTCACTCACAGTCACCAAAGATTTCAATGACAAGTTTCAAGCAATCTAAAGGTATGCACCATCCTTTGAGTAACACATTTTGGGAAGAAAGTTACATCCATCCTCTGAAAATAACTGATTCTCCACATACATTTTTCTCAACCTATAATCCCATGTTTGGCATCTGTAAATTCTTTCAGTAAAGAAGATAAATATTCAATGCACGGTAACACTAGCCTGCACGCCGTCTAGTCATCACAATCACATCAGAAACAAGCTACCAGATTCCATAGCAAGAATCAATTACAGACTACCTAGACTGACTTATTGATTGAAAAAGAGACTTACAGAAACGTCTTGGAATTCATCGAAATTAGTGGCAACAGTTTCCCATTGGTATGTTATGTTAGGAAGAATCTTGGAACCCTTTGTTTTGACCTTCAGCACTTCTGCTTTCCTTATTTCCCGATATAAACGGTGACCAATTAAGGGATCATCCTCATACCTTACATAAGAAACAAACATGTGCTATATCAGAGATATGCAAACAAAGGAGTCCTATTTAGGTCTTTTCTCTTTGCTACAGACCAAAAATTAACTCCATGTGAATCACCCCCAACGCGATCTTTGCGGAAAACTGACAGATGAACGCCAGTTTTAAGAGAGTTGTCAATGTAGCTTTTGATATCCTCTTGCTGTACAAATTCACAAAACCGATCGAAACTGTAAGTGCTAAAACCATCTTATTTTCAAGTGACTAAACAAGAGCAGCAAGTAATACAGACGTGGTACACCAATGCAAGTACTATCAATTGAGATTTTAAAAAATAGATCGACATACAGTAGCAACAATACCTCAACACGTATATCACATAAAGCTTTCAAAATCACCACACGAATGGCTGGATCAAGATTCTTGTACACTTCAATCTCCCTCCTATAGAGTAAGCCGAGAAGCTCAAAATGTGTTACTAATCAGTTACCATGGTATTCAGAAAATTATAACAACTCACCCTTGCGAGGCAACAATAGGAAGGTCCCCTTCTGCGACCTAAATGAGTATAAGAAGTTCACGTCAGAACATGATATAATGAATTATAAGTACTTCATTTATCACGACAAAGAAGTTTAGCAATCACTACCCAATGCCAGCAATCTCTTATTTTTCTGCACAAGACAGTGACCCAGGTATCACGTGTGAGGGCCATTCGAGTTACAGGAGGAATGGCCTGCAAATTGAAAAGAAGTAAATGGTATATTGCTCATAGAGAGAAACAGTTAAAGCAATTTTAACATTTCATAGTAGTGAAGCATACTATTTGATTCCAAATCATGGTTGATTAGCATCCACATAAACCAAAAGAAATATCAGCACTTTAGAGTAAAAAGGCAATAATAACTAGTACACCAAATAAATCATGATATCGTGACAATGACCAAGGATTTCAGTCAGTGAACTCGAACATAATTCAAGAAAGCGATTCGGAGATATTAATGATCTGAACTGGGCAATACAAGCCTATATGCCTAGGACGGAAGCTAGTCAAAAACATAGATGATATCTGTTGGTCAATCAGCTGCTCAGCCAAAACGATTTGAAACTAAGAGTTCCTTCAATTCGAACTAAGAAAAACTCGGTAAATTCATGATACAGTTGAACAAGTTGGTTGCAGTCTAGCCAAGCCTCATTACAAAGGGGCTTTTCAGAAATGTTAGTTTTTTTCTCTCGGAATATTTAACTTGAATTGCCATGAAACACAGTTTCAACGGGAAGATATAAATACATCTTTAACAGGCCCCCCTTCTGTTTCTCACTGGCCACAGCACCCCGGATTACATACAAACATCTAAACTTTTAACAGTTTCTTCTCACTCAAAACTAAGGCAAGTTTTCTGTTCTACCCCGAAAAAAAAAAGTCTTATCACTAGTTTTCGTACTGATAAGAGCCAGCACTCGGTTTAGAGACCCCAGAAACAAGTGATGTATATCAATGAGACGACCTCTAGTACTACATTGAACTTAACACAAACAGAAACCAACAAGAATTAGGAAACAAATAAAAAAAAAGAGACACGAGTAGTACACTAAAAGAGTAATAAAGAACACAGCAATGGTTGGACCAAAGCACCAACCTTTAGCAGAGGAATATGTATATCACTCAAAGTATCGTTAGGAGAAAGCAAGGCCGTTTCAAACTCCTCCGCTGAAAACTCAGCATTGATCTTCAAAAGCGGTCTAAATACCTTCACCATCCAGAAAAAGAAACAAAAAAAAAAAAAACAGAAATGGTGAGTTTACTCATCGGAAGAAACTAATCAGAGAATTGAAAGAAAAAAACAGAGAGCTCACATGCAAGAAATTGAGGACAGAAGCAAGTTCCCACATAGAACGAAGATTCCACCGCGGCATCTGCGAAGGTTCAGGCGGAGGAACAAGAGAAGTAACGATTTTACCAGAACTCGAACTCCCTCCAGCGACGCATTGCTGCTGACGATTCTCATCATCTCCATCCTCATCATCATCCTCTTCTTGATCGCCATCCGCATCCTCATCTTCCTCCTCGACAACCTCTTCCTTCCGTCGATGCTGCTCTCGTTTATGCTCCTTCTTAGGCTGCTTAAGCTTTCTCTCAGCGGCTTGCAGTTCTTGAAGACGCTGCTGTGCCCTAACAGTACAAGCACGTGAAGGACGCGTTCTCCTAAGCGTTAAAGGCTCCTCCTTTGGAATTGTGGTATCCGTAACCGGAGCTGCATCTTCGGGGGTTGAGTGAGGAGATCCGTCAGGAACGATATCGGAAGAGGAACCCATCGAAGAGATTGAAATTAGGGTTTTTTTTTTTTTTTTGGTTTTGTTAAAATTTGAGATTTTTTTTTAGGGAGAGAGAGAATCAAAACCCTTTTGGCATTGTTGGGGAAATCGAAATCGGTTTATGAGAAGAGAAGAGAAGGGAAGGAAGAAAAGAGAGAAGGAAGCTCTCCAAAAAAAGCGTCGACTGGGTTTGTTTAAAACGCTGTCGTTTTTGAGAGTTGAGAGAAAAAGGAAGAAAATCTGAGAAAGAAGAAAAAAAAAAAGAGAGAGAGAGATTGAGAATGGGATGGGTAAAATAAATGTCAAAATAGGGTCTTCTGGTCTCTCTCTCTTCTGAGATTTTGATCAGAGGCAGAGCGAGAGAGTGAAACACGATGGGAGGAGAAATAGGGAAGGACGATGAGGGGGGGGGGGGGCTCTCTCTCTCACAGTTTTGTATTAATTAGGGCTCTCGACACATATTTTATTTATGGCTTCTTTTTTTTAATAAACACTTTTTACAATTATCAAATTAATTAATGACTATTAATTAGAGTAAAAATAATTATGACTATTGTTTTTAAAAATAACTCTCTATTTTATTAGAAAATTTTATCATAACTTTTGCAAAAATAATTTAAAATTATTTGATTTGGGAAATATAACTATGCTTTAACATGGACAATTGAAGTAACTCAGTAAAAGTAGAACAGGATTACCATCTAAAGCAAAGGGATCTCTAAATAGCAAAGGTTGATCATTTATGTTCTTCTCAATCGGCCCAATGAGTTAAAAATTACATTATTAATACTTCATTTATGTCACACAACTATATATATATATTCACACACTTCTCCAAGAAAAGTTAGAAAACAAAGAACCTCACACAATTATATGTACTTGTATTTTTACACAACGTATATAAAAGTAGCTTAATTACAATATTTTTTTGTATATATATAACAAATGTAAAATACATAACTCAAGTGGGACTGAGCACTAGAGCAGCTTTGTTGTGTACCTATACACTATAATATTCACAAGTCACCCCCTCTTATCGACGATGGAACCTCTTCTCGAAGATCTGACGATATAAAGTCTTTGTGCGAAAAACCAACACACATGAGACAAGAAATCCAAGGAAAGCCACCGACGCAATGATTACAAATGACAATCGGAAACAATGAGGACCGTAACACGTGTTACCTTCTCCCGTAATGGTATGATCATAGATATACCCAATTAATCTTACGGAGAAGATATATGAACCCATAGGACTAGCAATCGAAATGGTGTTGTAGATTGTTCCCATGTGCTTCACCCCGAATAGTTCTGACGTTATTGTTGGCATTAACGACCATTGTGAGCCATAACAAATGCCTATGATAATAGAACCGGGGTAAAGGTTTCCTTGAAAACCAGAGGCTATGATTAGGTGACCTATAGTCATAGTTCCAAGAGTTGTAGCCATTATCAACGGACGTGGCCATCCTTTTCTATGTAGCAATAGATCCGAGACATAACCGCCTCCAAACCGACCAATAAAGTTCCATATACTCCATAAAGCCAACAATGAGCTTATCTCGATGCTAGAGTATCTAAGAGACTCACCTATTTGTCTAATGTTGTTTATCGTCGAGATCCCGGATCCCATTCCACATACCATTGCAAGAAACAACAGCCAGAAATCTACATTACGCATAGCTTGCAAAAGATTCAAGCTATTGTCTTCATTTAGCATTAAGATCTCCTCAGAGGTCGTCGATGCTTCCAGATTGTCTACCAGAGGAGAATAAACAGGTGATAATGGTTTCTCAATACTGTCTCCGTGTGCACTTATCGCGATTAGTAGAGGCGAGGCAAGCACAATGAGTAGAACTGCAAGCGTAACAGCATTAGCCCATGATGGTAAACTTAAAGTGCTCTTCAGAATAATAACGATCATAAGGTAAGCTGCAATGATAAGTGACAAAGTTGATAAACCATCTAAATGCTTCTTCTCATCGACCCTGCTTGTCTCATATATCTTAACTAGAGGCATCACCAAGACAGAGAGAAGTGAAGGTGCTATCGCAAGTAGAAGAATGAAAGTCTTTGGATCTCCAGGGCATATTGTTTCATACAATTGAATTAACATTGCTCCACTTAGACCAACAAAACCCTACAAAAGTACGACCGCAAGGCATATAAGCTTTCCAATTTCTACCCGAACTATATCTCCCCTGTTTTTGTGAGGTCTCAATACAACTAATAAGTATATCAATCTTCAGGAACCAAAGAACTAGAGGTTGAGCCTTGTTACCTTCATGATGCCAACGGCAGTGCCACCATAATCAGCGAAGTTCTCTAAAGAGCTAACAACATTAGCCGTGTTAAGAAACGTCAAAGACTGAGCACCTATGAACATAAAAAGACACATAACCGGAACCGGAGGCCGCTTAATCAAACCGGTAACAGAAGCCCATATCAAGAAATAGCCGGTGAAGTTCAAAACCGCTCCGATCAAAATCACCACCCACGGTCCTCCTCTTCCTCGTGATTCACTATGACGGGGTTTGAAGGTGGCTGCGGTGTATACAAGTCCTGCTAAAACTCCGACGTTACCACCAACGTCTTTGAAAACAGAGACCGTATCAAGGGTTGACTGGTCGTAAGATTGAGTTGACTTTAAGATCGAGGAGTAGATTCCGAAGGTGTAGGAACCTCCTAAGGTGCACTGGATCCATATACTCGCCGTCATCGCCATCCATTTCGTTCTCAGTATCTCCGTCGACATCTTCCACCGGAGAATAATATATAAAGATTAATTTAAGTTTTCAGGCTCTTGGCGCAAACGACATGCACACGAAGTTGAGATTTTTATTTTGTTTTTAAAATCCATTATTGGGCCTTTGGCAATTAATATTAAGTAGGCCCATTTTAGTGGGCGTGTGACAGAGACAGTTAAGGCACGCTACAGCCACATGACGGCACGTGTGGAGAAGCAAGACGGAACGGGGGAGATTTAATCAACGGTCTTTAAACTAACGGAGTTACCAAAGATGCTGACTCAGCCAATGAACGTCAGTTAGTGATGACTCATACTTATATTTTTTGGTCACATTTAAATAAACTCCAATTATTTAATTTTCAAGTTCATGTCTGAATCTGTAAGTGTATATATTAACTAATGGTGGTAGATAAAATAACATTAAAACAAAAACAAAACATATGATGTTTGACCAAATGAATTTGAATATCTTTCCCGATTAAATTTGAAAATATATATCAAAAATAAATTAATGTGTATCAGTAGTATATGCCGTCGAAGACAAATTTAAGATTGGAATATTAATTTTTTTTAAGAGTAAAAACAAAACTATTAAATTCTTTGTCGGCAAATAAAAATAAATTAATAAAATTTACAAATGAAGAAGAGAAAATGGCGGATCACATGGGGACAAGTTAAAAAAATAAATTAGCCCCGCGCCAATGTATGATAAAAGCCTGCTTGGTTGTTACGTATTAGAACGTCTCAATCAATCATCACTTGTAATATAGTAATAAAAACCTCTAAACCCCTTAGAAAATACTAATTAACAAATCCTCAATCTACACAGCAAGAGAGAGAAGAAGAAGAGAGCTTGACGAGGAGGACGACGACGATGATCGACCCTTTAAATTACATTCTCTTCACGTCAACGCGTTTCCTTCTTCTTTCTTTCTTCGTTTTTTTCTCTCGACCTGTTCATGGTGGATGGGAGTCGGAGATCCTCTTCCACTTCCGTCGGACAAGTACCGTCGGGAGGTTGATATACCGCCGGATATTGCGTCCACTTCTTCTTCCTCCGCTTCGGCGGTGATTATTAATGCTCGCTTGTCCGATGCTCCGATTCTTTTGTTTGTCTATTTCCACAAGGCTTTCCGTGCGCAGCTAGCGGAGCTCCAGTGTCTGGCTGGTGGTACGGTCCGGTCCGGTTCTGATCTGGCGGTGGAGCTCCGCTCTAAGTTTGAGTTTCTGAAGCTTGTTTATAAGTATCACTCCGCAGCTGAAGATGAGGTTAGATCTAGTCTTAGCCTAGAGTCACAATTTATTTGTTCTAATCGTACGTTTTAGTAAAACATTGGATATCTCTAGGGAATAATAAAATGGAATAGTTCATCTTTTGAGAAATTAGCAAAACTATACTAATGATTCATATTATAGGATACACGAAGCTATCATCATATCATATCATCTTTGTGGTTTTACTAGATTCTTGTTTTGTCTTTTAAAGTCAGAATTATTAGCAAAACGAAAAAAAATTAAACCATAGCTAAAAAGTCAACGAGTGAGTGAACAGAGTTTTTATATGATCAAAGACTTGAATGGTTTCCGATTTCATCACAGTTATGTAATGTTTGTTTACTCTGGCAGGTTATCTTTTCAGCACTAGACACACGTGTGAAGAACATTGTTTTTAATTACTCGCTTGAACATGATGCCACAGAGGATCTTTTCACTTCTATTTTTCACTGGCTAAATGTTCTTGAAGAGGAAAGAGGAGACAGTACTTCCGATGTGCTTCGTGAAGTTGTATTATGCATTGGCACCATTCAATCTTCCATATGCCAACATATGCTTAAAGAAGAGCGTCAGGTATACCGTAATAGCGTTCTCTGTTACCTATATCATATTGTGGTGCCTCTCTGCCTGACCAGTACATACTTGGTAATGCGCAGGTGTTTCCTTTGTTGATTGAGAACTTCTCCTTTGAAGAACAGGCATCACTAGTGTGGCAATTCATTTGTAGTGTTCCGGTGATGGTTCTGGAAGAAGTTTTCCCATGGATGACGTCTTTACTCTCTCGCAAGGAGAAATCTGAAGTTGAGAATTGCATGAAAGAAATTGTCCCAAAGGAGGTCTCCTTGCAACTGTATATCCTATCCTACTGAGATGTGGTTCTGTTTCTGCTATATTCATTTTTGCAATTGTAACAAAACTAATTTATTTTTGAAGGTTATAAACTCTTGGCTGATTGATGATGATATTCAATCTTCTTTGGTGGATCTTACAAAGATCATGAAAGGAGTGCAATCTGTAGAAGTTTCTGAAAATATGAACAACTTAGCTCAGACAGGTTCATCAAGTGGGATGTTTCAACGTTTTTGGGAGTGGAGTAAAATGTCCTTTTCAAGTCCAAATACAGGAAACACTCTGATTCGTGGTGTTCAGCTTTGGCATAATGCAATTAAAAGAGATTTGGTAGACATTCAGAAAGGATTAAGCCACTTGACATTTCCAAGCCTTTCGTTGGATCTCAATGTGCTAGTGGTTCGGCTAAACTTCCTTGCTGATGTCCTTATCTTTTATGGGTAATAATAAATTTGGGGAACTTGATTTTTTCTTTTTCTTTTTGACATGGTGTGTGTAGTTTCTTGGACTTGTTCTGTTTCCTTTCTTTTCTGCTCTTTTCTCTGAGAAACTGGTGACATACTTCATTGCAGCAATGCATTTAAGAAGTTCTTTTACCCAGTGTTTGAAGATCAGCAACACTCTTCCACTTCAAAACAATTCACCATTGATGGCCATGTGGAAAACTTTAAGAAGTCTCTAGACCTTGAAACTAGAAAAGGGAGTGAAAATTTTGTGATAACGCTTCAGGAGAAACTGGAATCCCTTATATTGATAGTAACTAAGCAGTTCTCTTTAGAGGAAACAGAGGTAAACAGTTTCATATTCTTATAAACTTTGATATTTGGCTATCATTAAAAGTACTAGAAATTCATAATCTCTTTGTTTAGCTTTAGCTTCCTATTGCCTTGTTTGACTTCATATGACATCAAAAGTATACACTCATTGTTCTTCAGGTATTTCCCATTATCAGCAAGAATTGCAACATTGAAATGCAGAGGCAGCTCCTATACAGAAGCCTACATGTCCTGCCTCTGGGTTTGCTGAAGTGTGTCATAATGTGGTTTTCTGCTCAGTTGCCAGAAGATGAATGTCAATCAATCATTCACTTCTTAAGTTCTGAAGATTCTTGTCCCAATAAACCTTTTTCGCAGCTCTTATTGCAATGGTTTCGTTTCGGTTATTCAGGCAAAACACCAGTTGAGAGTTTCTGGAATGAGTTGTCCTTCATGTTCAAACCGAGATGTTCTTCTGAAGAGGAACACAATGAAGAAGCTTATGGATCTTTCGGCCAGCAATCACAGCACCAACTATGCAAAGGATCTGATCCTTATTTGCTTAAAAATAAGTCTTCATTCTGTTTCCAGTCAATGGATCCACCTGCTGGTTACATGAATGAGACACCTTACTCAAGTGCAATGAATCAGCAAATACTTATCCAAGGAAAGCTCAGGCCTCTTCAACATCTTCCTGACATTTATGGCGACAAGAATATTGGTGAGCAGTTAACTATGATGGACTTGAAACCTATCGATCTGATTTTCTTATTTCACAAGGCAATGAAGAAAGATCTAGACTATCTTGTATGTGGCTCAGCTCGACTGGCAACAGACAGTAGCTTCCTTGGAGAGTTTCACCAGCGGTTTCATCTTATAAAGTTCTTGTATCAAATACATTCAGATGCAGAGGATGAGATTGCATTCCCAGCCTTGGAGGCCAAGGGTAAACTACAAAACATTAGTCAGTCATACAGTATTGATCACGAACTGGAAGTTGAACACCTCAATAAAGTATCATTCCTTTTGAATGAGATGGCAGAATTGAACATGGTTGTACTGGAACGTGGGAATGTCAAGTATGAGAAGTTGTGTATGAGCCTCCAGGATATATGCAAGTCCATTCATAAGCTACTATCTGAGCATCTCCACCGTGAAACTGAGCTTTGGTGTCTATTCAGAAGCTGTTTCACTAATGAAGAGCAAGAAAAGATCATAGCATGCATGCTTGGAAGAATAAGTGGAGAAATATTGCAAGATATGATTCCCTGGTTAATGGAATCTTTGATCCCTGATGAACAACATGCTGTGATGTCCTTGTGGCGTCAAGCAACAAGGAAGACTATGTTTGGTGAATGGCTAACAGAATGGTACAGTTGTAACGTTACAGGAGAAACAGGGTAACAAATAAGAACCCATCTGAGGATTCAGATCCACTAGAAGTTGTCGGAACTATCTGTTTGAAGGAGCGGCTGATGAGGACAGAGGGAGCATTTGCAGCAAACCTCTGGACTTTGTAGAGACAGATTCAAAGTGTATCATGAATAAGCCACTTGGAAAAGTTGCTCCTAATAACAAGGTAGAATTTGGCAACAAAGAGAAGAATCATAGGGAAATCTCAGAAAGTAAAAAGGTGCGTTTAGGTGCTGACCAAACGAAGTACATAGAACAAACTGAAAGCAACTGTGAGTTCAGAAACTCTGCTCAAGCTTTCCAAATGTCTCAGAAATCTTCTGGTCAAGACAGTAAATATGAGTGCCTATTATCAATGAGTCAAGAGGATGTGGAGGCTACAATTAGAAGAATATCTCGTGACTCTTCCCTGGATCCTCAGAAGAAATCATATATCATCCAGAACTTGTTAATGAGGTAAGCTTTGCAATCCCAACTTTTTTTGTAAAAGAAAATATTTATGTCAACTTATAATATGTCCATACTCCAAAGTAGGCATATGATGTATATTTAGAAAAACAAGAAAGAAATCTCTAAAATAACTCTTTGTTGAGTAGATTAAGCAAGAACCATTATTAAATAACTCATTTTCTATGTTCTTTGTTGTGTGACTTACACTAGGTTCTGTACTTTTTCAGTCGTTGGATTGCCACACAGCGGATTTATAATCCTGAACCATCCATTCTCGCAAGCAATAGGGAAGCAGTTCCTGGTCAGCATCCATCTTATCGAGATTCTCACAAACTGATTCTTGGTTGCAAACACTACAAAAGGAATTGCAAGCTTCTTGCTCCTTGTTGCAACCAGCTCTTCACCTGTATACGATGCCATGATGAAGAGGTTGATCACTTATTGGATAGGTATGTTGCTTCTATTTCCATGTACCAAACATCAGTAATCTTGTTGCACCTTCATTTGTCTTCAATTTTCTTAAATATACTTGTGTGCAGGAAACAAATTACAAAGATGATGTGCATGAAGTGCCTGATAATTCAGCCAATAGGTGCGAGTTGCTCAAATACTTCATGTAATTCGTCAATGGGAAAATACTACTGCAAAATATGCAAGTTATTTGACGATGATAGGTAAACTTGCTACTGCTTAATTTCATTTTGATGATTTCACATAGGATGTGAATGTTGTAGATATATAGCTTCAAACATGAAATGCTGAATCTGGAGGACCAATGTTGATAAATGACATTAAATTCTTTGTTGTTAGTGTCATCTCTGGTTCCAAAAGGTCTCCAACCTCAGTAGAAATTAGAAATCATACCTAAATGTAGAAAAGATTTACTTTGCAGGGAAATCTATCATTGTCCCTACTGCAATCTCTGTCGGCTTGGAAAAGGACTGAGCATTGACTACTTCCATTGCATGAAATGCAATGCGTGTATGTCTCGAACCTTAGTGGAACATGTATGCAGAGAAAAGTGCTTAGAAGATAACTGTCCGATTTGCCATGAATATATATTTACCTCCAATTCTCCCGTGAAGGCTCTTCCATGCGGTCACGTGATGCATTCGACCTGCTTTCAGGTGCTTAACTTATCTCTCAGTATGTTATATGGCAATTATAAAACACTTGAAACATATTACTTAAGGGTGTTTGTTGTTTGTGGTCGTAGGAGTACACATGTTCGCATTACACATGCCCTATCTGCAGCAAGTCACTAGGGGATATGCAGGTAGATACACCAATATTCAGTTTCTCTCGTTGAACAATTACTAAAAAATAGTCGCATAAAAGATAGCCAATGGCATCAAATGCTCTTGAAAAGAAAAAATTCAAAACATAGTGTTTCTCCACCAACAAGAAAAGTGACACCATAGTGTGCTCTTAGTTCTTCTCTAGCCTTTTATAGTGACAAATGACAATTCCCCAACATTATTAAGGCGATTCACACTAATCAAGGAATCATTACACACAGGTTTACTTTAGAATGTTAGACGCACTGCTCGCAGAACAGAAGATGCCAGATGAATACTTAAACCAAACTCAGGTTCATCTCTCTCTCACACTCGTACATATGCAAAATATCAGTTCCATTTTTAACTTAAGCATATGGAAAACTGGGTGCAGGTAATACTATGTAACGATTGTGGGAGAAAAGGAAATGCTCCTTACCATTGGCTCTATCACAAGTGCTCTTCTTGTGCCTCCTACAACACCAGACTTTTCTAGTTCCTTCTTCAATTTTCCTTCTTTTTCTCTTGTAAATCTACAACTCTATAACAAATTTCTCTTCTTTTTGAAAGCATTGGATTTTGTATGGAAAAAATATTCGACATATTATTAAATCTAGATGATTGTTTACCAAAATTGATTCCAAGTCATCTCAGATTATTGCGAGAAAGATACAACTGAATAGCAGAGGAGAAAAGAATTGGGAAAAACTCCATGTCTACCTCTAAGCCTCTAACCTTAACTTATGACTTACAAACTAAACAATTCATATGATGCAATCGACCAAAAGAAAATAAAAAAATAAAAAGCCTAAATGTGATACAAAAACTCACAGCAAATGCATCCTCTCAACATGAGACTGAAGCAACCATTTGTTGAGAGACTCTCCACACCCAACGAAACAACCTGAGTTTCCACTCTCCGTGAAAAACGGTGAACCAAAGATGTTGAGGAGCTCTTCAACTGCTTGTCTCACCATCGAGGTACCGGTGACTCTACTACGTCTTCCCCAACCAGTTACTATATCAATCCGGGAAGGACAAGTTCCAGAGACTAACATCTGCTTACGGAACCAAGCAAGCGTCCTAGACAGTGCAGTGACTGCAGTTCCCTCTAACATTACATGGAGATTGATAAGCCAGTAGCTGCAGCTTTTCTCCCTTAATGCATCAGGAAACACATTCTTTTGCGCAGCAACTTCCCAAACAGATCCCGCCTCTTCTTTTTGCCCGGACTTGTGTAGAAAGTTAACCACGGCGTCCACAAGTCCTCGCTTGCTCTCTCTCTCCTCGCTGTGCATCAGATTCAGGAAGTTGTTCGCATGGTTGCGCACGTTTTGGCCATCCGGACCTGCAGTTGGCATTTTGAGGAGAAACATGTGTGCCGGATGACCCGTGTTTGCCATCAGCTGGCCACGGAAACCCATGTCGAGTTTTGACCGACCATCTGTGCATGAACTCAAGAGTAACGTGTATGTCTGCAAAGATGGGCGTAGACCAAGCCCTATCATGTTTTGTAATAACTCATAAGCTTCAGCTATCTTGTTAATCCTAAGGAAAGTACTAAGAAGGGAATTGCATGTAGGAACATTAGGTAGCAGACCAGCATGAAGCATTGCACCATTGCCATGCCTTTTCCACATTACCAGCTTTTCCCCACAAATCCACCAAAAGACCATAAACTGGCTCATCCGGAATCCAGTTCTTCTGCTGCATCTCGGTGAAAACAGCCTCTACTTCCTCGAGATATCCACAGTGTCCAACCACCTCCATCACAATGCTATAAGTCACTTTGTCAGGCTCAAATCCAGCATTTTGCATGTCACGGTAAAGTTTCAGCGCGCTCTGATAGTTTCTCGCTTTGGCATGCAAGTCTATCATGATGTTGTATGTGACCAAGTTAGGGGTACAACCCTGATCAACCATCTCACAAAAGAGCCTGTGTGCAGCGGGTAAATGTCCAGCTTTTCCAAGACAATTTATTATGACACTGTAAGTGAAAGTATCAGGAGAAAGACCTCCTGCTTGCATTCTCTGGTACATATCCATGGCAATGTCGAGAAATCCAGCTTTAGCATGAATGTCTATCAGCATACAGTAAGTTACCCGGTCAGGTTTGCATCCAGCCTCTTGCATTTGATTGAACACATTCATAGCTTCGTTCAGGTAATTGGCGCGGCCATAACTGTGGATAAGTCGGTTATAAGTAACTGTGTTTGGCTGACATCCATCTCTGACCATCTCATCGAGGAGCTTGTTTATGGCACCAAATTGCTTAGCACGACCAAGATTACCCACCATAGTGGTATAAGTATGCCCATCATGCTTAAACCCAGGTTGCCTTTTTAACCAGTAGAAGAAACCAAGAGCATTTCCGTAGTCATTCATCTGCTTAAGAACTTGGTTTGCTTGGTATGCATCTATCCTCAAATCGATATTTTGAAGAGCCTCTTCAGCAGCAGGGCCCCACCTGATCTTCTCAAAACACTGGAAACATTTTCCACAATGTATCAGAGTTACAATACTGCCTTGATGTCAGAGCAGTTCCTGGAGGCACTTTCACCATTTCCATTGAAGAATTACTGAAACCATTTGGGACAAACCTGTTTGAATCAATATTTGGTCTATGCAACACACTTGTTCTCTTGCCATACGTGCTCTTTGTTGTGGGTAACGACTTCCCTACCCCAGAATTTGAAACTTGTTTGAATCCTTTAACAAATCCAGGTCTTTCAGCTTCCTTAGCACCTCGGACGTTGCTACTAGAATTTCTAATTTTACCCACTGATGACTCTTTAGGAGCTGATCTAAGGTAAACTTTGGCAAAGTGCTCTCTTCTTATAGCTTTCACATTCGACGACTTAACACTTGAAAGAGGCCGAGTTGGATCAACCATACAGCTTTTCAAGAAACCAAATACTTCACTTCCTCCATCAGTGGAAGGAATCTTACAATTCGCTAAATCTGACAAAAATTTTACCGCAACAGCACCTGCATTGAAAATCTGATCCCCTATAGGTTCTGAAGAAGCTTCACCTGCCTCCTTTCCAACGATGGTTGATGCATAACTTAACAGAATGTGATTTAGGAGGCAAAGCAGGGGAAGAAGAAACATGTTGAGGCAACAGAGATGGCCGGCCCACAACATCAACCTTCTTTGGAACCACCAGTTTAGTTACCTCTCCTGGTAATACACATCCAACAACTGAAGGCTTAGGGAGGATACCGGGTGGTCGTTTTTCAGTCAGTGCAGCATCCTTCCTAAGTTGCCGACGTCTCGAGACACAAGTTTCATCGTCCGTGTATGCACACGAATTCCCATCAGCTACTGGTCTCGATCCATTAAGAAAAAAGGATCTTGCTGTACTCGAAAGGTTACTAATGTGCTTTGCGCGTATCATTTCACTGCAATTAAAACAAAAAAACAAATGAAAACCACAGATTTCCAAGCATGATCATCAAGTATTACTGCATAAAAGACGGTTTCCAAGCATACAACCAATCCATGAATTGTAGAAGAACGCATTAGATACATACCCAATTTAGCTCTTTCTCCAACCTTTATACATTACTACAACAACTAGCTTCTTCCCAACAACTTAAAATTCTCCAACTTTATTGTTACTCACAAATGAACCATAACACACTTCCAAAATGAGTAACTTCCCGAGAAAAATTACAGAAAGCTCTATACTTTTCCTGCATCCCCCCAGTTAGAGAACATTCGATTCTAACCAAATGCCCAAATGACATCACCAAAAGACTCTCTTTTCGACATATGATTCACTTTACGGTCAAAAGTTTTACAAATTTTCAAAGTTGAACTAAAATCTCGAGCAAACGCGTTAAACCCAAAAACATAACAAAAACAGAAAACCCCATCGCCCATCGGAGAGAAATCTCAAAAACAAACGAAACCAGAAATCTTCGTGCGGTGATTTAAGTAGAGAACCCGTTGAATCATAAATAAGTGAGATCAATAAATACATAAAAGATATGAGACATATCTATCAGAATATCAAATTATTTTTTAGATGTTCGGATATATTCGGATATCTATTGGATATCGGTTCGGATCGGATAATATCCGATATCCAAAATAATGAAAACCAAACAAGCGGTGGCGTTGACTTGTGTTTAGGTTTATGGTTTCAAGATTTCGTCAGGTGGTAATTGAAAATAAATAGAGGCGCCAACGAGTTCGTCTTCTTGCTCACGTTGCCATCGGAATTGAGAGAAGAAGCCTTCTTCTACTCTCGAAGCATATTGGTCACACCACACGGAGGCTGCTGCCAAATTCTAAAGGTCTCAACTTTTTTTTTTTCTCTCGTTTTATATTTTAACTTCATTTCTGTTACCTAAAGTTTCAAATATACCCATCTTCTTCTATTTATTTTCAAATAACACACTGTACTTTTTAATTTTGCAACAAACTCCCCTTAATTCTTTTATAAGTTTTTAAAATTTTCCATTTCATAGTTAACCAAATACAGTGATTCAGTGAACATTTTGTAGTTCGAATATATTAGTGTCAAATTATATAAGCATGAGAGCTATAGAAGAATTTAGGGGTTTAGCTAAAAGAAGCCGGAGAAGTTGAGCTTATTTTTGTAATTATAATCTTTTACCTCTTCCCCCCTTTGGCTATTTCTTATTTGCAACGTAGAAGCCATGCCCTCCTCAAGTTTCGTATGTCTTCGTTTTACCACGTGGCGTTTGCTTTTCATGTCTTGCCCGTGAGTACCCTGTTACTTTAGCGGTCAGAGAAATTTTCGTTTTCAGCTGTAGGGGGGTGTATTCAACTTGACATTTTAAGTGATTTGTGTAAGATTTACAAATCCTATGTTATTCAATCATGTATTTTAAAAAGTCTTCTGAAATCCACTGTTATTGAACTGATGATTTAAAAATCTACTTTAAAATCCATTAAAATCCCTTGTTATTGAACTGATGATTTAAAAATCTACTTTAAAATCCACTGTTATTCAAAACAGTTTTGTAGATTAGGATTTTAATAACTTTTAGGATTCTGGAGGATTTGTTTAGTTAAAAATACAGAAATCCAAATCTCATGGTTTTATGTAGGATTTGAAAGAATTTTACAGAAAATCATATGAACTTCCCTAAAATCTATCAAAATTTTAAATTTCCTAAATCCCATCAAATTCTCCAAAATCATGGTTTGAATACACCCCCCGTAATTTTGACTATTAGAGATTTGGCAGAGAGAGACTTGGGGATGGGGAAGTTGAAAAAAATAAATAAGAAAAAACTATTAAAATTATATAGAGATATATATATTAGCAATTGTGAAATTATTTTGTAGATTTTGCTAATCCATCATCCTATTCTGCAAAGTCCCCATATCCATAAAGCCCGTTATGTTACAAGCCCACTTAACCTGTAATTAAAAAAAATCTGCATAAATTATGGAGTTATTTCCGAAAAAAGTAAAGAAGGGTAAACTTGAAAAGACCGTTGCAGCATAAGCCACGATTAAAAAAAATAAAAATTTGTGGTATAATTGAACTTTCTGTATAGTATACTAACTATGTCGACTAGTAATATACATCTTATTAGTTTACATAACCATATATTTGGGGGTGTATATAAGTTGTATGCAAAAAGTGATTTAACTTAAATTAAAGTAAATCGAAACGTTGGCGTAACAACATAAACTAGGTAATAACCCGCACTATGTACGGTACAAAATATTTTTTACTGCAATTTTTATTAACAAAATCTATAATATTTACCAGTAATTGAAATTTAAAATTCGATTGTATAGTATATATATATATATATTAAAAAGTATATAAATTTTTTGTATAATAATTAAAATTTAACCCGTGAGAATTATTGTAATATCAATCTTATATTATCATATCATATGAACAAAGAATTCTTAAAATTCATTTTAAAGATTTTATGAAAATGTAAAGGATATAAATAAGTTAAAAGAGAATATAAAAATTTAATTTTGGGTGTTAATTATATTTTTAGAAAACTGATGTAAATAGTATTAAAAACTAATGACAAATAAAGGAAATAGTGTCTGGAGCTCTGTGAGTGTGACGCATCAGCATTTTGTGTGAAAATGCTTCTCTTTTAGTATATAAGGGACATATACTAAATTACGTGGTAGTTTAATTAATTAATTTTATTGTATGTTAGTAACAATCGGATTCTAAACTAAATTTTCTGAAGATAATCTAATTTATTGATTTAATATTTGTGATTAGGCTATTTAAATATTTTGAGTTAGTCGGTTTGTTAATATTTTCTAAAAATAACGGATTACACTATTACCAAAAAATCATTATGAAAAATTAATGAAATTTCAAAATCAATGTATTCGTGAGGGAAATACATTTCACCCGTGAATTATGTGAACATGGTAAAAAATATATTTATAAAATGTTACAATTTATGAAAATATATATTCTTGTGTGTTTTTCAAATCAAATTTTTATATTTATGGTTAATCGAGTAACAATAACAATTTTTCATAATCTAATAATCACTCATTTTAAATATATTATGATTTTCTTGGGTACTAAGTTTATTTATAATGATAAGGGTTATTGTCTCGTTCTTTTTTAATAGCACATAGATTAATGTACAATTATAACGTATATTCCTATCTGGTTATCAATATTTCCATTTTTAATGTATATATAATCACACTAAATGTTGAGATTAATTAGTTTACATACTTAGATATTTATAAATAATCACACATCATGATATCCTCTAATTTGTTGTCATTTTTATATTTATTTATGAATATATATAAATCTATATTTATTGAGAATTAAATTTCCTTTAATGAGTTGGAGATAATTCAGGAGTAATATATTTCTTTTTATAATCAATTATAATAACTATTGAAAGCTTGTTATTTAAATTATTATGGTAATAATACTAACATAAAAAATAACATTTTTATATGATTTTGTTAATAAGTTATATGTTCTTTTTTTTTTAATTAACTTTATCTGTTTTTATAGCCTTTTTAGAATATTTTACTTTTGATTTTAAAAAATCAATATTTTATATTGATTTAGGAAATCAATATTTTATATTGATTTTAAGAAATCAATATTTTATATTTATTTCTTAAAAATAATATAACTTTGACTTGTATATTTGTAAGTAAATTTTAGTGAAATTTTAACTTAAAATAGTATGTAATTATTTAATTATTTTTAATATGTGATATTTAAATTTGTGTGATAATTGATGACATATCTAATTATTATTCAGTAAATTGTTTTTTAATAAATATAGTGGCATGTTAATGTAATTAAGTAAAAAATTTAAGAGTTTTTTTGCTAAATGTGTCTCGAACTCTCTGGCGACGACACATCAGCTTTTTCAAGAGAATGTTTCTCTATTAATACAGGGAATTACACATGCAATCACATGCATTATAGTTGGAACCCGTCATCATCTCAATGCCCAAACATAATCATTCTCTTCAACAGAAAAAATATACACTTTAGCCCAATATTTTCGTCACTTTTCCTGTTTTAAATCTTTAAGAGATATGCCAGCTTTAAAGTTGCCGACGATTAAAGCATTTCTTCCTTCTCTCGGAAGATTTATTAACGAGTTAAAATATCGAAAATTTCGAGACATTGTTTGTATGTATAATGAAACTTTAATGAACATAATTAAACACGATAAGGTTTTGGAGAAAATAGCATGTTGAGTTCTCGACGTTGGTGTTTTTAGTAGGTTCGTAGATAGATAGGAGGTTGAAAGGTCTAGTTGGACAATTAATTGAAACCGATTTTTTCTGACCTACCAAATATTAATATGATCGAATCATTGACACAGAAAAAAAATCACATAAGAAATCCATAATAATATGAAAACAGTGTGGCTTTTGCTTTAAAATATTTCAACGTATCGGCATACTTAATCCACCACGTGTTCCTTATTAAGTTATAACAAACGCACTTAAGCTCTTAGTTGTTATGTATGAACTCACACATTTCATTTATGTGAAAGTTAGTTAAATCTAAATTTTTGATCACGGTAATATAGCTCTAATCCTTTGTAAGAAAATATAATACTATATTGGAATGATACTAATTAGGTATCTTGCCGAAACTACACAAACATATATACTAATTAGGTATTATATGTATGGAATGGTATCACAAGGTAATGTAAATCCAAGATAAAGAAAACGAGTATGACATTGACAATTTGAACTTGTAGCCAAGTCAGGATAACAAGACTTGTGGTTTCTACTTTCTAAGCCAAAAACAAAAAAATAAACACATAATTTTCATTGATTTTGATTGTTTCTAGTTGTTGACTTCCATTATTGGAATCTTTTTTTGTTATTTTGCTTATCTTTTTTTTTCGATTTTTCTCTAGCTGTTTTAGTTTATTTTCTACAACACAATAAATATTGCTCATAATTGACGAAGTCTACACACCTAATTTCTTCCTATCTTTTCTTTTTTCTTTTTTTGTTGTCGGCAATTTCTTCCTATCTAGAATCTAGATTATAATTACGCCGGGATATATCCATTTTTTTGTTCACATATCAAAATCAGAAAAAGAAAAAAAAAAAACACGACTTCGAAATAACGCAGTTCTTACTTCTACTCGATTGAACATCACGGAGATGTGTACTAATGTCTATATGTTGTTGAAACCACACTACATGCAAATTTTATAGTTAAAGTATTTTTTTTGTTCTGTTAATTAAAGACAATCTTAAACTTAAAAGTAACATAGAACCTTATTTCCAGACTAGGTTTTATTATACAGTTTAATCATTGATATTTCTAAATTCAAACAAGTATAGCATTCGAAATCCCAAAATATACAACTTCTCTCTCTCTCTATCATTTTTTTTGTTGGACCAAAAGAAAAAAAAAAAATCATTGTATTTCTCCTAGAGAAGCAAGAAAGGAATAAAAAAATAGTTTGAGATCAACATCGCACTTATTGTTCTTTTACTTACAAATCTCAAGAGTCTCACCGTATCCATCACGCTGGTCAACAACTTCACAAAACAAAAAAAAAACTCTCTCCTCGAACTTCCAATATTATCCCCTTCATTCATTATTACAATGAATCAAACACCAAACGGCTAATGCGGAATTGTCTCATGTTCGGAATATGGTATATAATTATGAAACTTATTTTCTTAAAACTATTATTTCTATGTGAAATTATCACATTTTAAACTATGCTCCTCTAAAATGAGGCAAATCAAAAGTTTTGGATTGTCTGATTTTGTAAATCCAAAAAATGAATTTTCAAAAAATAATTGTTGTCGGTTACCATTTGCATTTTGATAGATATGCAATATATATATGGTCACTATTAACTTTAGAGAGATCATATAGTAAATTACCCATAATTATTTTCTCTTGTTTTTCTTGTGCCATTGAAATGCAAGATTAAAAATATCCAATGAGTCCAACCCCTCGAAGATAGTCAATTCTTAATTTCTGTGAGTCACAAGCTTGGACCAAAATCTCCATCTAGAAAGAAATATAAAAAATATATATATATATATATATATAGTTTATACTTTATAAGAAGATGGTGAAATGGTTAGAATAATGGGAATAATAATACCTCAAGTTATACGCTAATTAATATTAAAATGCATTTTTACTAGTAGTATAATACACAACAAAATCAAAGATACCTTTTTTTTTTTTATTTTATTTAATTTTAATTGAAACAACACCAAAAAATCCGAAATTTCGAAAGGTCCGACTTTTCTTCACCTGAACCCGCGTTTTCTCTCCCTTTCCTCTACATTAACTCATCCAATTCGCCGGAATATAACTCCTCCACCGTCTCCTCCGGCGTCGATACTAACCAAAGAGATAAGCTTTTTTCCCTCTTCTATCTAACTTCTTCTTACTTAAATCCTCTTTCTCCCCCCAAGTTGCTGAGTCTCTTCAACTCAACCATGGGTAACGCCTGTGTAAGACCTGGCTCAAAGGAATCAAAACCATCTTCGAAACCAAAAAAACCCAACCGAGATCGGAAATTAAACCCATTCGCCGGAGATTTCGTCAGATCCCCTACTCCAATACGTGTTCTCAAAGACGTAACCCCTATGAGCCACCAGATCACCGACAAATACATCTTAGGTCGAGAATTGGGTCGCGGCGAATTCGGTATCACTTACCTCTGTACTGATCGTGAGACCCACGAAGCTTTAGCTTGCAAATCTATTTCTAAGCGGAAGCTTCGAACTGCCGTTGATATCGAAGACGTTCGTCGCGAGGTTGCGATTATGTCTACTTTACCTGAGCACCCTAACGTGGTGAAGCTTAAGGCGAGTTATGAGGATAGCGAGAACGTGCATCTTGTTATGGAGCTTTGTGAAGGAGGTGAGCTTTTTGATAGGATCGTTGCTAGAGGTCATTATACGGAGCGTGCTGCTGCTGCTGTTGCTAGAACGATCGCTGAGGTTGTGATGATGTGTCACTCTAATGGTGTTATGCATCGAGATTTGAAGCCTGAGAATTTCTTGTTTGCTAACAAGAAAGAGAATTCTCCATTAAAGGCTATTGATTTTGGCTTGTCTGTGTTTTTCAAACCTGGTAAAGATCCAATTTTTAATGGTTTCGTTGATATGTATTTATACTCAGTGGTGGATTCTAATTTTAGAATATCCTGTTTCATCTCCTTTATTGTAGGAGATAAGTTTACAGAGATTGTAGGAAGTCCATATTATATGGCTCCAGAAGTGTTGAAGAGAGATTATGGACCAGGGGTTGATGTGTGGAGTGCTGGAGTTATCATCTATATCTTGCTCTGTGGTGTTCCTCCTTTTTGGGCTGGTTAGCTTCTTCTTTGATTTCTTATTGCAGCTGTGTAATTGTCACCTATATTGTGGTTAACTGAAGTGGTGGGATTGTGGTTTCTGTTGACAGAGACTGAACAAGGTGTTGCTCTTGCGATCTTGCGGGGAGTTCTTGATTTTAAGAGAGACCCTTGGCCTCAGATATCAGAGAGTGCTAAGAGCCTTGTGAGGCAGATGTTGAATCCTGACCCGACTAAACGGTTAACTGCTCAGCAAGTGTTAGGTAAAGCTCCTGCGTCTTGTGTCACTGGTTTTTAGGGTTGGTTGCCTTGATTCTTCAATATCCTTACTAACTTTTTGTTTTTTGTTTTTATCACCTTCAGCTCACCCTTGGATACAGAATGCAAGGAAAGCTCCCAATGTTCCATTAGGGGATATAGTCAGATCGAGGTTAAAGCAGTTCTCTATGATGAATAGATTCAAAAAGAAAGTACTTCGTGTAAGTGTTTTCCTTTCTCCTTTCCTTCTGAAATTTGTAGACAGTAACTCGAGTGTATATTTGGTTTTGATCTTCGTCGTCCCGTTTTGCTTCCAGGTGATCGCGGAGCACATGTCTATACAAGAGGTTGAAGTGATTAAGAACATGTTCTCACTAATGGATGATGATAAGGATGGTAAAATAACTTACGAGGAACTCAAAGCTGGACTTCAGAAGGTCGGTTCACAACTTGGTGAACCAGAGATCAAAATGTTGATGGAAGTGGTAATTTATTTTTAAGCATTATCCTTCCCTGATAAAAGACTAATTCAGTGATCTTCTCTGATAAACATAGCTGAAATCTGTATGGCTTTGACGCAGGCGGATGTTGATGGGAATGGGGTTCTGGATTATGGAGAGTTTGTAGCTGTGATAATTCACTTGCAGAAGATAGAAAATGATGAACTTTTCAAACTAGCTTTTATGTTCTTTGACAAAGATGGAAGTACATACATTGAACTTGATGAGCTACGGGAAGCTTTAGCTGACGAGTTAGGTGAACCAGACATCAGTGTTCTAAACGACATCATGCGTGAAGTTGACACTGACAAGGTTCTTTGAAATCTCTGAACAAATCCTACTTAAGGCCTAACAGTTTAGATTGTGAAGTGAACAGATAAATCACTCTGTTTCTGAGTTGGACTGTTGGTGTTGTTTGTTTTATAGGACGGGCGTATAAACTATGATGAGTTTGTGGTGATGATGAAAGCTGGAACTGATTGGAGAAAGGCGTCGAGGCAATATTCGAGAGAGAGGTTCAAAAGCTTAAGCCTTAACTTGATGAAAGATGGGTCATTACACCTCCATGACGCTCTCACTGGACAAACTGTTCCTGTTTGATTTTATTCGTTTATCAGTTATCACCAAAAACAGAGCAATGCTCCGTTTTTCCCTTTTATGAAGTGGGAATTTTCCGGGCTTGTTCTTCGATTGATGGGGATTTTACAAAGCTATGGTCATTCACATATATAAACATTTTGGGTTGTATTTGTATGTAATGTTCTTGTTCAAAGGTTGTGTATTTATTGTCTCAAAGCCCTAAACAAAGAGTCAAAGTAAAGATCTTTATTACACTGAAACCTTATCAAACTCATCAGAAGACTTGTCCATGTCCTTGTCCTTGATCACAACATCTTTGTAACGGTACCAATGTGAGACTAATAAGAAATAGGAAAAGTTTAGAGTCATGATACCAGCAACCAAGAAGTAGAAGTACTCTAATCTCCCTTTGTTCAGATCTTCCGGAAGCCAACTTCCTCTCGAAAACCCTTCTGTGGTATCATGCACCGCTGATAACAAAAGGTGCTGAGGTAACTCGCCAGTCCAATTCCACAAAAGTACAGAGAACCAGCGAAACTTCTCATGTTCTCTGGAAACTGTTTGTAGTAGAACTCCATTTGTCCAACTCCGGCAAGGGCGTCCCCAATACCCATTAGCACTAGCTGAGGAACCAGCCACATACCAGACATGGAAGAGATTGCGCCGTTTCTCGGGGTAAACCCTAATGTCGGCCTTGTGAGAGCTATCTTTCTTCTGTATTGTTCTACAATTGCAGACACCATCATACTTATGATGCATATAAATATTCCTGCCCCAACTCTCTGCAGTTGCGTGATTCCACCGTCTTTGCCTGTATACTTTCTAAGGAAAGGTACAAGGACACGGTCATAGATAGGTATGAATATTGTCATTCCAAGCATTAAGAAGACGGTATAAGTCGCTCCTGGGATCTGAAAACTTCCTGAACCGAGGCGTCTATCGGATTGAAGAGACTGAAAGACTGTGTAGGTTGTTTGTTGAATGTAAGCTAGGTAAAATAAGGCGGCCGATAGCCAAACCGGAAGCACCCGGATCACACATTTCACTTCCTCCACTTGCTGCATACTGCATAGTTTCCATGGATTGGCTGGCGAACCATCTTCGTTTAGCTTGTCGTCTTGCGTTTGGATTGCTGATTTGTCAAGACACCTGCAAATTAAGAAAACTCTTAAATGTTTTTTAAATTGTTCCACAAGAAACTAAGAGAAAGGGGGAGGTATATAGTACCTGAACTGCTCTGAATGGCTCAGTGTCGAGTTCTTAGAATCCTTCGCGATGTAGTTATAAAGCTCCTTAGTCCCAACGGTATTTAAACGCCTCTTCTTGACCGCAACAACAATGACACGCGTTATGCTGTGAATGGGACTGCCACTAGGTTTAACCTTGACATAGAGCTTAGAACCGGCGAAGAATATGATGCAACCAAGTAACATTAGAATAGCTGGGATGGCTAAACCAATGTTCCAGCTCATATTTGACTGAACATAGACGATGAGCGTTAACGACACCATTTGAGCAAACGTGAAGGTGAAGAAATACCAATTGAAGAAACTATCAATCCCTTGTTTCCCTTCTTTTGTCTTCGGATCGAACTGATCAGCTCCAAACGGAAGATTGCACGGCCTAATCCCACCGGCTCCGATCACCAGCAAAACCATTGCTCCGGCGAGAAACATGATTTGTCCGATGGATGGCCCATTGCACACGCTTCCTATTTCCTTAGCGCATTTAGCAGGATGCAGCTGACGAATCACAGCCGTAAGATCCATAGCCACCGAACCCTTAAAAAAAAAAAAAATCCTTAGTTTTCAGACACAAACAGCAAGGTTGATCCGTGAATATTTAAACTGAGAACTGTGATGTTATGGTCTTGGTGTTACGAGGAAGCAAGCGACCATGGCAAAAGATAGGGTTTTGTAGCGGCCGAAGTAGGAGTCACAGAGGAAAGCGGCGATGATGGTGCCGAAGTTGCTTGTGCCTCCATAGATGTTGACGACCTTCGCCGCCGTGATGCTCTTCATGTTAAAAACCGTCGTTAAGTATACAACCAAATTCGATGAACTCCCAACTATCCCCAACTTCTCAAATGTCTCATTTCCTTAAAAAAAAAAAAAAAAATCAAGAAACAGAGCATTAAGCTACTCTGTTTATGATCTCCTCTGATTCTTCCATCAGTTTCTTGTTCGTTACAAGTTTCAAATTTTTAAGTATTAAAAATTGAAGTAATAGTGTAATACCAATGATGAAAGGCATGACTTTCCACCCTCTGTAGATGATCTTAGACTCATCTTCTGTAATGTTCTTATCTGTCTTCTCAACCTCCATTGCTATGTTTTTCTCGCTCTACTTTTGCTCACACTAAATGTCTGTAATGTGATCTAAGTATGTGTGAATGTGTGTATATATTTAGTTGGCAATGAGAAGGATTCCATCACTGGCGAGAAGACAAAAAAAGTTAATTGGACATTATACCAAAACACAAGTGTTCGGTTAGAATGATATTACTTGACTAAAAAGACTCGACTTTATCAAAATGAGGACTAGAGTAAATTTGTATTCCTTCTATTTTGATTTGTCAACAAACGCACTCACTATATATGAATTCGGATAGCTGATTAATTTATCTGTTGCAGTGAGTAAAATGAGTTATGTAACATTCTCAAAACGAATATATCCTTTTATCTTCTCATAAAACGATATGAACTATAAAGAAACGAACTTAGTTTTGTTATGTTTTTTTTTTTTTTTTTTTCTATTGTCATCAACGTACACGTACTAAAGTTATTAGTGTCATGGGTCGTACCCGGTAACTCGTACGTAAATAGAAAACAATGTTACAAAAAGCCTTCACATGTCAATAGAACAACTTGCAAAATAACCTTCACGTATAGGAAAAAGTGGGGGAAAAAATGCCTTTTCGGATTACAGTTTTGATTATCACGGGAACCACAAATACATATACCTTTTCTTAGTTGATAAAGCCTTAAGAATCAAATTCCTTTTTGATCGAATTACCCCAAAATTAAATAACTTTTTTCTGAAAACTTATTAATTAGCACTATCGGTAATTAATCTTATAACGTTCGTTCGTTGCTGAATAAAACAATTAAAGATTAGTTTTTGGAGCCTTAATTGTTATCTTTTTTTTGTCGTTATAATAATTCTAACAAGGTGCCAAGGTGAAAATATACGTCAGCTTTGGATCATAACGTACGTACTACGTAAGTTTGCTTCTTAGCTGAAAGAAGATTTTAATTAATGCAGCAACATTAGTGTTACTTCTATTTACAACATACATACACACCATACACAAAAGCAAATTTAATTAGAGATATAGTTTACTAAAATAATCTCAACTTCCCTTTCCTCTAGTTGATTGGATGCAAAGCTGGCTCATGTTCAAGTGACTTGGTGAACTGCAAGAAACACATAAGAATCTGATTTCATAAAGATATGGAAAAATTAGCATCGGGTGTGTTATAACAACAAAAACTTTTTCACCTGAGAGATCTTAAGCTCAAGCTCGTTCCACTCCGAGGATGGATTGCTTCCTGAAACTATGCCTGTTCCAGCATAGATCAATGCTCCAAGACCCTGGGAACACACAAAAAGATCATACAGGTGCAATGACCTAAACAGTAAATGACCAGTTTGCTACACTGGAAAAAAAGAATGTTATAAGTAAAAAAAAAAACTCGCCTTTTCGACTAAAGCAGATCTTATGCCTACAGCAAATTCACTCTCTCCACCACCAAAGAACCCAATAGGTCCAGCATACATTCCTCTATCAAATGACTCTAGAAAACAAAACAAAAAAAGAATAATATGTATCAAACCTGAAACCTCAGTATCAATCCTATCAAATAGAAGCACTTATTAGGAGATGGCTTCTTCAGCAGACAAAGTTCTTTTTCCGGTAAGACTTTAGAGTTAAGAAATAGAAAAGGCATAAGAATCAAAGCATAGTATACCAATTTGTTCAATCAAAAGCCTTGCTTCCTCTACTGGACATCCGCAAACAGCTGGCGTCGGATGCAAAGCAGCCAAGATGCCAAACTGAATATAGACAGAAAATATTTTGAGGTAAGAGAAGAAACAGATTTTTGAGTGAAAAGAAACTAATTTCTATATGTAAAAAAACTTGCAGAACAAATCAAGTGATTCAGATGATCATGAGATGTTAAATCAACGTAAAACTGTCATCAAACCTCATCATCTTCTTTTCTTAGTTCTCCTGCTAGTTGAGAATATAGATGCTGTACTCTTGCAAGTTTTCTCACTGATTTCTGAGGTTCAACAAATACTCTGTCACATATGGTCTGCCAAAAATAAGAGAAGAATATATTTTAGCATTCTGTAGATCATAGACACTAACAATTACAAACTAAAGACTAAGCTAATAAGATTGAACTTACTTTTAGCTTTTCTCTTATGTTTTCTCGCACAATAGAAAACTCAAGATCGTCTTTTGCACTGCAAAAGTATTTGCAAATAATCTAAATACACTTACATGCAAGTTTCTAAACATGCATCTTGCAGTAAGTGTTCAAAGCAAATTTTTTCTTGAAAAAGTGACCTGGTTAGTAAGTCGCGCTCAATCTCCATTTCACGAACCATTGAGTCGCCTCTAGGCCTGGTGGCAGCCAAAGCCTCGCTGCAGACACCTAGATGTTTCCTATGGAAGAGTCTCTCAGGCTGTTCCATTCATAAGTATGTCAGAACCATCCAACACTTGATTTTCACATCTTTCTCACCAACATTATCATAGGCATAGCAGCTAAACAACAGAGTGTGCCAACAACTTTAGCTAGCTATATAACAAAGTAGAACAATTAACCTACCGTGTTCCCTATGAATGCTGGTGCACCTGGTGGTTGAAGACAGAATTGGTACGCGTCTTGTCCTTCACACTATCAATCAACAATTAGACTTAGATCTCAATTTCCATAACTAAAAATTTGTAACGAGGAAGAAAAGACACCTGCAACCGTGCTAACCAAGCGATAGGATCAATGTCAGTATCCGTAATGACTCTGCTGCTACGTGCAAGCACAACCTGAACGCAGGACCAATAACATCAGCATGCTCAATGAAACCCCTAAAATGTATAGAAAAGAAAGGACGATATGGTTCCTGGAGTACCTTGCTTAGTGGTGAATTTTTATCCTTTATAATCTCCAAAGCATTACTAACAGCAGGGTCGTAGGCTCCTTCACTTGGAACGTGGTTCTTGCTAACAACAGATACTCCTAAAGATTCTCGCCGTAATCTCATTATAACAGATGAAACCTGATAAAACCAAATATCGTAAAAAAACATTTAGCTGATTATAACAAGTAGTTAACACGTACAGAGCAGATTTCAAGAATAGTGTGAACCTGAAGCATAGTTTCTTGAAGTGCTTCAATGGCATTTTCAAGCGTATACGAGAGCTCATTGTCCCAAGCAACAGTTGCAGCCAGCATTGAGCTTCCCCCAAACTCATCAAACTCGACCTATGTGTATATCATCAACCAAACAAAGTCAATTATTAGTCCATGGTTACAAAACTTCTCTTATAAGGAATCAAACTATAGTACCTGAGGCACTGTAAAGTAAAACGAGCCAAAGGGTTCCCATTCCACAGCGATCTTTCCGTTGGGATCAAATCGAAGACCTCCATAAGCACGAATCAGAGGAGACTTCGAAGACAAAAACCTTCAAAAACAGGGGAAATCAGCAGAAAGAATCAAACTTGGTGAAGATCACGAATTCTCGGTAAAGGTACCTTCGGATCGATCTCCAGTCATCATGAGAAAAGGGATCCAGATGGCGGAAAAATACAGCAGACCCGATTCCAGCAACACTAACCGGGTTCCAATCAGATGATCCATTGTCACTGGAGAAGTCTTGAAGTAGATCAGGACGGCCAGCGTCGCTACGGCGGGAAAAGAAACTGCGCGGAAGAGCCTCGTTCTGCGCATGAAGCCAATCGATTGCTCCGATTTGCTCCTCTATTGGTACCTTCACTCACACGATTAAAGTCTGTAAACAAAAATAGGGCTTTTTTTTTTTGCGCGGGAGAGTCATTTTTTTTTTCTTTATCTTAAAAAGTCAAATATCATTCTTCTAGATAAATCCCCTGAAATAAATAAAAATTGTGTTCTGTTCTGTTTAAAATGTAATTAAGATTTATAAATCAAATTTAAAATATTACTTTCTTACACGATGAAATAATTTGTATTTTTGTTAAAAAATAATAAGTATTTACCAAAATACTTTTTATGAACAGGTAAATCCAGGAATATAATATTATTGATAACAAATTTACTGTACTTTTCTGTGGTATTTTTGTAAATCTAACAATAATTTATATGCCTAGATAAAAAAAAAAAACAAATGTAAGAGCCGATGAAATAAAACCTGACTCCTTTCCGTATCATAGGTACTGATTTTTAATAAATCTAATAATAATAATAATAAGTACAGTATATTATTAGTCGATCAAAACCAAAAAAAAAAAAAAGAAGATTATTAATCAATGATTATGCAACCGACAAACAAGAGAATGAAACAAAATTACACAAACCAATGAAAGACCTCCACGTACCTGAAACCGGACAATGCCGGAGGAGAACGACGGCGGTTGAGATTTGAGGTCAGAGACGGCTTTTATCAGCCTCTCCGTCGCGGCTGCGGGAGACGGAACCATCAGGAGAGTTCTTGTTTCTACCGTGCCGAGTGGCACTTTATGGTCAGCCTCACATCCGTTCATAGAGAGTGAACACAGTAAGAACCTCTGCTTTCGTAAAGTGGGTTATATAATTGTTATCGCGTAATAAGACAAAGAAAAAGTAAAGTGGCTGGTACTGGTAGTTGTAAAAAAGTAAAAAAAAAAAAACAAACCTGGCGCCGAGAGGATGATAATTTGGTGGATGAGGTTAGAGAGTAGCTTTGGAGGATTGGACCAGGATTGTACTTGTTAGGGTTTGTGCCCAGAAAATGGGATGCAAATTGAATCGACGCCATCAAACAGACTAAAGCGATGTTGGTACTAATATATTTCTTCTTTTTTTTTTTTTTTTTTTTTTTTATAAAGTATGTGAGAGTTGACGTTTGTTTGGTATCTTTGGCTGAATATATAGATAGAGATGTGATCCTGTTGTAAGAAAAGAAAGAAGTTGTAATGGTGAAATGGGGCCATTAATATTAAATTTTGTATTGAATTTCTTAGGATCGATCATTCAGTGTTTGGACTTTGGATGGTTACATTATCTCTGTATTAAATTTCTAGGAAAATTACAATGACGATTGCCCTTTTATTTTAAATAATTTAAGGTAAGTAACTTGTGTGATTTTTCTTTATTTTTTTTGATTACCTGAAATGAATAGTTAAGTCTCCTGAAAATGCAATACGTTACAGTAAATTTTTTTAAAAAAGGCTAATTTGTTGTACTGATTTTTAGAGGACATTTTTTTCCTCTAAAAAGTTGCGCCATTAGAGTGAGTTTTAGACAACGCACCACTTCGTTATGAAAAATAGACTTGGCAGTTGGCATGTAATCATAGTAGAAGAATAACGGATCTGAATGGTAGAATGAGAAAAGGGAAAGACAGACAAAAAATTTGGGTGGGAGAAAAAAACTTTAATCAAGGAAAATTTTTGTTTGGTGGGAAACCATATATATATATATATATATATATAAAGAATTCATACAGCCATGATATAAATATCATACAAATTTTAGAAAAAAAAAACATAAAATAGGGAAATAGCTTAGGTGGGGAACTTTCTCACTGCTAAATTAGAGTGAGAAGAATTACTCTAGAAATCATCCATTCAAATCCTAACATTTAAACATTGTTTTCATATCATATGATCATCTTCAATATTACATAGACATCTTTAACATACGCATCGAATTAATTAGTTTTATGAAACATAGTATGGGCTCTTCTTTAAACCTAGCTAGGATTACAGTATACTATTTAATTATTTGGTTATCCTCATTAATTAGTTGTAAGCATGTTTAATCTGGACGTTATTTAATTGCATACTTACGTTATCATAACTATCACAGTGAAAACGATATTCTAAACAGACAAATATATTGTTTTCTTACTTTTTTGTCAACAATGTTTTATCATTTTAATAACTTAATTTCCGAGAAATCTCCTTAAATATATAACGATGTATAGAGAGAACCCTCTTTAAATAATTAATAATAATGATAGAGATGTAAGATGTTTCATTTCATATAGATTATGGAGCCTACACGCTGCTACGTTTGGAGACTTGAAATCTTTGTATATTTTAATCATTTAGAACGTTGGTTTAGTTTACTAATTTTGTTATTAGGAGTATATGATCTTTTCCGCAACATATGAAATTTAAATACCATTTATCAATTTCATAACACGAGTAGGTTATGTTAGAATATTGTACCAAGTACCAACTAACACCAAAACACGAGTTATTGGTATATAATGGGTAGTAGGCCCATGTTACGTACGTTCGATGATTTTACAACCAAGCAATCATTGACGTTAAGTTTAAAAGAAAAGAAAATTCAAGGTTCGTTTTTGTTGTGTGTGGTTGTCGTTGAGGAATCTATCTTAGTAACATAGTTAAATACCATGTTAATCTATTTTTTCCTTTTACTATTTGTTGTGTCTTTGGTAACAAAAATAAGTGATAATTCTTCTTTACTGGTTGGTTCAGAATAATTAACAGAAAACTAAATTAAATTTCTACTTTGTGGTAATCTGACCCATACTTATAATTTAACCATATCATGTTTTTTGAAATCAACCTTTTAGATTTTTTTTTTTGAAAAGGCTTTGAAATAATTGTGTATTTTGTTCACAAAATGTTCTAGTACCATTTTGTAATCTGAGTAAATGTTTGTGTTAGTTTAAATTATTTTAGCAAGTTTTAGAATACATGATAATGGTAGTATATTCCAAAGCTTATTTAAAAATAATTTAGTTTACACAATATTTAATTAAAGAAGATGAATATTAATAATAATGATGCGGTGAGAATTATAAAACCAAACAAGCGAACGTACATAATTAAAGATAATAATACTTTACCTAATTTCAGGTGTGAATTCGTTAAGATTGGGGTCTATTCTTTATTGTTTTCTTCAATTTGGAGTCTTGTACTATTGTCAGAAAATCCAGATAATTTACGTAAAACATGTAATTTCTGGAAAAAAAGATACAATCGTTTCTCATGTCTTTCTCGTTTTGGTGACCAAATCAAAAGGTCCACACTCTCTTAGAAATGTTGCATTAGCTATATAGAAGATATTACAAGTAAACAAATAGCGTTCCAGTCAATATTTTAAACTCTTATCTCCTCCACTCACAAACTAACAAATTATGTTCCACTATAATTTTGCATGGACCACTCTTTTGCCCCCGGCCCGCATCTAATCTTTCCCGTCGAAGTTACAAGTTACAAAAAAAAAAAAAAACTGGAGCCGAATGGACCACTCTTTGGTTATGACTTTATGCTTTTTGTTTGAAAAGCCAGTTCATAGTAATAACTTAAACATATATTTTATTTTGTACTATGTAATATTTATTATTATATATTTGGAATAGATTTTCGGACAATATAATCAAGAAATACACATTTGACTTGTATGTAGATATGATTGTGACGAGGATTCATTAATCAACTACCAAATGAATGACTGTTTTAGTTTTTTTTTTTTTTGTTTTTCAGAATTGTTTTAGTCTTTTCATCAACACATAGTATATTACAAATTTATTAGAAACAATGGAAAACAGTTTGTGGTCAATCATCAAAAGACAAAACATTTATGATTTAGGCCAAACAGCTTTGGAGTAACGATAGAACAAGTCCGGTTCTTCAGTCTGGGGTACATATATCATTAATCACCCGAAGCGTGAAGACCCAATATGAAAATTTAAATGCGAACAAATAGCTAGCTAACTGAAGACGACGGTCAGCAAAATGTCGGCGATGATGACATAATGGCTCGGCCAATTCGGCCCATTAACAGCCCTTTATGGACCAGGCATGTACGTAGCATGGGAAGAAATAGGTCTCAAAAGAATGTGAAGATTGATCCATGCGAAACTGTTAACTATAAACGATAAAACGATAGACTATATAATAATAGGTTGATACAACAATCCATAAGTTGATGACCAAGCTTCTATAGAACATAAAGAACACGATAGCGTATTCAATTTCAAAAAAAATTGAAGCCTTTTGGAATCCACTGTTTCTTTAATTTCCATATTTTGGAGTTCGAATCTTAATTAATTTCGAGACTCATGAGTTATACAGATGCTTCCACCTTCATTCTCTAAAGGTTTTCCAAGTTGTATTTATTCGTTCTGAAGTTTCATATGTACACATTAGTTGCATAAAACTCCAACGACAACTTATACACATGTTTAAATAACCAGAATATTGATAAACTAGGAAACTAGTAAAAGACTAAACCATGTATCAAGTTACTAGGATATACATAGCACTTCCTTTAAGGGCTCTTCTCGGCATCGTTTCTAGTCACTTTATGATCAATCTTTAAGTCACCGCCGCCTATGATGGACGATAGAGCAGTTGCTAAAGCCGACTGAAAACTTGGATCTGTCGTGATCGCCTTTATTGTTTCTGCCGGTAAAGATGGCACTTGATGAGTCATAATGTTCTTGATTCCTATGTGATCATGATTGGTTTGTGTAGGATGGGATGAACATGACGATGAGGATGACCTTCCAAATGGATCAAAAGATGACCCGGCGGTTCGGGTTTGAATGATGCTTTGGTAAGGTAATTGCTGATGGGTGCTAATGTTGCCGTAAGGTGCACGATATTGACTACTGTGAATACCACCACCAGCACTCCAATTCTGCAATGTATTGGTGTTGTTTGAGAAGTTAAGATTGGTTGAAGGATAACTATTCGATCTTGAGACATTGCCAGTAGGAGAATTGAATCGATTGAGCATAGATATGAACGGTTGCTGTGATGAGGATGAGGATGTGAGGTCAAGAGTGATGGTGGGATGGCCTGAAGAGGAAGGGGAAGAAGAAGAGGTTTGGAGGAAAGGTGATTTAGATTGTGGAGTGATGTTGCCGGAGAGAGAGAAGTTAAGGCCATGAAGATCACCTGCGGCGACAGAGGCACCCGATCAGCATTACCCCAGAGCATCATTCAAACATGAAGTCGGGTCATCTGTTCCTCCATGTTGGAAGGACATATCTTCGTCATCTTCACCTATATACACAAATTAATCATGATCACATAGGAATCAAGAACATTATTGGACTCATTAAGTGCCATCTTTTACCGGCAGAAGCAATAAAGGCGATCACGACAGATCCAAGTTTTCAGTCGGCTTTAGCAACTGCTCTATCGTCCATCATAGGCGGCGGTGACTTAAAGATTGATCATAAAGTGACTAGAAACGATGCCGAGAAGGCCCTTAAAGTAAGTGCATGTATATCCTAGTAACTTGATACATGGTTTATCTTTTACTAGTTTCCTAGTTATCAATATTCTGGTAATTTAAACTTTGTATAAGTTGTCGTTGGAGTTTTATGCAACTAATGTTACATATGAAACTTTAGAACGAATAAATACAACTTAAAACCTTTAGAGAATGAAGGTGGAAGCATCTGTATAACTCATGAGTCTCGAAATTAATAAGATTCGAACTCCAAAATATGGAAATTAAAGAAACAGTGGATCCAAAAGGCTTCAATTTTTTTTGAAATTGAATACGCTATCGTGTTCTTTATGTTCTATAGAAGCTTGGTCATCAACTTATGGATTGTTGTATCAACCTATATTATATAGTCTATCGTTTTATCGTTTACCAGTTTTTCGCATGGATCAATCTTCACATTCTTTTGAGACCTATTTCTTCCCATGCTACGTACATGCCTGGTCCATAAAGGGCTGTTAATGGCCGAATTGCCGAGCCATTATGTCATCATCGCCGACATTTTGCTGACCGTTCTTCAGTTAGCTATTTGCGCATTTAAATTTTCATATTGGGTCTTCACGCTTCGGGTGATTAATGATATATGTACCCAGACTGAAGAACCGGACTTTTCTATCGTTACTCCAAAGCTGTTTGGCCTAAATCATAAATGTTTTGTCTTTTGATGATTGACCACAAACTGTTTTCCATTGTTTCTAATAAATTTGTAATATACTATGTGTTATGAAAAGACTAAAAAATTCTGAAAAAACAAAAAAAAAAAAACTAAAACAGTCATTCATTTGGTAGTTGATTAATGAATCCTCGTCACAATCATATACCATACAAGTCAAATGTGTATTTTTTTCTTGATTATATTGTCCGAAAATCTATTCCAAATATATAATAAAATATTACATAGTACAAAATAAAATATATGTTTAAGTTATTACTATGAACTGGCTTTTCAAACAAAAAGCATAAAGTCATAACCAAAGAGTGGTCCATTCGGCTCCAGTTTTTTTTTTTTCAACTTGTAACTTCGACGGGAAAGATTAGATACGGGCCGGGGGGCAAAAGAGTGGTCCATGCAAAATTATAGTGGAACATAATTTGTTAGTTTGTGAGTGGAGGAGATAAGAGTTTAAAATAACGCTATTTGTTTACTTGTGATATCATCTATATAAGCTAATGCAACATTTCTAAGAGAGTGTGGACGTTTTGATTTGGTCACCAAAACGAGAAAGACATGAGAAACGATTGTATCTTTTTTTCCAGAAATTACATGTTTCACGTAAATTATCTGGATTTTCTGACAATAGTACAAGACTCCAAATTGAAGAAAACAATAAAGAATAGACCCCAATCTTAACGAATTCACACCTGAAATTAGGTAAAGTATTATTATCTCTAATTATGTACGTTCGTTTGTTTGGTTTTATAATTCTCACCGCATCATTATTATTAAAATTCATCTTTTTTAATTAAATATTGTGTAAACTAAATTATTTTTAAATAAGCTTTGGAATATACAACCATTATCATGTATTCTAAAACTTGCTAAAATAATTTAAACTAACACAAACATTTACTCAGATTACAAAATGGTACTAGAACATTTTGTGAACAAAATACACAATTATTTCAAAGCCTTTTCAAAAAAAAAAATCTAAAAGGTTGATTTCAAAAAACATGATATGGTTAAATTATAAGTATGGGTCAGATTACCACAAAGTAGAAATTTAATTTAGTTTTCTGTTAATTATTCTGAACCAACCAGTAAAGAAGAATTATTATTTTTATTTGTTACCAAAGACACACAAATAGTAAAGGAAAAAATAGATTAACTGGTATTAACTATTTTTACTAAGATAGATTCCTCAACGACAACCACACACAACAAAAACGAACCTTGAATTTTCTTTTCTTTTAAACTTAACGTCAATGATTGCTTGGTTGTAAAATCATCGAACGTACGTAACATGGGCCTACTATCCATTATATACCAATAACTCGATATACTCGTGTTTTGGTGTTAGTTGGTACTTGGTACAATATTCTAACATAACCTACTCGTGTTATGAAATTGATAAATGGTATTTAAATTTCATATGTTGCGGAAAAACTCGATCATATACTCCTAATAACAAAATTAGTAAACAAAACCAACGTTCTAAATGATTAAAAAAAATGAAAAAGATTTCAAGTCTCCAAACGTAGCAGCGTGTAGGCTCTATAATCTATATGAAATGAAATGAAACATCTCTATCATTATTCTTAATTATTTAATTAAAGAGGGTTCTCTCTATACATCGTTATATATTTAAGGAGATTTTACTCGGAAACTAAGTTATTAAAATGATAAAACATTGTTGACAAAAAAAAAGTAAGAAAACAATATATTTGTCTGTTTAGAATATCGTTTTCACTGTGATAGTTATGATAACGTAAGTATGTAATTAAATAACGTCCAAATGAAACATGCTTACAACTAATTAATGGGGATAACCAAATAATTAAATAGTAAGTATACTGTAATTCTAGCTATAAAGAAGAGTCCATACTAGGTTTCAATGTTTCATAAAACTAATTAATCAGATGCGTATGTTAAAGATGTGTATTGAAGATGATCATGTGATATGAAAACAATGTTTAAATGTTAGGATTTGAATGGATGATTTCTAGACTAATTCTTCTCACTCTAATTTAGCAGTGAGAAGTTTCCCACCTAAGCTATTTCCCTATTTGGTGTTTTTCTAAAATCTGTATGATATTTATTATGTCATGGCTGTATGAAATCTTTATATAAATATAAATATATATAAATATATATAAATATATATATATATATATATATTAAAAAGGTTTCCCACCAAACAAAAATTTTTCTTGATTAAAGTTTTTTTCCCCCACCCAAATTTTTTCTCTGTCTTTCCCTTTTCTCGTTCTACCATTCAGATCCGTTATTCTTCTACTATGATTACGTGCCAACTGCCAAGTCTATTTTTGATAACGAAGTGGTGTGTTGTCTAATACTCACTCTAATGGCGCAACTTTTTAGGGGGAAAAAATGTCCTCGGAAAACAATTTTGCCTTTTTAAAAAAATTTACTGTAACGTATTGCATTTTCAGGAGACTTAACTATTCATTTCAGGTAATCAAAAAAAAGTAAAATAAAAATCACACAAGTTACTTACCTTAAATTATTTAAAATAAAAGGGCAATCGTCATTGTAATTTTCCTAGAAATTTAATACAGAGATAATGTAACCATCCAAAGTCCAAACACTGAATGATCGATCCTAAGAAATTCAATACAAAATTTAATATTAATGGCCCCATTTCACCATTACAACTTCTTTCTTTTCTTACAACAGGATCACATCTCTATCTATATATTCAGCCAAAGATACCAAACAAACGTCAACTCTCACATACTTTAAAAAAAAAAAAAAAAAAAAAAAAGAAAATATTAGTACCAACATCGCTTTAGTCTGTTTGATGGCGTCGATTCAATTTGCATCCCATTTTCTGGGCACAAACCCTAACAAGTACAATCCTAGTCCAATCCTCCAAAGCTACTCTCTAACCTCATCCACCAAATTATCATCCTCTCGTCGCCAGGTTTGTTTTTTTTTTTTTTTACTTTTTTACAACTACCAGTACCAGCCACTTTACTTTTTCTTTGTCTTATTACGCGATAACAATTATATAACCCACTTTACGAAAGCAGAGGTTCTTACTGTGTTCACTCTCTATGAACGGATGTGAGGCTGACCATAAAGTGCCACTCGGCACGGTAGAAACAAGAACTCTCCTGATGGTTCCGTCTCCCGCAGCCGCGACGGAGAGGCTGATAAAAGCCGTCTCTGACCTCAAATCTCAACCGCCGTCGTTCTCCTCCGGCATTGTCCGGTTTCAGGTACGTGGAGGTCTTTCATTGGTTTGTGTGATTTTGTTTCATTCTCTTGTTTGTCGGTTGCATAATCATTGATTAATAATCTTCTTTTTTTTTTTTTGGTTTTCATCGACTAATAATATACTGTACTTATTATTATTATTATTATTAGATTTATTAAAAATCAGTACCTATGATACGGAAAGGAGTCAGGTTTTATTTCATCGGCTCTTACATTTGTTTTTTTTTTATCTAGGCATATAAATTATTGTTAGGGCATGTTTATACGGGATCAGGTGCGGGTGATCTTAGAGAAGAAATATTGTAAGATTAGGTTTTAAGAATTTTTGTTAAAGAGTTAGTTATTGGGAGAACATGTATAAAATCTTAAGATTTAATAATATAATATTTTTATAGAAATTTAAAAATGTTTAATAGATACAAAGATTAATGTTTAATAAATAATTTAAAAATGTTTAAAACTATTTAATAATATAATGTTTATTAATATTCTTATTAAACAAATTACAATTATAAAAATTTATAAAATAACATTTTACGAGCTGACACGTCAGCAGAAGAACACATGAAGAACAGATCTTAATTAAGATCATTTCATCTGATCTTATAGGCACTATTCACTAAATTTTAATTTTTAAAAGCCCAAGATCAGGTGAGGTGATCCCTCTATAAACATGGCCTTAGATTTACAAAAATACCACAGAAAAGTACAGTAAATTTGTTATCAATAATATTATATTCCTGGATTTACATGTTCATAAAAAGTATTTTGGTAAATACTTATTATTTTTTAACAAAAATACATATTATTTCATCGTGTAAGAAAGTAATATTTTAAATTTGATTTATAAATCTTAATTACATTTTAAACAAAACAGAACACAATTTTTATTTATTTCAGGGGGTTTATCTAGAAGAATGATATTTGACTTTTTAAGATAAAGAAAAAAAATGACTCTCTCCCGCGCAAAAAAAAAAAAAGCCCTATTTTTGTTTACAGACTTTAATCGTGTGAGTGAAGGTACCAATAGAGGAGCAAATCGGAGCAATCGATTGGCTTCATGCGCAGAACGAGGCTCTTCCGCGCAGTTTCTTTTCCCGCCGTAGCGACGCTGGCCGTCCTGATCTACTTCAAGACTTCTCCAGTGACAATGGATCATCTGATTGGAACCCGGTTAGTGTTGCTGGAATAGGGTCTGCTGTATTTTTCCGCCATCTGGATCCCTTTTCTCATGATGACTGGAGATCGATCCGAAGGTACCTTTACCGAGAATTCGTGATCTTCACCAAGTTTGATTCTTTCTGCTGATTTCCCCTGTTTTTGAAGGTTTTTGTCTTCGAAGTCTCCTCTGATTCGTGCTTATGGAGGTCTTCGATTTGATCCCAACGGAAAGATCGCTGTGGAATGGGAACCCTTTGGCTCGTTTTACTTTACAGTGCCTCAGGTACTATAGTTTGATTCCTTATAAGAGAAGTTTTGTAACCATGGACTAATAATTGACTTTGTTTGGTTGATGATATACACATAGGTCGAGTTTGATGAGTTTGGGGGAAGCTCAATGCTGGCTGCAACTGTTGCTTGGGACAATGAGCTCTCGTATACGCTTGAAAATGCCATTGGAGCACTTCAAGAAACTATGCTTCAGGTTCACACTATTGTTGAAATCTGCTCTGTACTTGTTATAATCAGCTAAATGTTTTTTTACGATATTTGGTTTTATCAGGTTTCATCTGTTATAATGAGATTACGGCGAGAATCTTTAGGAGTATCTGTTGTTAGCAAGAACCACGTTCCAAGTGAAGGAGCCTACGACCCTGCTGTTAGTAATGCTCTAGAGATTATAAAGGATAAAAATTCACCCCTAAGCAAGGTACTCCAGGAACCATATCGTCCTTTTTTTTTCTATACATTTTAGGGGTTTCATTGAGCATGCTGATGTTATTGGTCCTGCGTTCAGGTTGTGCTTGCACGTAGCAGCAGAGTCATTACGGATACCGACATTGATCCTATCGCTTGGTTAGCACGGTTGCAGGTGTCTTTTCTTCCTCGTTACAAATTTTTAGTTATGGAAATTGAGATCTAAGTCTAATTGTTGATTGATAGTGTGAAGGACAAGACGCGTACCAATTCTGTCTTCAACCACCAGGTGCACCAGCATTCATAGGGAACACGGTAGGTTAATTGTTCTACTTTGTTATATAGCTAGCTAAAGTTGTTGGCACACTCTGTTTTTTAGCTGCTATGCCTATGATAATGTTGGTGAGAAAGATGTGAAAATCAAGTGTTGGATGGTTCTGACATACTTATGAATGGAACAGCCTGAGAGACTCTTCCATAGGAAACATCTAGGTGTCTGCAGCGAGGCTTTGGCTGCCACCAGGCCTAGAGGCGACTCAATGGTTCGTGAAATGGAGATTGAGCGCGACTTACTAACCAGGTCACTTTTTCAAGAAAAAATTTGCTTTGAACACTTACTGCAAGATGCATGTTTAGAAACTTGCATGTAAGTGTATTTAGATTATTTGCAAATACTTTTGCAGTGCAAAGACGATCTTGAGTTTTCTATTGTGCGAGAAAACATAAGAGAAAAGCTAAAAGTAAGTTCAATCTTATTAGCTTAGTCTTTAGTTTGTAATTGTTAGTGTCTATGATCTACAGAATGCTAAAATATATTCTTCTCTTATTTTTGGCAGACCATATGTGACAGAGTATTTGTTGAACCTCAGAAATCAGTGAGAAAACTTGCAAGAGTACAGCATCTATATTCTCAACTAGCAGGAGAACTAAGAAAAGAAGATGATGAGGTTTGATGACAGTTTTACGTTGATTTAACATCTCTTGATCATCTGAATCACTTGATTTGTTCTGCAAGTTTTTTACTTATAGAAATTAGTTTCTTTTCACTCAAAAATCTGTTTCTTCTCTTACCTCAAAATATTTTCTGTCTATATTCAGTTTGGCATCTTGGCTGCTTTGCATCCGACGCCAGCTGTTTGCGGATGTCCAGTAGAGGAAGCAAGGCTTTTGATTGAACAAATTGGTATACTATGCTTTGATTCTTATGCCTTTTCTATTTCTTAACTCTAAAGTCTTACCGGAAAAAGAACTTTGTCTGCTGAAGAAGCCATCTCCTAATAAGTGCTTCTATTTGATAGGATTGATACTGAGGTTTCAGGTTTGATACATATTATTCTTTTTTTGTTTTGTTTTCTAGAGTCATTTGATAGAGGAATGTATGCTGGACCTATTGGGTTCTTTGGTGGTGGAGAGAGTGAATTTGCTGTAGGCATAAGATCTGCTTTAGTCGAAAAGGCGAGTTTTTTTTTTTACTTGTAACATTCTTTTTTTTCCAGTGTAGCAAACTGGTCATTTACTGTTTAGGTCATTGCACCTGTATGATCTTTTTGTGTGTTCCCAGGGTCTTGGAGCATTGATCTATGCTGGAACAGGCATAGTTTCAGGAAGCAATCCATCCTCGGAGTGGAACGAGCTTGAGCTTAAGATCTCTCAGGTGAAAAAGTTTTTGTTGTTATAACACACCCGATGCTAATTTTTCCATATCTTTATGAAATCAGATTCTTATGTGTTTCTTGCAGTTCACCAAGTCACTTGAACATGAGCCAGCTTTGCATCCAATCAACTAGAGGAAAGGGAAGTTGAGATTATTTTAGTAAACTATATCTCTAATTAAATTTGCTTTTGTGTATGGTGTGTATGTATGTTGTAAATAGAAGTAACACTAATGTTGCTGCATTAATTAAAATCTTCATTCAGCTAAGAAGCAAACTTACGTAGTACGTACGTTATGATCCAAAGCTGACGTATATTTTCACCTTGGCACCTTGTTAGAATTATTATAACGACAAAAAAAAAGATAACAATTAAGGCTCCAAAAAGTAATGTTTAATTGTTTTATTCAGCAACGAACGAACGTTATAAGATTAATTACCGATAGTGCTAATTAATAAGTTTTCAGAAAAAGTTATTTAATTTTGGGGTAATTCGATCAAAAAGGAATTTGATTCTTAAGGCTTTATCAACTAAGAAAAGGTATATGTATTTGTGGTTCCCGTGATAATCAAAACTGTAATCCGAAAAGGCATTTTTTCCCCACTTTTTCCTATACGTGAAGGTTATTTTGCAAGTTGTTCTATTGACATGTGAAGGCTTTTTGTAACATTGTTTTCTATTTACATACGAGTTACCGGGTACGACCCATGACACTAATAACTTTAGTACGTGTACGTTGATGACAATAGAAAAAAAAAAAAAACATAACAAAACTAAGTTCGTTTCTTTATAGTTCATATCGTTTTATGAGAAAATAAAAAGATATATTCGTTTTGAGAATGTTACATAACTCATTTTACTCACTGCAACAGATAAATTAATCAGCTATCCGAATTCATATATAGTGCGTTTGTTGACAAATCAAAATAGAAGGAATACAAGTTTACTCTAGTCCTCATTTTGATAAAGTCGAGTCTTTTTAGTCAAGTAATATCATTCTAACCGAACACTTGTGTTTTGGTATAATGTCCAATTAACTTTTTTTGTCTTCTCGCCAGTGATGGAATCCTTCTCATTGCCAACTAAATATATACACACATTCACACATACTTAGATCACATTACAGACATTTAGTGTGCGCAAAAGTAGAGCGAGAAAAACATAGCAATGGAGGTTGAGAAGACAGATAAGAACATTACAGAAGATGAGTCTAAGATCATCTACAGAGGGTGGAAAGTCATGCCTTTCATCATTGGTATTACTTCAATTTTTAATACTTAAAAATTTGAAAACTTGTAACGAACAAGAAACTGATGGAAGAAACAGAGGAGATCATAAACAGAGTAGCTTAATGCTCTGTTTCTTGATTTTTTTTTTTTTTTTTTTTTAAGGAAATGAGACATTTGAGAAGTTGGGGATAGTTGGGAGTTCATCGAATTTGGTTGTATACTTAACGACGGTTTTTAACATGAAGAGCATCACGGCGGCGAAGGTCGTCAACATCTATGGAGGCACAAGCAACTTCGGCACCATCATCGCCGCTTTCCTCTGTGACTCCTACTTCGGCCGCTACAAAACCCTATCTTTTGCCATGGTCGCTTGCTTCCTCGTAACACCAAGACCATAACATCACAGTTCTCAGTTTAAATATTCACGGATCAACCTTGCTGTTTGTGTCTGAAAACTAAGGATTTTTTTTTTTTTTAAGGGTTCGGTGGCTATGGATCTTACGGCTGTGATTCGTCAGCTGCATCCTGCTAAATGCGCTAAGGAAATAGGAAGCGTATGCAATGGGCCATCCATCGGACAAATCATGTTTCTCGCCGGAGCAATGGTTTTGCTGGTGATCGGAGCCGGTGGAATTAGGCCGTGCAATCTTCCGTTTGGTGCTGATCAGTTCGATCCGAAGACAAAAGAAGGGAAACAAGAAATTGATAGTTTCTTCAATTGGTATTTCTTCACCTTCACGTTTGCTCAAATGGTGTCGTTAACGCTCATCGTCTATGTTCAGTCAAATATGAGCTGGAACATTGGTTTAGCCATCCCAGCTATTCTAATGTTACTTGGTTGCATCATATTCTTCGCCGGTTCTAAGCTCTATGTCAAGGTTAAACCTAGTGGCAGTCCCATTCACAGCATAACGCGTGTCATTGTTGTTGCGGTCAAGAAGAGGCGTTTAAATACCGTTGGGACTAAGGAGCTTTATAACTACATCGCGAAGGATTCTAAGAACTCGACACTGAGCCATTCAGAGCAGTTCAGGTACTATATACCTCCCCCTTTCTCTTAGTTTCTTGTGGAACAATTTAAAAAACATTTAAGAGTTTTCTTAATTTGCAGGTGTCTTGACAAATCAGCAATCCAAACCCAAGACGACAAGCTAAACGAAGATGGTTCGCCAGCCAATCCATGGAAACTATGCAGTATGCAGCAAGTGGAGGAAGTGAAATGTGTGATCCGGGTGCTTCCGGTTTGGCTATCGGCCGCCTTATTTTACCTAGCTTACATTCAACAAACAACCTACACAGTCTTTCAGTCTCTTCAATCCGATAGACGCCTCGGTTCAGGAAGTTTTCAGATCCCAGGAGCGACTTATACCGTCTTCTTAATGCTTGGAATGACAATATTCATACCTATCTATGACCGTGTCCTTGTACCTTTCCTTAGAAAGTATACAGGCAAAGACGGTGGAATCACGCAACTGCAGAGAGTTGGGGCAGGAATATTTATATGCATCATAAGTATGATGGTGTCTGCAATTGTAGAACAATACAGAAGAAAGATAGCTCTCACAAGGCCGACATTAGGGTTTACCCCGAGAAACGGCGCAATCTCTTCCATGTCTGGTATGTGGCTGGTTCCTCAGCTAGTGCTAATGGGTATTGGGGACGCCCTTGCCGGAGTTGGACAAATGGAGTTCTACTACAAACAGTTTCCAGAGAACATGAGAAGTTTCGCTGGTTCTCTGTACTTTTGTGGAATTGGACTGGCGAGTTACCTCAGCACCTTTTTGTTATCAGCGGTGCATGATACCACAGAAGGGTTTTCGAGAGGAAGTTGGCTTCCGGAAGATCTGAACAAAGGGAGATTAGAGTACTTCTACTTCTTGGTTGCTGGTATCATGACTCTAAACTTTGCCTATTTCTTATTAGTCTCACATTGGTACCGTTACAAAGATGTTGTGATCAAGGACAAGGACATGGACAAGTCTTCTGATGAGTTTGATAAGGTTTCAGTGTAATAGAGATCTTTACTTTGACTCTTTGTTTAGGGCTTTGAGACAATAAATACATAACCTTTGAACAAGAACATTACATACAAATACAACCCAAAATGTTTATATATGTGAATGACCATAGCTTTGTAAAATCCCCATCAATCGAAGAACAAGCCCGGAAAATTCCCACTTCATAAAAGGGAAAAAACGGAGCATTGCTCTGTTTTTGGTGATAACTGATAAACGAATAAAATCAAACAGGAACAGTTTGTCCAGTGAGAGCGTCATGGAGGTGTAATGACCCATCTTTCATCAAGTTAAGGCTTAAGCTTTTGAACCTCTCTCTCGAATATTGCCTCGACGCCTTTCTCCAATCAGTTCCAGCTTTCATCATCACCACAAACTCATCATAGTTTATACGCCCGTCCTATAAAACAAACAACACCAACAGTCCAACTCAGAAACAGAGTGATTTATCTGTTCACTTCACAATCTAAACTGTTAGGCCTTAAGTAGGATTTGTTCAGAGATTTCAAAGAACCTTGTCAGTGTCAACTTCACGCATGATGTCGTTTAGAACACTGATGTCTGGTTCACCTAACTCGTCAGCTAAAGCTTCCCGTAGCTCATCAAGTTCAATGTATGTACTTCCATCTTTGTCAAAGAACATAAAAGCTAGTTTGAAAAGTTCATCATTTTCTATCTTCTGCAAGTGAATTATCACAGCTACAAATTCTCCATAATCCAGAACCCCATTCCCATCAACATCTGCCTGCGTCAAGTCAAAGCCATACAGATTTTAGCTATGTTTATCAGAGAAGAACACTGAATTGGTCTTTTATCAGGGAAGGATAATGCTTAAAAATAAATTACCACTTCCATCAACATTTTGATCTCTGGTTCACCAAGTTGTGAACCGACCTTCTGAAGTCCAGCTTTGAGTTCCTCGTAAGTTATTTTACCATCCTTATCATCATCCATTAGTGAGAACATGTTCTTAATCACTTCAACCTCTTGTATAGACATGTGCTCCGCGATCACCTGGAAGCATCAAAAGGGACGACGATGATCAAAACCAAATATAGACTCGAACAGTTGACTGTCTACAAATTTCAGCAGGAAAGTGAAAAGGAAAACACTTACACGAAGTACTTTCTTTTTGAATCTATTCATCATAGAGAACTGCTTTAACCTCGATCTGACTATATCCCCTAATGGAACATTGGGAGCTTTCCTTGCATTCTGTATCCAAGGGTGAGCTGAAGGTGATAAAAACAAAAAAAAAAAGTTAGTAAGGATATTGAAGAATCAAGGCAACCAACCCTAAAACCAGTGACACAAGACGCAGGAGCTTTACCTAACACTTGCTGAGCAGTTAACCGTTTAGTCGGGTCAGGATTCAACATCTGCCTCACAAGGCTTTTAGCGCTCTCTGATATCTGAGGCCAAGGATCTCTCTTAAAATCAAGAACTCCCCGCAAGATTGCAAGAGCAACACCTTGTTCAGTCTCTGTAAACAAAAACCACAATCCCACCACTTCAGTTAACCACAATATAGGTGACAATTACACAGCTGCAATAAGAAATCAAAGAAGAAGCTAACCAGCCCAAAAAGGAGGAACACCACAGAGCAAGATATAGATGATAACTCCAGCACTCCACACATCAACCCCTGGTCCATAATCTCTCTTCAACACTTCTGGAGCCATATAATATGGACTTCCTACAATCTCTGTAAACTTATCTCCTACAATAAAGGAGATGAAACAGGATATTCTAAAATTAGAATCCACCACTGAGTATAAATACATATCAACGAAACCATTAAAAATTGGATCTTTACCAGGTTTGAAAAACACAGACAAGCCAAAATCAATAGCCTTTAATGGAGAATTCTCCTTCTTGTTAGCAAACAAGAAATTCTCAGGCTTCAAATCTCGATGCATAACTCCATTAGAGTGACACATCATCACAACCTCAGCGATGGTTCTCGCCACAGCAGCAGCAGCACGCTCCGTATAATGACCTCTAGCAACGATCCTATCAAAAAGCTCACCTCCTTCACAAAGCTCCATAACAAGATGCACGTTCTCGCTATCCTCATAACTCGCCTTAAGCTTCACCACGTTAGGGTGCTCAGGTAAAGTAGACATAATCGCAACCTCGCGACGAACGTCTTCGATATCAACGGCAGTTCGAAGCTTCCGCTTAGAAATCGATTTGCAAGCTAAAGCTTCGTGGGTCTCTCGATCAGTACAGAGGTAAGTGATACCGAATTCGCCGCGACCCAATTCTCGACCTAAGATGTATTTGTCGGTGATCTGGTGGCTCATAGGGGTTACGTCTTTGAGAACACGTATTGGAGTAGGGGATCTGACGAAATCTCCGGCGAATGGGTTTAATTTCCGATCTCGGTTGGGTTTTTTTGGTTTCGAAGATGGTTTTGATTCCTTTGAGCCAGGTCTTACACAGGCGTTACCCATGGTTGAGTTGAAGAGACTCAGCAACTTGGGGGGAGAAAGAGGATTTAAGTAAGAAGAAGAAGAAGAAGTTAGATAGAAGAGGGAAAAAAGCTTATCTCTTTGGTTAGTATCGACGTCGGAGGAGACGGTGGAGGAGTTATATTCCGGCGAATTGGATGAGTTAATGTAGAGGAAAGGGAGAGAAAACGCGGGTTCAGGTGAAGAAAAGTCGGACCTTTCGAAATTTCGGATTTTTTGGTTTTGTTTCAATTAAAATTAAATAAAATAAAATAAAAAGGTATCTTTGATTTTGTTGTGTATTATACTAGTAAAAATGCATTTTAATATTAATTAGCGTATAACTTGAGGTATTATTATTCCCATTATTCTAACCATTTCACCATCTTCTTATAAAGTATAAACTATATTTTTTTTTGTTTTATTTTTTATATTTCTTTCTAGATGGAGATTTTTGGTCCAAGCTTGTGACTCACAGAAATTAAGAATTGACTATCTTCGAGGGGTTGGACTCATTGGATATTTTTAATCTTGCATTTCAATGGCACAAGAAAAACAAGAGAAAATAATTATGGGTAATTTACTATAGGATCTCTCTAAAGTTAATAGTGACCATATATATATTGCATATCTATCAAAATGCAAATGGTAACCGACAACAATTATTTTTTGAAAATTTATTTTTGGATTTACAAAATCAGACAATCCAAAACTTTTGATTTGCCTCATTTTAGAGGAGCATAGTTTAAAATGTGATAATTTCATATAGAAATAATAGTTTTAAGAAAATAAGTTTCATAATTATATACTCATATTACCGAACATGATGACATATTCCGCATTAATAAAGTTTGCATTAGAAATGTTTGGATTTATCTCTAATGAAAGAATTATTCCGAAGGGAGAGTACCATATTCCGAACATGAGACAATTCCGCATTAGCCGTTTTGGTGTGTGATTCATTGTAATAATGAATATAATATTGAAGTTCTAGGAGAGAGTTTTCTTGTGAAGTTGTTGACCAGCGTGATGGATACGGTGAGACTCTTGAGATTTGTAAGTAAAAGAACAATAAGTGCGATGTTGATCTCAAACTATTTTTTTATTCCTTTCTTGCTTCTCTAAGAGAAATACAATGATTTTTTTTTTCTTTTGGTCCAACAAAAAAATGATAGAGAGAGAAGTTATATATTTTGGGATTTCGAATTCTATACTTGTTTGAATTTAGAAATATCAATGATTAAACTGTATAATAATACCTTCGAATTTATTAGATTCAGTCATGGAAATAAGGTTCTATGTTACTTTTAAGTTTAAGATTGTCTTTAATTAACAGAACAAAAAAAATACTTTAACGATAAAATTTGCATGTAGTGTGGTTTCAACAACATATAGACATTAGTACATATCTCCGCGATGTTCAATCGAGTAGAAGTAAGAACTGCGTTATTTCGAAGTCGTGTTTTTTTTTTCTTTTTCTGATTTTGATATGTGAACAAAAAAATGGATATATCCCGGCGTAATTATAATCTAGATTCTAGATAGAAAGAAATTGCCGACAACAAAAAAAGAAAAAAGAAAAGATAGGAAGAAATTAGGTGTGTAGACTTCGTCAATTATGAGCAATATTTATTGTGTTGTAGAAAATAAACTAAAACAGCTAGACAAAAATCGAAAAAAAAAAAAGATAAGCAAAATAACAAAAAAAGATTCCAATAATGGAAGTCAACAACTAGAAACAATCAAAATCAATGAAAATTTTGTGTTTATTTTTTTGTTTTTGGCTTAGAAAGTAGAAACCACAAGTCTTGTTATCCTGACTTCGCTACAAGTTCAAATTGTCAATGTCATACTCGTTTTCTTTATCTTGGATTTACATTAACCTTGTGATACCATTCCATACATATAATACCTAATTAGTATATATGTTTGTGTAGTTTCGGCAAGATACCTAATTAGTATCATTCCAACATATAATATTTTCTTACAAAGGATTAGAGCTATATTACCGTGATCAAAAATTTAGATTTAACTAACTTTCACAGAAATGAAATGTGTGAGTTCATACATAACAACTAAGAGCTTAAGTGCGTTTGTTATAACTTAATAAGGAACACGTGGTGGATTAAGTATGCATATAGGTTGAAATATTTTAAAGCAAAGCCACACTGTTTTCATATTATTATGGATTTCTTATGTGATTTTTTTTTGTGTGTCAATGATTCGATCATATTAATATTTGGTAGGTCAGGAAAAATCGGTTTCAATTAATTGTCCAACTAGACCTTTCAACCTCCTATCTATCTACGAACCTACTAAAAACACCAACGTCGAGAACTCAACATGCTATTTTCTCCAAAACCTTATCGTGTTTAATTATGTTCATTAAAGTTTCATTATACATACAAACAATGTCTCGAAATTTTCGATATTTTAACTCGTTAATAAATCTTCCGAGAGAAGGAAGAAATGCTTTAATCGTCGGCAACTTTAAAGCTGGCATATCTCTCTTAAAAGATTTAAAACAGGAAAAGTGACGAAAATATTGGGCTAAAGTGTATATTTTTTTCTGTTGAAGAGAATGATTATATGTGTATTTTTTTCATTGTTTTTTTTTGTTTTAATTGCAGTGAAATGATACGCGCAAAGCACATTAGTAACCTTTCGAGTACAGCAAGATCCTTTTTTCTTAATGGATCGAGACCAGTAGCTGATGGGAATTCGTGTGCATACACGGACGATGAAACTTGTGTCTCGAGACGTCAGCAACTTAGGAAGGTTGCTGCACTGACTGAAAAACGACCACCCGGTATCCTCCCTAAGCCTTCAGTTGTTGGATGTGTATTACCAGGAGAGGTAACTAAACCGGTGGTTCCAAAGAAGGTTGATGTTCTGGGCCGGCCATCTCTGTTGCCTCAGCATGTTTCTTCTTCCCCTGCTTTGCCTCTTAAATAAAATTCTGTTAGTTATGCATCAACCATCGTTGGAAAGGAGGCAGGTGAAGCTTCTTCAGAACCTATAGGGGATCAGATTTCCAATGCAGGTGCTGTTGCGGTAAAATTTTTGTCAGATTTAGCGAATTGTAAGATTCCTTCCACTGATGGAGGAAGTGAAGTATTTGGTTTCTCGAAAAGCTGTATGGTTGATCCAACTCGGCCTCTTTCAAGTGTAAGTCGTATCGAATGTGAAAGCTATAAAAGAGAGCACTTTGCCAAAGTTTACCCTAGATCAGCTGCTAAAGAGTCATCAGTGGGTAAAATTAGAAATTCTAGTAGCAACGTCAGAGGGGCTAAGGAAGCTGAAAGACCTGGATTTGTTAAAGGATTCAAACAAGTTTCAAATTCTGGGTTAGGGAAGTCATTACCACAACAAAATAGCACGTATGGCAAGAGAACAAGTGTGTTGCAGAGACCAAATATTGATTCAAACAGGTTTGTTCCATGGTTTCAGTAAATTCTCAATGAAATGGTGAAAGTGCCTCCAGGAACTGCTCTGACATCAAGGCAGTATTGTAACTCCGGATACATTGTGGAAAATGTTTCCAGTGTTTGAGAAGATTCAGGTGGGCCCTGCTGCTGAAGAGGCCCTTCAAAATCTTGATTTGAGGATAGATGCATACCAAGCAAACCAAGTTCTTAAGCAGATGAATGACTACGGAAATGCTCTTGGTTTCTTCTACTGGTTAAAAAGGCCAACCTGGGTTTAAGCATGATGGGCATACTTATACCACTATGGTGGGAATCTTGGTCGTGCTAAGCAATTTGGTGCCAATAAACAAGTGATCAACAGGTCAATTAAAACTAATGTGTACTACACCACGATCTGGATCGTTGTAACACTTCAGGATCGAATCCACAGACACCAAACGATGCACTATGAAATTGTATAGATCAAATATAGCTAAGACAAAAGAGAAAGTTGTGTAACAAATAACTTATCAAAACAAGAGAGTAAATAAGTGTTATGGAATCAAAAGAGAAAACATTGTGCAGAGAATCATTAGAGCTATGATCACAAATTTAGAGTTAGATAGGGATGCATAAACACCGTTCTTGAACTCAAATCTCGTTTGTAAAGCTATTCCTACTTTCGCCAGCGATAATATCTAGCAATGAATTTACTAAAACCCTAAACCGTCGTTTGGACCTAGCAAACCAAGCAAGCCAATAAAGGTTCAAGTTGATCTGTTCACAAGTTGCTTTAACTTCAACTTTCGTTGGCTAGGGATCACCTTGCCACTATGTTCTTTTCAAGCAACTCAAACACACTTTTGTGCCCGATGAATTAAACCTAAGATCTTAATCTTAGGTGATCAATCTAGCGTTAAGCATTAAGAACAAAACAATAGATGAAGAACAATTAAGATCAATCCCTAATCTAGCAAATCTAGCATCAACTAATCATAGAAACCCTTCTGAAACCCTTAAACCCAATAGAGAAACTACTCAAACATGGAAGTAAAAGAACAGCAAATCAAAGATGAAGAAAACATAATTGAATTGCAAAAGAATAGAAAATAGGGTTAGGAAATATTCTCCAAGGTTCAAGAAGGATTAGAGATCTTTCTCCCTTTGCTCTCAATACAAAATAGCTCCAGAAAAATAAAGCTTATGTCTCTGGAGGCCGTGCCTCTAACTTAATATCAAAAATAAAACCCTAAAAGTCGGTTTAAAACAAATAAGGAAAAGTTGGTCAGGACGGAATGGTCGATCTAGAAAGGATTAGTCGATCCAGAATGTTTTTCTGCTCTCACTCCATCTGCTGACTAGCTCGATCAGTCTTCAACCAATTTAGCTCCAGATGCATATTTTCACCCCCAAAAGGTCAGATTCCTTCCAAAGTCACCTAGAACCTGTAAAGACTCACAAAGGACTAAAAGGACTCTAAAAGCACACTTGGACCTAGAAAAGATTCAAAACAAACCTAAAAACTATAGTTAAAACCCTATAAAATGCAGACACATCAATTCCCCCGGACTTGAATCTTTGCTTGTCCTCAAGCAAGAACAGACAAAAACTCAGGAACAGAGAAAATGTTTGAAAGTGGAAACTCACATATTCTTGGGAACCTCTTCTTTGCACTCTTCATCAAATCAAATTAAGAACTACTTTTTGTACTCTGCCCATGATTAGGATCAACACTCCCTACTCTGAACTCCACAATCATAAAGAACCTTTAGCATCCCCATTGCTGTCTCTCTACATCAGATTAGTGAAAATATGTGGTCTCGCCGAGGGAATATCGATCACTGAACTTTTTGACTCCTTCAACCTTTTAATTCCTAAGACTTCCTTCATATGCTCCCTTTCCTCTCTCTTTTCTCACTTCCAAAGGATTGATTTCTCCCTAATTTCTAGGGTATCATTGTATTTTTTTTATCAATCCTTCGCTCTTTTCTTGTGGACAGGTTTCCATGAATTCTGAAAGATGCACGGGTTTACGCACAACCCTCGGTTCACTTTTTTATTACCTATATCCTCTTCTTCTTTCTTTTTTTTTTTTTTTTTACTGAGTATTGAAGGAAGAGAGAGGGGAAGCATACTTTGTGAGGAGATGCATGTCTTGTGAGGCTGAAGGGAGGAGTCTTGTCAAACCTAGAGACAAACTTCTGGTTCAACTTGGTGTTTCTCCTTGGCGAGTGTCTTTTGGGGCGTGTTGAGACTGCTCATGTTCATTCCAAGCTTCATTCCAAATCAGAGGTACAAAAGCAATCATAAGAGTGTTAGTTCAAAGCAAAGATTCCTAGAAATGATCATAGTTTCCCTTTTTTGTTTTTTTTTTTTTTTTTTTTTTGTTTTAGACATGACAAACTGACTCAAACAAAAGAAAAATCAAAAGAAACAACCAAAGAAAACGATATTAGTAACCTGGAGACATCCCTAAATTGATCTAGAGTTAAATCAATAACCCAAAAGCACTCTCAACCACGATCAAGTGGTGTCGTCGTAGCATTCATGGTCGAATCCACAGAGACCAAACGATACACTATGAATTATATAGACCGAGTATAGCTAAAGCAATAGGAAGATTGTTTTTCAAGTAACCGAGTCAAAGCAGAAAATAAATAAAAGTTTGTAAAATTAAGGGAAAGTATTGGGCGCATGGAATCAATCAAGGGTTATGATCACGAAATTGAGTGATGGATTGGGATAGCTGTAGGAACAGTTCTTGAACTCGAATCTCAAATATAAAACTAACCTACTGTCGTAGTATTAGTTATCTATGCAAGGCAATCGAATGAATCCTAAACCGTAGGTTGAATCTAAACAATCCTAGCAAGCTTTAAATTCTAGTTCGATTATGTTCACAAGGTGCCCAACTTCAACTGTCGTTGGCTAAGGATCACCTTGCTCACCTATGTTCTTTCAAGTAATTCAACAACACTTTTGATGCCTTGATGAATTAAACTTATGATCATAAACTGGTAGCTAATCTAGTTTAAGCAATAACCACAACAATAGATGAAGAACACAATAGGTCAATCCCAAATCTAACAACCTAAATCAGTGAATTATAAAATCCCCCTTTGAAACCCAACAGTAAGACTATTCAGACATCGAACAGAAACAATCACAAATCAAATATGAAGAAAACATGTTTGAATTGCAAAAGAGATAATAGGGTTCAGAATTCTTCTCCAAATGGTTAGAAAGGATTAGAGATCTTCTCCCAGGCTTACAAGTGCTCAAAAACGGCGTAGAGTAAAAGTTATTTTTTCTGTGGGTCGAGCCCCGTGGTTAAATAGTAAAATAAATCCCTAAAAAGTCGGTTTAAATCAGAAAAGGAAAAGATTGCGTCGGGGACGGAATGGTCGATCTAGAAAGGATCAGTCGATCCGGAACGTTTTTCTGCTCTCACTCCATCTGCTGACTAGCTCAATCAGCCTTCAACCAATTTAGCTCCAGATGCATATTTTCACCACCAAAACGCTCAGATTCCTTCCAAGTCACCTAGAACCTGTAAGACTCACAAAGGACAAAAAGGACTCTAAAAGCACACTTGGACCTAAGAAAAGACTCAAAATAATCCTAAAAACTATGGTAAAACTATAAAAGTACAGACCATCAAACAAGCTCCTCGATGAGATGGTCAGAGATGGATGTCAGCCAAACACAGTTACTTATAACCGACTTATCCACAGTTATGGCCGCGCCAATTACCTGAACGAAGCTATGAATGTGTTCAATCAAATGCAAGAGGCTGGATGCAAACCTGACCGGGTAACTTACTGTACGCTGATAGACATTCATGCTAAAGCTGGATTTCTCGACATTGCCATGGATATGTACCAGAGAATGCAAGCAGGAGGTCTTTCTCCTGATACTTTCACTTACAGCGTCATAATAAATTGTCTTGGAAAAGCTGGACATTTACCCGCTGCACACAGGCTCTTTTGTGAGATGGTTGATCAGGGTTGTACCCCTAACTTGGTCACATACAACATCATGATAGACTTGCATGCCAAAGCGAGAAACTATCAGAGCGCGCTGAAACTTTACCGTGACATGCAAAATGCTGGATTTAAGCCTGACAAAGTGACTTATAGCATTGTGATGGAGGTGGTTGGACACTGTGGATATCTCGAGGAAGTAGAGGCTGTTTTCACCGAGATGCAGCAGAAGAACTGGATTCCGGATGAGCCAGTTTATGGTCTTTTGGTGGATTTGTGGGGAAAAGCTGGTAATGTGGAAAAGGCATGGCAATGGTATCAGGCAATGCTTCATGCTGGTCTGCTACCTAATGTTCCTACATGCAATTCCCTTCTTAGTACTTTCCTTAGGGTTAACAAGATAGCTGAAGCTTATGAGTTATTACAAAACATGATAGGGCTTGGTCTACGCCCATCTTTGCAGACATACACGTTACTCTTGAGTTGTTGCACAGATGGTCGGTCAAAACTCGACATGGGTTTCTGTGGCCAGCTGATGGCAAACACGGGTCATCCGGCACACATGTTTCTCCTCAAAATGCCAGCTGCAGGTCCGGATGGCCAAAACGTGCGCAACCATGCGAACAACTTCCTGAATCTGATGCACAGCGAGGAGAGAGAGAGCAAGCGAGGACTTGTGGACGCCGTGGTTGACTTTCTACACAAGTCTGGGCAAAAAGAAGAGGCGGGATCTGTTTGGGAAGTTGCTGCGCAAAAGAATGTGTTTCCTGATGCATTAAGGGAGAAAAGCTGCAGCTACTGGCTTATCAATCTCCATGTAATGTCAGAGGGAACTGCAGTCACTGCACTGTCTAGGACGCTTGCTTGGTTCCGTAAGCAGATGTTAGTCTCTGGAACTTGTCCTTCCCGGATTGATATAGTAACTGGTTGGGGAAGACGTAGTAGAGTCACCGGTACCTCGATGGTGAGACAAGCAGTTGAAGAGCTCCTCAACATCTTTGGTTCACCGTTTTTCACGGAGAGTGGAAACTCAGGTTGTTTCGTTGGGTGTGGAGAGTCTCTCAACAAATGGCTGCTTCAGTCTCATGTTGAGAGGATGCATTTGCTGTGAGTTTTTGTATCACATTTAGGCTTTTTATTTTTTTTTATTTTCTTTTGGTCGATTGCATCATATGAATTGTTTAGTTTGTAAGTCATAAGTTAAGGTTAGAGGCTTAGAGGTAGACATGGAGTTTTTCCCAATTCTTTTCTCCTCTGTTATTCAGTTGTATCTTTCTCGCAATAATCTGAGATGACTTGGAATCAATTGTGGTAAACAATCATCTAGATTTAATAATATGTCGAATATTTTTTCCATACAAAATCCAATGCTTTCAAAAAGAAGAGAAATTTGTTATAGAGTTGTAGATTTACAAGAGAAAAGGAAGGAAAATTGAAGAAGGAACTAGAAAAGTCTGGTGTTGTAGGAGGCACAAGAAGAGCACTTGTGATAGAGCCAATGGTAAGGAGCATTTCCTTTTCTCCCACAATCGTTACATAGTATTACCTGCACCCAGTTTTCCATATGCTTAAGTTAAAAATGGAACTGATATTTTGCATATGTACGAGTGTGAGAGAGAGATGAACCTGAGTTTGGTTTAAGTATTCATCTGGCATCTTCTGTTCTGCGAGCAGTGCGTCTAACATTCTAAAGTAAACCTGTGTGTAATGATTCCTTGATTAGTGTGAATCGCCTTAATAATGTTGGGGAATTGTCATTTGTCACTATAAAAGGCTAGGGAAGAACTAAGAGCACACTATGGTGTCACTTTTCTTGTTGGTGGAGAAACACTATGTTTTGAATTTTTTCTTTTCAGGAGCATTTGATGCCATTGGCTATCTTTTATGCGACTATTTTTTAGTAATTGTTCAACGAGAGAAACAGAATATTGGTGTATCTACCTGCATATCCCCTAGTGACTTGCTGCAGATAGGGCATGTGTAATGCGAACATGTGTACTCCTACGACCACAAACAACACACACCCCTAAGTAATATGTTTCAAGTGTTTCATAATTGCCATATAACATACTGAGAGATAAGTTAAGCACCTGAAAGCAGGTCGAATGCATCACGTGACCGCATGGAAGAGCCTTCACGGGAGAATTGGAGGTAAATATATATTCATGGCAAATCGGACAGTTATCTTCCAAGCACTTTTCTCTGCATACATGTTCCACTAAGGTTCGAGACATACACGCATTGCATTTCATGCAATGGAAGTAGTCAATGCTCAGTCCTTTTCCAAGCCGACAGAGATTGCAGTAGGGACAATGATAGATTTCCCTGCAAAGTAAATCTTTTATTTGTCAGAAACTATCACCATGTTATCAAATCAATCAGAAACAAATTGCATTTAGGTATGATTTCTAATTTCTACTGAGGTTGGAGACCTTTTGGAACCAGAGATGACACTAACAACAAAGAATTTAATGTCACTTATCAACACTGGTCCTCCAGATTCAACATTTCATATTTAAAGCTATATATCTACAACATTCACATCCTATGTGAAATCACCAAAATAAAATTAAGCAGTAGCAGGTTTACCTATCATCGTCAAATAACTTGCATATTTTGCAGTAGTATTTTCCCATTGACGAATTACATGAAGTATTTGAGCAACTCGCACCTATTGGCTGAATTATCAGGCACTTCATGCACATCATCTTTGTAATTTGTTTCCTGCACACAAGTATATTTAAGAAAATTAAAGACAAATGAAGGTGCAACAAGATTACTGATGTTTGGTACATGGAAATAGAAGCAACATACCTATCCAATAAGTGATCAACCTCTTCATCATGGCATCGTATACAGGTGAAGAGCTGGTTGCAACAAGGAGCAAGAAGCTTGCAATTCCTTTTGTAGTGTTTGCAACCAAGAATCAGTTTGTGAGAATCTCGATAAGATGGATGCTGACCAGGAACTGCTTCCCTATTGCTTGCGAGAATGGATGGTTCAAGATTATAAATCCGCTGTGTGGCAATCCAACGACTGAAAAAGTACAGAACCTAGTGTAAGTCACACAACAAAGAACATAGAAAATGAGTTATTTAATAATGGTACTCAACAAAGAGTCAACAAAGAGTTATTTTAGAGATTTCTTTCTTGTTTTTCTAAATATACATCATATGCCTACTTTGGAGTATGGACATATTATAAGTTGACAGAAATATTTTCTCTTACAAAAAAAAGTTGGGATTGCAAAGCTTACCTCATTAACAAGTTCTGGATGATATATGATTTCTTCTGAGGATCCAGGGAAGAGTCACGAGATATTCTTCTAATTGTAGCCTCCACATCCTCTTGACTCATTGATAATAGGCACTCATATTTACTGTCTTGACCAGAAGATTTCTGAGACATTTGGAAAGCTTGAGCAGAGTTTCTGAACTCACAGTTGCTTTCAGTTTGTTCTATGTACTTCGTTTGGTCAGCACCTAAACGCACCTTTTTACTTTCTGAGATTTCCCTATGATTCTTCTCTTTGTTGCCAAATTCTACCTTGTTATTAGGAGCAACTTTTCCAAGTGGCTTATTCATGATACACTTTGAATCTGTCTCTACAAAGTCCAGAGGTTTGCTGCAAATGCTCCCTCTGTCCTCATCAGCCGCTCCTTCAAACAGATAGTTCCAGACAACTTCTAGTGGATCTGAATCCTCAGATGGGTTCTTATTTGTTACCCCTGTTTCTTCTCCTGTAACGTTACAACTGTACCATTCTGTTAGCCATTCACCAAACATAGTCTTCCTTGTTGCTTGACGCCACAAGGACATCACAGCATGTTGTTCATCAGGGATCAAAGATTCCATTAACCAGGGAATCATATCTTGCAATATTTCTCCACTTATTCTTCCAAGCATGCATGCTATGATCTTTTCTTGCTCTTCATTAGTGAAACAGCTTCTGAATAGACACCAAAGCTCAGTTTCTTCACGGTGGAGATGCTCAGATAGTAGCTTATGAATGGACTTGCATATATCCTGGAGGCTCATACACAACTTCTCATACTTGACATTCCCACGTTCCAGTACAACCATGTTCAATTCTGCCATCTCATTCAAAAGGAATGATACTTTATTGAGGTGTTCAACTTCCAGTTCGTGATCAATACTGTATGACTGACTAATGTTTTGTAGTTTACCCTTGGCCTCCAAGGCTGGGAATGCAATCTCATCCTCTGCATCTGAATGTATTTGATACAAGAACTTTATAAGATGAAACCGCTGGTGAAACTCTCCAAGGAAGCTACAGTCTGTTGCCAGTCGAGCTGAGCCACATACAAGATAGTCTAGATCTTTCTTCATTGCCTTGTGAAATAAGAAAATCAGATCGATAGGTTTCAAGTCCATCATAGTTAACTGCTCACCAATATTCTTGTCGCCATAAATGTCAGGAAGATGTTGAAGAGGCCTGAGCTTTCCTTGGATAAGTATTTGCTGATTCATTGCACTTGAGTAAGGTGTCTCATTCATGTAACCAGCAGGTGGATCCATTGAGTGGAAACAGAATGAAGACTTATTTTTAAGCAAATAAGGATCAGATCCTTTGCATAGTTGGTGCTGTGATTGCTGGCCGAAAGATCCAGAAGCTTCTTCATTGTGTTCCTCTTCAGAAGAACATCTCGGTTTGAACATGAAGGACAACTCATTCCAGAAACTCTCAACTGGTGTTTTGCCTGAATAACCGAAACGAAACCATTGCAATAAGAGCTGCGAAAAAGGTTTATTGGGACAAGAATCTTCAGAACTTAAGAAGTGAATGATTGATTGACATTCATCTTCTGGCAACTGAGCAGAAAACCACATTATGACACACTTCAACAAACCCAGAGGCAGGACATGTAGGCTTCTGTATAGGAGCTGCCTCTGCATTTCAATGTTGCAATTCTTGCTGATAATGGGAAATACCTGAAGAACAATGAGTGTATACTTTTGATGTCATATGAAGTCAAACAAGGCAATAGGAAGCTAAAGCTAAACAAAGAGATTATGAATTTCTAGTACTTTTAATGATAGCCAAATATCAAAGTTTGATAAGAATATGAAACTGTTTACCTCTGTTTCCTCTAAAGAGAACTGCTTAGTTACTATCAATATAAGGGATTCCAGTTTCTCCTGAAGCGTTATCACAAAATTTTCACTCCCTTTTCTAGTTTCAAGGTCTAGAGACTTCTTAAAGTTTTCCACATGGCCATCAATGGTGAATTGTTTTGAAGTGGAAGAGTGTTGCTGATCTTCAAACACTGGGTAAAAGAACTTCTTAAATGCATTGCTGCAATGAAGTATGTCACCAGTTTCTCAGAGAAAAGAGCAGAAAAGAAAGGAAACAGAACAAGTCCAAGAAACTACACACACCATGTCAAAAAGAAAAAGAAAAAATCAAGTTCCCCAAATTTATTATTACCCATAAAAGATAAGGACATCAGCAAGGAAGTTTAGCCGAACCACTAGCACATTGAGATCCAACGAAAGGCTTGGAAATGTCAAGTGGCTTAATCCTTTCTGAATGTCTACCAAATCTCTTTTAATTGCATTATGCCAAAGCTGAACACCACGAATCAGAGTGTTTCCTGTATTTGGACTTGAAAAGGACATTTTACTCCACTCCCAAAAACGTTGAAACATCCCACTTGATGAACCTGTCTGAGCTAAGTTGTTCATATTTTCAGAAACTTCTACAGATTGCACTCCTTTCATGATCTTTGTAAGATCCACCAAAGAAGATTGAATATCATCATCAATCAGCCAAGAGTTTATAACCTTCAAAAAATAAATTAGTTTTGTTACAATTGCAAAAAATGAATATAGCAGAAACAGAACCACATCTCAGTATAGGATATATACCAGTTGCAAGGAGACCTCCTTTGGGACAATTTCTTTCATGCAATTCTCAACTTCAGATTTCTCCTTGCGAGAGAGTAAAGACGTCATCCATGGGAAAACTTCTTCCAGAACCATCACCGGAACACTACAAATGAATTGCCACACTAGTGATGCCTGTTCTTCAAAGGAGAAGTTCTCAATCAACAAAGGAAACACCTGCGCATTACCAAGTATGTACTGGTGAGGCAGAGAGGCACCACAATATGATATAGGTAACAGAGAACGCTATTACGGTATACCTGACGCTCTTCTTTAAGCATATGTTGGCATATGGAAGATTGAATGGTGCCAATGCATAATACAACTTCACGAAGCACATCGGAAGTACTGTCTCCTCTTTCCTCTTCAAGAACATTTAGCCAGTGAAAAATAGAAGTGAAAAGATCCTCTGTGGCATCATGTTCAAGCGAGTAATTAAAAACAATGTTCTTCACACGTGTGTCTAGTGCTGAAAAGATAACCTGCCAGAGTAAACAAACATTACATAACTGTGATGAAATCGGAAACCATTCAAGTCTTTGATCATATAAAAACTCTGTTCACTCACTCGTTGACTTTTTTAGCTATGGTTTAATTTTTGTTCGTTTTGCTAATAATTCTGACTTTAAAAGACAAAACAAGAATCTAGTAAAACCACAAAGATGATATGATATGATGATAGCTTCGTGTATCCTATAATATGAATCATTAGTATAGTTTTGCTAATTTCTCAAAAGATGAACTATTCCATTTTATTATTCCCTAGAGATATCCAATGTTTTACTAAAACGTACGATTAGAACAAATAAATTGTGACTATAGGCTAAGACTAGATCTAACCTCATCTTCAGCTGCGGAGTGATACTTATAAACAAGCTTCAGAAACTCAAACTTAGAGCGGAGCTCCACCGCCAGATCAGAACCGGACCGGACCGTACCACCAGCCAGACACTGGAGCTCCGCTAGCTGCGCACGGAAAGCCTTGTGAAAATAAACAAACAAAAGAATCGGAGCATCGGACAAGCGAGCTTTAATGATCACCGCCGAAGCGGAGGAAGAAGAAGTGGACGCAATATCCGGCGGTATATCAACCTCCCGACGGTACTTGTCCGACGGAAGTGGAAGAGGATCTCCGACTCCCATCCACCATGAACAGGTCGAGAGAAAAAAAAGAAGAAAGAAAGAAGAAGGAAACGCGTTGACGAGAAGAGAATGTAATTTAAAGGGTCGATCATCGTCGTCGTCCTCCTCGTCAAGCTCTCTTCTTCTTCTCTCTCTTGCTGTGTAGATTGAGGATTTGTTAATTAGTATTTTAGGGGTTTAGAGGTTTTTATTACTATATTACAAGTGATGATTGATTGAGACGTTCTAATACGTAACAACCAAGCAGGCTTTTATCATACATTGGCGCGGGACTAATTTATACTATTTTTACTTGTCCCCATGTGATCCGCCATTTTCTCTTCTTCATTTGTAAATTTTATTAATTTATTTTTATTTGCCGACAAAGAATTTAATAGTTTTGTTTTTACTCTTAAAAAAAATTAATATTCCAATCTTAAATTTGTCTTCGACGGCATATACTACTGATACACATTAATTTATTTTTGATATATATTTTCAAATTTAATCGGGAAAGATATTCAAATTCATTTGGTCAAACATCATATGTTTTGTTTTTGTTTTAATGTTATTTTATCTACCACCATTAGTTAATATATACACTTACAGATTCAGACATGAACTTGAAAATTAAATAATTGGAGTTTATTTAAATGTGACCAAAAAATATAAGTATGAGTCATCACTAACTGACGTTCATTGGCTGAGTCAGCATCTTTGGTAACTCCGTTAGTTTAAAGACCGTTGATTAAATCTCCCCCGTTCCGTCTTGCTTCTCCACACGTGCCGTCATGTGGCTGTAGCGTGCCTTAACTGTCTCTGTCACACGCCCACTAAAATGGGCCTACTTAATATTAATTGCCAAAGGCCCAATAATGGATTTTAAAAACAAAATAAAAATCTCAACTTCGTGTGCATGTCGTTTGCGCCAAGAGCCTGAAAACTTAAATTAATCTTTATATATTATTCTCCGGTGGAAGATGTCGACGGAGATACTGAGAACGAAATGGATGGCGATGACGGCGAGTATATGGATCCAGTGCACCTTAGGAGGTTCCTACACCTTCGGAATCTACTCCTCGATCTTAAAGTCAACTCAATCTTACGACCAGTCAACCCTTGATACGGTCTCTGTTTTCAAAGACGTTGGTGGTAACGTCGGAGTTTTAGCAGGACTTGTATACACCGCAGCCACCTTCAAACCCCGTCATAGTGAATCACGAGGAAGAGGAGGACCGTGGGTGGTGATTTTGATCGGAGCGGTTTTGAACTTCACCGGCTATTTCTTGATATGGGCTTCTGTTACCGGTTTGATTAAGCGGCCTCCGGTTCCGGTTATGTGTCTTTTATGTTCATAGGTGCTCAGTCTTTGACACGTTTCTTAACACGGCTAATGTTGTTAGCTCTTTAGAGAACTTCGCTGATTATGGTGGCACTGCCGTTGGCATCATGAAGGTAACAAGGCTCAACCTCTAGTTCTTTGGTTCCTGAAGATTGATATACTTATTAGTTGTATTGAGACCTCACAAAAACAGGGGAGATATAGTTCGGGTAGAAATTGGAAAGCTTATATGCCTTGCGGTCGTACTTTTGTAGGGTTTTGTTGGTCTAAGTGGAGCAATGTTAATTCAATTGTATGAAACAATATGCCCTGGAGATCCAAAGACTTTCATTCTTCTACTTGCGATAGCACCTTCACTTCTCTCTGTCTTGGTGATGCCTCTAGTTAAGATATATGAGACAAGCAGGGTCGATGAGAAGAGCATTTAGATGGTTTATCAACTTTGTCACTTATCATTGCAGCTTACCTTATGATCGTTATTATTCTGAAGAGCACTTTAAGTTTACCATCATGGGCTAATGCTGTTACGCTTGCAGTTCTACTCATTGTGCTTGCCTCGCCTCTACTAATCGCGATAAGTGCACACGGAGACAGTATTGAGAAACCATTATCACCTGTTTATTCTCCTCTGGTAGACAATCTGGAAGCATCGACGACCTCTGAGGAGATCTTAATGCTAAATGAAGACAATAGCTTGAATCTTGCAAGCTATGCGTAATGTAGATTTCTGGCTGTTGTTTCTTGCAATGGTATGTGGAATGGGATCCGGGATCTCGACGATAAACCATTAGACAAATAGGTGAGTCTCTTAGATACTCTAGCATCGAGATAAGCTCATTGTTGGCTTTATGGAGTATATGGAACTTTATTGGTCGGTTTGGAGCGGTTATGTCTCGGATCTTTGCTACATAGAAAAGGATGGCCACGTCCGTTGATAATGGCTACAACTCTTGGATCTATGACTATAGAGGAGGGGGAAGAGGGGAGAGGAAGAGGGGGAGAAGGAGGGGAAAGGGAGGAAGGAAGAGGAGGAGGAGAGGAGGAAGAGGAGGAGAGGAGAGAGGAGGGGGGAGGGGAGGGGGGAGAGGGAGAGGTAGAAGGTAGAGGGAGGGGGGGGAGTGAGGGAGAGAGGTAGGGGAGGGGGAGATGAGGGGGAGGTGGGAGGGGAAGGGGAGAGGGAAGGGGGGGAGGGGGAGGGAGGAGGAGGTAGGAGAGGGAGGAGAGGGGGAGGAAGGAGGGAAGGAGGGGAGGAGAAGGGGAAGAGGGGAGGAGGAGGTAGAGAGGGGGGGGAGGGGAGGGGAAGGAGGGAGGGGGGAGAGAGGAGAAGTTAGGGGAAAGCGGGGGGAGAGAGAGGGAAGAGGGAGGGGAGGGGGAGAGGGGAGGGGTTAGGAGAGGGATGAAGAGAGGGGGGAGGGATAGGAGGAGGAGAGAGAGGAAGGGGGAGGAGAGGAGGGGAGGAAGGGGGAGGGGGAGGAGGGAGGGAAGAGGGGGAAAGGAGAAGAGGGAGGGGTAGGGGAGGGGAGAGTAGAGGAGAGGGAGAAAGAAGAGAGGGAGGGGGGGAGGAGGGTTAGGGGGAGAGGAAGGGTGGAAGGGGGAGGGAGAGGGGAAGGGAGGGGTTTGGGAGAGGGGAAGGGGGAGAAGAAAGGGGCGGGAGGTAGAGAAGAGAGGGGAGGGTGGAGGCTGGTAGGCGAGGAGGGAGGGGGAGAAGAGGGGAAGAAGGAAGGAGGGAGGGGGAAGGGGAAGAGGAAAGGGAAAAGGGAGGGGAGGGGGTAAGGGGGGAGGAGGGAAAGAAATTTGTGAAGGGGGGGTAGGGGAGGGAGAGGTAGAGCAAGGGGATAGGAGAGGGGGAGGAGAGGAGAGAGGAGGAGGGGGGATGGGGGAGAGGGGAGAAGAGAGGAAGGAGGGGGAGAGGGGGGAGGGGGAAGAAAGAGGGAGGAGGAAAGGGGAGGGGAGGGGGAAGGGAGAGGGAAAGGGGAGAGGAGAGGGCGAGGGGAAGGAGGAGGGAGGGAGGGGGAAGGGGAGGAGGAAGGAGGGGGGAGAGGGAGAGGAGGAAGAGGGGAGGGAGGAGGGAGGAGGGAGGCGGGGAAGGGGAAGAGGAGGAGGGTAGGGGAGGAGAGGGAAGGAGAGAGGGAGGAAGGAGAGGAAGGAGGGGGGAGGGGGAGGGAAGGGGGGGGGAGAGGAGGAGAGAGGGTAGAGGAGGGGAGAGGGGAGGCAGAAGAGGGAGGGGGAAGGGGAGGGGAGAGGGGGGGTAGAGAGGAGGGGAAAGGGAAGAGACGGAGGGGGAGGAGAGGAGGGAGAGGGCGAGAGGGGCAGGGAGTGAAGGAGAAGGGGGAGAGAAGGAGAGATTGGGGGAGGAGGGGGGGAAGAAGAGGGAGGGGGGAAGGGAGGAGGGGAGAGGGGAGTAGGAGGGAGAAGAGGGAGGGGGTTAGGAGCAGGGGTAGGGGAGGAGGGGAGAGGGGGTAGAGAGGGGGGTGAGAGGGTTGAGGAAGGGGTGGAAGGGAGGGAGGAGGGAGAGGGAGGGAGGGGGAGAGGTTTAGGAAAGAGGAGAGAGGGGTTGGTGGGGGAAGGAAAGGGAGAAGAGAAGGGGAGGGGAGAGGTGTGTAAGGGGGGGGGAGAGGAGGAGGGGAGATAGGGTAAAGGGGAAGGAGAGGGAGGGGGTGGAGAGAGGAAGGAAGAGAGGTAGAGGGAGGGAGAGAGAGGGGGAGAGGTAGAAGGGAAGAGGGAAGGGGGAGAGGGAGAGGGGAGAGAGGAGGGGAGAAGGAGGAGGGTAGAGGAGAGGGGGAGGGGAGAGGGTAGAGGGGAGAGGAGAGGTTGGAGGGGAAAGGAGAGGAAGAGGGAGGGGTAGAGGAGGAAGGGGAGGGGGAGAGGGGGAGGGGGAGGGAGGGGGGGAGAAGGAGAGGGGGGGAGAGGGGAGGGGGGAGAGGGGAGAGAGGGAAGGGGGAGAGAGGGGGGAGGGAGGAGTAGAGGGGGAGGGGGGAGAGAGGAGGAGAGGGAGGGGGAGAAAGAGAGAGGGGAAGGGGGGGGGTAGGATAGGGGAAGGAGAGGGGGGAGGGGGGGGGGGAGGGGGGGGGGGAGAGGTAGGAGGGAGGGGGCGGGGGGGTAGGGGACGGGAGGGGGAGAAGAGGAGGGAGGGGGAGGGAGGGAGGGGAGAGGGGAGGAGGGAGGGGGTAGGTAGGGAGAGAGCAGAGGGGAGGAGGAGAGGGAGGGGGAGGAGAGGTGAAGGGGGGGAGAGGAAGGAGGAAGGGGGGGAGAGGAGGAGGAGGGGAGGGGGGGAGGAGGAGAGGGAGAGGGGTAGGGGGGAGAGGAGGGAGGGAGGGGAGGGGAAGAGGGAGGAGAGGGGAAGGAGGAGAGGAGGAAGGGGGGGGGAGGAGGGGAGAGAGAGGAAAGAGGGGAAGGGTGAGGAGGGGAGGGGAGAGGGGGGAAGAGGATAAGGTTAGGGGGGTAGGGAGAGAGGGGTAAGAGGGGTAGGGGAGAGGGGGAGAAGAGAGGGGTGGGAGAGAGGAGGGCGAGAGGCGGAGGGGGAGGAAGAAAAGAGGAGGAGGGAAGAGGGAGGAGGTAGAGGAGGTTGAGGAGGGGAGGGGGGAGGAGAAGGAGAAGGAGAGGAGGAGGGGGAGGGAGGAGTAGGGAAGAGAGAGAGAGAGGAGAATATAGGGGGAGAGAGGTAAGGGAAAGAGGGAGAGGAGGGGGGGAGGGGGGGAGGGGGGGAGGAGGAGGGAGAGAGGGGGGAGGGGGGAGGAGGGGAGAGAGGGGCGAGAAGAGGGAGGAGGAGGAGGGCAGGGGAGGGAGAGAGGGGAGAGGGAGAGAGAAGGAGGAGGGGGTAGAAGGAGAGAGGGGGGGAGAGGGGATAGGTAGGTGGAGGGGGGGGGGGAGAGAGGAGGGGAGGGGAGAGGTTAAAGGAGGGAGGGGAAGGAGGAGGAGAGGATAGGGGGAGGGGAGAGTTGGGAGGTTAGGAGAGAGGGGGAAGAAGAGGGGGGAGAGGAAGAGAGGGAAGGAGGAGTGGGAGGAGGAGAGGGGAGGAAGAGGGGGGTGAAGGAGGAAGGGGGAAGGGAGAAGAGGGAGGAGGAAGAGGGGGGAGGAGGTGAGGAGGAGGGAGGGGGGGAAGAAGGGGAGGAGGGGGGGGGAGAGGAGAAGAGGGGAGTAGGGAGGGGTGGAGAAGTAGGGAGGTAGAGAGAGGAGAGAGAGGAGGAGGGGAGGGGAGGGGGGGAGAGGGGTGGGAAGAGGGGGGAGGGGTGAGGAGAGGGAAGGGGAGAGGGGGAGAGGAGGGGAGGGGGGGAGGGAGGAAAGGGGAGAAGAAGAGGAGGGGGGGGGGAGAGGGAGGGGAGAAGAGAGAAGGGGGAGGAGGGGGGTAGGGGGAGAGAGGAGGGGGGGAGGGGAAGGAGGGGGGCAGGAGGGAGCGGTAGGGAGGGGGGGAGGAGGAGGGGAAGGAAGGGGAGGGGAGGGAGAAAGAGAGGGGAGAGGAAGGGGAGGGGGGTTGGGGTGGGGGGGAAGGAGAGAGGGAGGGAGAAGGTTAGGGGAGAGGAGGAGAGGGAGGAAGGGGGGGGAGGAAGGAGGAGAGAAAGAAGAAGGAGGGGGAGGAAGAGGGGGAGGGGGGGGGGAGAAGGGAGAAGAGTTAGAGAGGGACGGGGGTAGAGGGGAGGGAGGGGAGAGAGAGGAGGGAGGGGGGGAGAGAAGGGAGGGGGGGGAGAGAGGAAAGGAGAGAGAGGTGGGAAAAAGGAGGAAGGGAGGGAAGAGAGGGGAGGGGGTTGGGAGGGAGGTGGAAGGGGGGAGGGAGAAAGGGGAGGGTGGGGAGGAGGGGAGGAGGGTTGGGGGGGGGGGTGGGAGGGGGAGAGGGGGGAAGGGGAGAGGGAGGAGAGGGAAGGAGAGGGAAGGGAAGGTAGGGGGAGGGGGAGGGAGGGGGAGGGGAGGGGGGAGATAGGAGAGGGGTAGGAGGGAAGGGGAGGGGGGAGGGGAAAGGACGAGGGGGGTTGAGGGGGGAGAGGAGGGGGGGAAGGGGAGGGAGAGGGGGGTTAAGGGGGTGGAGGGGGAGGGGGAGGGGGTCGGAGCGGGAGGGGAGAGGAGGAGGGAAGGGGGGGAAGGAGGAGCGGGGGGGAGATAGAGGGAGGGAGAGGAGAGGGAGGGAGGAGGGAGGAGGGAGAGGAGAGAGGAGAGGGAGGGAGGAGGGAGGGAAGGGGAGAACTCTTGGGGATGGGGGGGGTCACCTAATCATAGCCTCTGGTTTTCAAGGAAACCTTTACCCCGGTTCTATTATCATAGGCATTTGTTATGGCTCACAATGGTCGTTAATGCCAACAATAACGTCAGAACTATTCGGGGTGAAGCACATGGGAACATCTACAACACCATTTCGATTGCTAGTCCTATGGGTTCATATATCTTCTCCGTAAGATTAATTGGGTATATCTATGATCATACCCATTACGGGAGAAGGTAAACGTGTTACGGTCCTCATTGTTTCCGATTGTCATTTGTAATCATTGCGTCGGTGGCTTTCCTTGGATTTCTTGTCTCATGTGTGTTGGTTTTTCGCACAAAGACTTTATATCGTCAGATCTTCGAGAAGAGGTTCCATCGTCGATAAGAGGGGGTGACTTGTGAATATTATAGTGTATAGGTACACAACAAAGCTGCTCTAGTGCTCAGTCCCACTTGAGTTATGTATTTTACATTTGTTATATATATACAAAAAAATATTGTAATTAAGCTACTTTTATATACGTTGTGTAAAAATACAAGTACATATAATTGTGTGAGGTTCTTTGTTTTCTAACTTTTCTTGGAGAAGTGTGTGAATATATATATATAGTTGTGTGACATAAATGAAGTATTAATAATGTAATTTTTAACTCATTGGGCCGATTGAGAAGAACATAAATGATCAACCTTTGCTATTTAGAGATCCCTTTGCTTTAGATGGTAATCCTGTTCTACTTTTACTGAGTTACTTCAATTGTCCATGTTAAAGCATAGTTATATTTCCCAAATCAAATAATTTTAAATTATTTTTGCAAAAGTTATGATAAAATTTTCTAATAAAATAGAGAGTTATTTTTAAAAACAATAGTCATAATTATTTTACTCTAATTAATAGTCATTAATTAATTTGATAATTGTAAAAGTGTTTATTAAAAAAAGAAGCCATAAATAAAATATGTGTCGAGAGCCCTAATTAATACAAAACTGTGAGAGAGAGAGCCCCCCCCCTCATCGTCCTTCCCTATTTCTCCTCCCATCGTGTTTCACTCTCTCGCTCTGCCTCTGATCAAAATCTCAGAAGAGAGAGAGAGACCAGAAGACCCTATTTTGACATTTATTTTACCCATCCCATTCTCAATCTCTCTCTCTCTTTTTTTTTTTCTTCTTTCTCAGATTTTCTTCCTTTTTCTCTCAACTCTCAAAAACGACAGCGTTTTAAACAAACCCAGTCGACTTTTTTTGGAGAGCTTCCTTCTCTCTTTTCTTCCTTCCCTTCTCTTCTCTTCTCATAAACCGATTTCGATTTCCCCAACAATGCCAAAAGGGTTTTGATTCTCTCTCTCCTAAAAAAAATCTCAAATTTTAACAAAACCAAAAAAAAAAAAAAAACCCTAATTTCAATCTCTTCGATGGGTTCCTCTTCCGATATCGTTCCTGACGGATCTCCTCACTCAACCCCCGAAGATGCAGCTCCGGTTACGGATACCACAATTCCAAAGGAGGAGCCTTTAACGCTTAGGAGAACGCGTCCTTCACGTGCTTGTACTGTTAGGGCACAGCAGCGTCTTCAAGAACTGCAAGCCGCTGAGAGAAAGCTTAAGCAGCCTAAGAAGGAGCATAAACGAGAGCAGCATCGACGGAAGGAAGAGGTTGTCGAGGAGGAAGATGAGGATGCGGATGGCGATCAAGAAGAGGATGATGATGAGGATGGAGATGATGAGAATCGTCAGCAGCAATGCGTCGCTGGAGGGAGTTCGAGTTCTGGTAAAATCGTTACTTCTCTTGTTCCTCCGCCTGAACCTTCGCAGATGCCGCGGTGGAATCTTCGTTCTATGTGGGAACTTGCTTCTGTCCTCAATTTCTTGCATGTGAGCTCTCTGTTTTCTTCTTTCAATTCTCTGATTAGTTTCTTTCGATGAGTAAACTCACCATTTCTCCCTTTTTTTTTGTTTCTTTTTCTGGATGGTGAAGGTATTTAGACCGCTTTTGAAGATCAATGCTGAGTTTTCAGCGGAGGAGTTTGAAACGGCCTTGCTTTCTCCTAACGATACTTTGAGTGATATACATATTCCTCTGCTAAAGGTTGGTGCTTTGGTCCAACCATTGCTGTGTTCTTTATTACTCTTTTAGTGTACTACTCGTGTCTCTTTTTTTTTATTTGTTCTCTAATTCTTGTTGGTTTCTGTTTGTGTTAAGTTCAATGTAGTACTAGAGGTTGTCTCATTGATATACATCACTTGTTTCTGGGGTCTCTAAACCGAGTGCTGGCTCTTATCAGTACGAAAACTAGTGATAAGACTTTTTTTTTTCGGGGTAGAACAGAAAACTTGCCTTAGTTTTGAGTGAGAAGAAACTGTTAAAAGTTTAGATGTTTGTATGTAATCCGGGGTGCTGTGGCCAGTGAGAAACAGAAGGGGGGCCTGTTAAAGATGTATTAATATCTTCCCGTTGAAACTGTGTTTCATGGCAATTCAAGTTAAATATTCCGAGAGAAAAAAACTAACATTTCTGAAAAGCCCCTTTGTAATGAGGCTTGGCTAGACTGCAACCAACTTGTTCAACTGTATCATGAATTTACCGAGTTTTTCTTAGTTCGAATTGAAGGAACTCTTAGTTTCAAATCGTTTTGGCTGAGCAGCTGATTGACCAACAGATATCATTTATGTTTTTGACTAGCTTCCGTCCTAGGCACCTTTATAGGCTTGTATTGCCCAGTTCAGATCATTAATATCTCCGAATCGCTTTCTTGAATTATGTTCGAGTTCACTGACTGAAATCCTTGGTCATTGTCACGATATCATGATTTATTTGGTGTACTAGTTATTATTGCCTTTTTACTCTAAAGTGCTGATATTTCTTTTGGTTTATGGGGATGCTAATCAACCATGATTTGGAATCAAATAGTATGCTTCACTACTATGAAATGTTAAAATTGCTTTAACTGTTTCTCTCTATGAGCAATATACCATTTACTTCTTTTCAATTTGCAGGCCATTCCTCCTGTAACTCGAATGGCCCTCACACGTGATACCTGGGTCACTGTCTTGTGCAGAAAAATAAGAGATTGCTGGCATTGGGTAGTGATTGCTAAACTTCTTTGTCGTGATAAATGAAGTACTTATAATTCATTATATCATGTTCTGACGTGAACTTCTTATACTCATTTAGGTCGCAGAAGGGGACCTTCCTATTGTTGCCTCGCAAGGGTGAGTTGTTATAATTTTCTGAATACCATGGTAACTGATTAGTAACACATTTTGAGCTTCTCGGCTTACTCTATAGGAGGGAGATTGAAGTGTACAAGAATCTTGATCCAGCCATTCGTGTGGTGATTTTGAAAGCTTTATGTGATATACGTGTTGAGGTATTGTTGCTACTGTATGTCGATCTATTTTTTAAAATCTCAATTGATAGTACTTGCATTGGTGTACCACGTCTGTATTACTTGCTGCTCTTGTTTAGTCACTTGAAAATAAGATGGTTTTAGCACTTACAGTTTCGATCGGTTTTGTGAATTTGTACAGCAAGAGGATATCAAAAGCTACATTGACAACTCTCTTAAAACTGGCGTTCATCTGTCAGTTTTCCGCAAAGATCGCGTTGGGGGTGATTCACATGGAGTTAATTTTTGGTCTGTAGCAAAGAGAAAAGACCTAAATAGGACTCCTTTGTTTGCATATCTCTGATATAGCACATGTTTGTTTCTTATGTAAGGTATGAGGATGATCCCTTAATTGGTCACCGTTTATATCGGGAAATAAGGAAAGCAGAAGTGCTGAAGGTCAAAACAAAGGGTTCCAAGATTCTTCCTAACATAACATACCAATGGGAAACTGTTGCCACTAATTTCGATGAATTCCAAGACGTTTCTGTAAGTCTCTTTTCAATCAATAAGTCAGTCTAGGTAGTCTGTAATTGATTCTTGCTATGGAATCTGGTAGCTTGTTTCTGATGTGATTGTGATGACTAGACGGCGTGCAGGCTAGTGTTACCGTGCATTGAATATTTATCTTCTTTACTGAAAGAATTTACAGATGCCAAACATGGGATTATAGGTTGAGAAAAATGTATGTGGAGAATCAGTTATTTTCAGAGGATGGATGTAACTTTCTTCCCAAAATGTGTTACTCAAAGGATGGTGCATACCTTTAGATTGCTTGAAACTTGTCATTGAAATCTTTGGTGACTGTGAGTGAATAAATTTAAAATGTTAGTAGTGCTAAGAATTCGCTGAAAAGGGCTCATGTGCAAGTTGAGTCTTCTTCGATGGAGGTACATAGTTGGATATTTAGCGAGTTAGTAGTATTATGTTTTTGTTAGTTGTCCAGTATCTTAATCTTGAGGGATGTGCTTTGTGGGGAAATTTTGTTGCAGTTGATTATATGGGTTAGAAGGTGAACACAAACAACTTTATATTGTGGATCTGTCTCAATGCTTTAGTACCTTCTTTCGCGGAGTGGAGATCCTATACTATTCCGTTGAAACTTATGTTTCGGACTGAACTTCTTTTCTTTTTGATTGTCGATATTTGTGAATGACTAAATTAATATAATGAACAATAGGTATAACTTTCCATGTCTTTACTGCTGATTGAGATGCTGTGTCTCTTTGTTTTGCAGGAAAAACTTCTTCAAAGTACTAGTAGAATTGAAGTTTCTCTAGGGAAGAAGTTAACGAAAGATATGCTTCCTGAGATAGAAAAAGAACACAAGGTTCCAATCTGCTCTAGTTTTTTTTTTCCCTGTTTTCCGTCTTGGTAGTAGAATAGAACTCTATTAGACTATTACCAAGCGCATATTCATGGCTGAATAATTCTTATAAACGGCATCTTTATATAATGGTATATCTTTTCCCACTGTCAGAGGAAAGAAAAACTGTTGAAGAAGCAACACAGACAGGCTCTTCTCCTTGATAACTTTTTGGTTGTTGACGGTCTTGGTGCTGGACGTTCTCTCCGTGATAGGAAGCCAGTTAGATACACTTTTGGTAACGTTATAATCTTGTTGGAAATCCACGCTGTGCTTCTTATTTTTTGGCATTAAAGATCCATCTTGATCAATTCTGGGCTGAAGAAGTTTACTAATTTTGAATATTATATTGCAGATGATTATGATAAGTCCATAAATGAAGCTATCAAAGTAACAAAGTACGTCGGAGTCTCCCTAGCATTTAATCATCTCTGCTATTGGTTTCCTTTAACGTTGTTATTTGGTGACTATTAGCTATTGTCTTTTTTTACATTCTATTTGTTTTTCGTGATACTATCTCAGGAAGAAACATCCATCACCAGAACATCCTCTCCACAGAAGAGAATCTGCCAGATTGGACGCTCTTGCGAATGGCAGATCGACCAGTTCAACCCACCCTACTGAGCCTGTGAACGATACAGCATCTGCGAGATCTTCTGATTTTGCTGATTATGATGATTTTGATGAGCAGCGAGATGAATCTCTGGACAGAAGGCAAGACGCAGTGTATTTCTCTTCACTCCTTAAATTTCCCCTCAGAACTTACAAAACTTTAGGTTGAATTAACAAGTATCATTTCATGGCAGTAACAGACGCAGACAACGGCCTCAACGGTATTCAGCTACAGACTTTGTTGAAACTGTATCAGACAATGAGGTAGAGTTTCAAAGTGACGATGACATTTATGGGGAAGCAGTTTATGATGAAGAATACCTGAGGAAGCGCAAACAGAAGAAGCTCTCTAGTGGTTCTGAGGGAGAGGAAGAGAAGGGAGATGAAGAGTACAAATGGGATGAAGACAATGCCGAGTATGAGGAAGAAGAAGAAGAAGAGGAAGAAGAAGATTCTCTAAGTGCAAGCGAAGAAGATAGTGATGAACCCCGGAGGGTTAAGAAAATGCCACGGAGAGAACCTAAGGTGAGATCAAGGTCAAATGATTTTCGGCCAGGCCTGAGACGTAGTAAAAGAGCCACAAGAATCGATTACCAACAATATGAGTTCTCAGAATCAGACAAAGAAGCAACAGGATTGGCGAAACGTAAGCGGTTGGTTGAGCCAGATGAACATTCTGATGAAACAGGGAATGGGGATTTCACGATGGGAAGTCAGGACTCTGAAGAAAATGCAAATGACCCAGAAACAAAATCTGGTGAAGAAGAAGTAGAAGAAGAACAGCCGAGAGAGGTCATTGACAATGCAGAGACAGCATATGGTGAAGAGCATAATCAACTAAACAAATCAAACGGCACAACAGACCAAGAAGAAGTTGAAGGTGTAGTAGGCAAAAGACGTTACCTCGACTTAAACGAGCTTGCCCCTGTATCTGGTTTTGATGATGGTCCAAGTACAGTATTGAAGGATGATGACAAGACAGACCATTCATAAGCAAGACAGAGAGACTTATCTTTGCGTCTTAAAGCTCCCTCTGGTCAATCACCATTGTATGTAAGATAAGAAAGATTTTCACGAGTTATTTCCTGGCAAAAAAACCCTTGCAGAGAAAAGTTAAAACGGTAAGAGACACTTCATTGGGTTTTTCTTCATTCAAGCATATCTGCCTTCTTGTTGTTTTAAGTACTTCAGGCAAATTCGGCTGATAACTGAAGAGCTGAATGTTGTTGTGGACGCCGAAGAGGTACGTGTAGATTAGGTTAGTCATTTTTTTCTTACCATGAAGAAAGAAACAATGAAGAGGGTGAACCAGATATTCCTAAGAGCTGTTTAATGTTTTTATGGAAA